>OZ035844.1:1259988-1399988 GCA_964034765.1 Knipowitschia caucasica | reverse complement strand
CACGCCCTCGCCATCCACAGGTGACTACCATAAATAAAACGTACCATTATTATGTGGTTGTTACGGCCCTGAACACCGGCCGAGGAACAAACACATGGCATCGTAATAATGTCCATTTAAAGGAATAGTTCACCGTTTTTACATACTGACAAATGTTCTTACCTTAGACTAGTTAATACGTACCTGTCTGGTCTTAGTCCGTGCGCTCTGTCATGCAAACGGAGCAAAAACGGGAGCACAACCGCAGCCTCCTCTGTATACTGTATAGGACCAAAAGGTAGCTCCCGCTAGAAGCTACCAAACTCTTCCAAGTGTTCCCTATTAAATGTATATAGTTACGTGACGTGTTACACTGCAAAGTATAGTAACACAGAAATGTAACAGTCGATTTTCTCAGCGGATAAAACGGGTACTATATTGTGAGGCGTAGTAATCTGAGGTGCGCTACGTCCGCGCACTAACTTCTCTCCGTACTACAAGTCACGCTGCTTCTATTGACGGAAGTGAGCGAGAGAGAAGTCTCCGGAGAGAAGTTAGTGCGCGGACGTAGCTATACTATACTTTGCAGTGTAACACGTCACGTAACTATATACATTTAATAAGGAACACTTGGAAGAGTTTGGTAGCTTCTAGCGGGAGCTACCTTTTGGTCCTATACAGTTTACAGAGGAGGCTGCGGTTGTGCTCCCGTTTTTGCTCCGTTTGCATGACAGAGCGCACGGACTAAGACCAGACAGGTACATATTAACTAGTCTAAGGTAAGAACAGGGGCGACAGTAGCTCAGTTGGTAGAGCATTGGCCTTAAGGCCAGAAGGTCGTGGGTTCAATTCCCACCTCTGCACCTTCTCCACCGACTCCCACTGATAACTGCTGTCGTTGTGTCCTTGGGCAGGCCACTTAACCCCACTTTGCCCAAAGCCCCCACTGAAGGATCAAGGCTATGCTCACACTCAGAGAGCAGCCGTCCTCCTGTGGACTCACCACCTGCAGAGGGTCAGTGAGGGGCTGGTGCTATGAGACCTGGGTGGCATCTCTGACTGCCACCCCCCTGACCCAGAAATGGATTAAAGGGTAGAAAATGGATGGTAAGAACATATGTCAGTATGTAAAAACGGTGAACTATTCCTTTAAGAAGACATGTTGTGCTTATAGTGATCGTTTGTGACACTTATAGATCACAGTTATATGAATAATCCCAATATAATAATATATGGGCGACAGTAGCTCAGTTGGTAGAGCTTTGGCCTTTGAGCCAGAAGGTCGTGGGTTCAAGCCCCGCTCAAGACTTTCACCATCGACTCCCACTGTCTGCTGTCGTTGTGTCCTTGGCAAGACACTTAACCTCTGGGAACATCAGCCACAGTGGGGCGGCTGTGGCTGTAAAGTGCCAAACTGCCGTTGTGTCCTTAGGCAAGACACTTCACCCCCATTGCCTAGAATGAGTCTGGTGTGTGTATGAATGGTTGGTGGTGGTCGGAGGGGCCGATGGCGCATACTGGTTGCCTCGCTTCTGTCAGTGTGCCCCAGGGCAGCTGTGGCTACAGTAGTAGTTTATCACCACCGTGTTTGGAGTGAATGAATAATGACACATGTGAAGCGTCTTTGAGTGTCCAGAAAAGCGCTATATAAAACCGATGCATTATTATTATTATTATTAATAAATGAGTCCATGCTTACAGTTGATCAGGGAGCAGCAGCAGCAGCAGATGAAAAGTGCCAAAATGCCTGTGAACACCTGTTTGTTCTTCTTTTTTTCTTTTTTTTACCTTCATTTAACCTGGAAAGTCCCACTGTGATTAAGAACCTCTTTTTTAAGGGAGTCCTGGACAGATGTGTGAATGAAAAATCACCCTAGAGTCACACTGTACTCAACACAGGGAGAAAAGAGGGTACATCTGCAAAAAATCACACCAGATTAAGCAAAGATTAAGATTAAGATATCCTCTATTCATCTCAGAGTGGGGAAATTTCAGTTTTGCATCGCCAGCTAACGCACAGAGGGAATGACGAGCACACAACAAAAGATAGGTCAAGAGTACTATGTAAACAGTAGTAGCAAAGGAGGAGTAGAAGAACCCAAAAGAACTCTCGTACATGTGTTCATCTGCTCTGGAGGACTTTAACGTCAGTACTCGGTCAGATCCTGTTGTGTTGATGCTGAGTGTGTGTCGTGCAGCTCACTCTCCGCCGTCTGTGACCTCTCTCTGAACGGCACTCGTCTGTTTCGACCAATCACCAACGTCACGGAGCAGGTTAACTCCGCCCACAAGGAGGCGCTGAGTGCACAGAGGTCCGCCTCCACCGCCCTCGCCATGGTAACGAACACACACACAGGCACTCACGCATATAGACACAAACATACACACATACACATAGGCACTCACGCATATAGACACAAACACACACACATACACATACACACACACACATACATACACACACACACACATAAACACACACACACACACCCACACACACACATACATACACACACACACACACACACATAAACACACACACACATAAACACACACCCACACACACTCATACACACAGACACACACACACATACACACAGACACACACACACACACATACATACACACACACACACACACATAAACACACACACACACACACACACACAGACACACACACACACATACACACAGACACTCACACACACAGACACACACACACAGACACACACACACATACACACAGACACACACACATACACACCCACACAGACACTCACATACACACATACACACAGACACTCACACACACAGACACACACACACAGACACTCACACACACACACATACACACACACATACATACACACACACATACACACATACACACACACACACACACACACACACACACACACACACACACACACACACACACACACAGTGGATAATATTAACTCCAGGGTTATAAATGTTTCCAGAGCGTCCGGTCTGAGCGGTCTCTGTCGGACGAGAGCAGAGTCGTCCTCAACATGAGCTCCAGTCTTTTGGACGACAGTCAGAGGGCTAACCACTCTGCCACAGGTCAGATTTTATTATTACGACAGGTCTTGGTTTCCCTTTGTTTAAATACTTATTTACTTATATTCAAATGAATAGTTTTTTTATGTTGTAATATATTAATAATTCATCTCTTTGCTCTTTCAAATGCTTTTGCAGCCTATATTTTCTAATGTATCTTGATTAAAGCTGGGGTACTTAACTTTATCCTTTTGTCATTAATCTAGCTTCATAATATAATTAGTTTGAAAAAGTCCTAATGTGAGCCAGAACATTCTGCCTTTGGCTTGTTAGAAAACATAACTGTGTGAGTGATGTTGTATTAAAGCCCTGTGGTGTTGTGTAGACCTGGAGAACGGCGTCTCATCCATCAGGACCCGCCTGGACGTGGTCAGACTCAACTTCCTCAACGCCAGCTCCATGCTCCGGCAGCCAATCAGAGAGCTCCAAGCCATCTCCAACGGTCAGTCCAGTGGAGGTCCAGAGCGATGAGACTTCTGTGTGAGATTAACATTCCAACGATTCCAACGCTGCTTCTGTGCTCGTCAGGTTCCTCCATGGCTCTGGCGTCGCAGCTGCAGGCGGAGAGCCACTCCCACCTGCAGGAGGCGCTCCAGAGGCTGCAGACCATCCAGGAGCATCTGCTGGTGTCCTCTTCCACGGTCAACAGCGCCGGGGACTTTGTGAAGGAGACCGGCGAGCTCATGAGCCACGCCCACCACACAGGTTGGACGCACACTGTTAGAATGTGTTTCTCTCATCAAAACCCACAGACTGTATTTGGAGTGGACCGAGAGTGATGTCATCATAAAGTTAGCCTTATCGTGGAAAAAAAGGATCTGAACCAAAGCTAGCTGGACAATTTCCTTTCATGGGAGTTTCTTCTGCCTCTGATTGGTCAATCCTTATAGGGCTCATATTTTGGGGAAACTCCAGCCCTAGCAACCATGTTGTTAAAATCCCCAGCAACCATGTCGCTGGGGATTTTAACAAATGTAATTTAAAGACTGTACTCCCAAATTTCTACCAACATGTGACTCGAGCTACAAGAGGAGCACATGTTCTGGATCACTGCTACAGCAATGTGAAGGGAGCTTACAGGTCCAGTCTCAGACCTCCATTTGGAAAGTCTGACCACTCCTCTGTTCTCCTTCTTCCCTCATACACTCAGAGGAGCAGGGAACATAAACCAACCTCACGCACTGTGCAGTGTTGGTCTGAGGAGGCTAGCATGAAGCTACAAGGTTGTTTTGATGCCACTGACTGGTCTGTGTTTCAATCAGAGGACGTTAATGAATTCTGTGACGCTGTGACTGGATACATACGCTTCTGTATTGACGGCTGTGTCCCACAGAAGGTCATTAAAGAACATCTCAGTCAAAACCCTTGGATGAACGCGGAAGTGAAACAAAAACTTCATGAGCGTGTTCTGGCGTTTCAATCTAACGATACAGTTGCCTATAAGCTATCCTGTTATGCATTGAAACGTTCTATTAAATCTGCAAAGCGCAGTTACGGGGACAGGTTAAAGGGTTATTTTGAGGAAGATGACCCTCGGCGCATGTGGAGCGGTATTAAAGCCATCACGTCCTGGAAACCTAGCGCTGGGAAAATCGGATCTGTTGGCCCAGCTCTGCCTAATGAGCTGAACACGTTCTACTGTCGCTTTGAATCTGCTGATGCCTGTCCTACTGTCTTTCCTGATTGCCTCAATCAAGGTACCTTCACCGTGACTCAGGAGGCAGTCCAGCGGGTCTTGTCCAGTACCATTGTCCGGAAAGCCCCAGGCCCGGACGGCATCCCTCCTCGTGTCCTGAAACTGTGCTCTGAGCAACTTGCCCCTGTGCTAACAGACATTTTTAACCTGTCGCTAAGGAACTGTACTGTGCCGAACTGCTTCAAAGAGTCCACCATCATTCCAGTTCCTAAGAAAACTCCTGTGACATGCCTGAATGACTATCGTCCTGTGGCCCTCACGTCTGTTCTTATGAAAACTTTTGAGCGGCTTGTGCTGGACTTCATTAAGAGCCAGATCCCTGTGAGTGTTTGCTCCAGTTTGCTACAGACAGAACAGGAGTGTGGAGGATGCATCTCCTTTGCTCTGAACTCTGTCTACACTCACTTGGACAATAGGAAATCTGTTGCAAGAATGCTGTTCATTGATTATAGCTCTGCTTTTAATTGTCTTGTCCCAGGTAAACTGATTGAAAAGCTCATGTCTCTCGGTTTAAGTGTTGCCATGTGTAAATGGATTTTTAGCTTTTTAACAGACAGATCTCAGAGAGTGAAAATCAATGACTGTTTTTCAGATGTTGTTTCTGTGAGCACTGGATCTCCTCAGGGATGTATTTTGAGTCCTTTACTTTTTACTTTGTACACTCACGATTGTGTGTCTTCCTCAGACTCTAACCTGATCATCAAATATGCTGATGACACCACCATCATCGGTCTCATCAGTAATAACGATGAATCGTCTTATAGAGCCGAGATCCAAAACATGGTTCAGTGGAGTAAGGCTAACAACCTCCAGCTGAACGCATCCAAAACATGTGAACTTGTCTTTGATTTCAGTCGCAATAGTTCTCATTTGCCTGTCGCAATCGATAACTCCCAAGTGCAGATCGTAGAGGAGTAAGTTTCTGGGTCTAACTCTGTCTAACCTGAAATGGGTTAAAAACACTGACCGGGTCGTAAAGAAAGCTCGTCAGCGTCTCTACTTCCTGCGGAAACTTAGAGAATTTACCACTAACTCTAAGATTCTGCTGAACTTTTATGGCTGCACCATTGAGAGTTTACTTGTTGGTTCTGTGTCTGTGTGGTTCGGTAACATCACAGATACAATACAATACAATACAATACAATTTATTCTTGTATAGCCCTAGGTCACAACAGAAGTCATCTCAGAGGACTTAACAAAACCATTGAAATCACCAACACAGGTCAGAGAATCAACAGTTAAAACACATGAAGAATACAGTATAAAGCACACACAGAAGAAAATGTCCATACATGTTGTAGAATGCTAAAGTGTCCTGATCATCACCAATCCTTTCTGTTGGACACTAACCGTCCAACAAGACCCTCCTGCATCCACAAGGAACAACTCTTAAAAAACCCAGTGGGAAAAAGTGAGAAACCTTGGGGAGAACTAGGGAAACCCACAGGGAGGGAGACCCATATGAGAAAGGGATCCGCTCCTCCGGACGGACAGGCTAATGATCTAGGACCTAAGCTAGCTACAGAACGTGGACCAGTGGACGCTGAACGTGGACAGGTCCGGTGCAGGACCGAAGCACTCCCAGGCGGGTCGGGCGGGGCAGTCCGCAGGTGTAGATGGAAGAGGCCAGGCTCAGAGATCCCGTCATCGTACCATGAAACAGACAATGGGACAACGGGTGAATAGCAATGAACAAACTACAGTCAGAATCCTAAAAATGCTAAACAGATAAAGAAAAGAGAGCTTTAAACAAGGTGCTCCGCTCTGCAGAGAGGACCGTGGGCTGTGAACTTCCTGTTCTGGAGGTTCTTTATCAATCCAGACTTTTTACCAGTGCCCTGAGAATTATCAATGACTCTTCTGGCCACCCAGGAAAAGCCTTGTTCCAGCTTCTTCCCTCTGGCAGAAGATACTGTTCTCTGAGATGCAGGACATCTCGTTACGCTAATAGTTTTTTTCCACGAGCTGTTAACAGTTTGAATAGAGCACTTTAATGTTTTTGCACTCGTATAGATCTGTTTTAGTTGGTCAACTTCACGGTGACATTTGTTTACTGTTTTTAAAATTTGTTTTATTTTTGTCTTTTAATGTTGTTTTGTGTCTGTACTTGTCCTGTGCACACTGGGAACTTTTACAAATGTATTCCAATGTAGTGTTACTGCAAATGGCGAATAAAATGAATCTGAATCTGAATCTGATGTTAGCAAAACATCTGACCCTGTTACAGCACGAAGCTAACCCTGTCAGAACAAATAACCCCATATAAGGAAAGGGTGATGTCACACTCATGTACTAATATACGCTTGTGGTGTTTTCAATCAATCAAGATTTTTTTAAATAAAATAAATACATATTTTTTTTAAAGTAATTTATTTTATTCAACACTAAGTAAAAGGGTGACAGTTGAAAAAAGTTTTTAAAAATGATTTTTTTTATTTCAAAACCTGTATACCGCACTATAGTGTCTCCCAGAGTGGGGTATTGCAGGGGGGCTGCGAGAGGTCATCAAAAAAGAATAATGTTAAATTAATAATATTTTGTTTGTAATATTATAATATTTGTGTTCATTATTTGACTTGAATAATCAAATTGTAATATTTTTTGTATTACAAAATGGAGTGCGTCATTTACATTTCTCCTAACGTTGTCTTCTTAGTTATTATTTCGGGGGGCCGCGCAGACCCGTCAGATCTTTAAGGGGCCGTGATGTTACTGACTTTGGGAATGGCTGCCGTACTATATATTACAAACGTTCAATATAAACAAATTCCTTCTAAATACAGTCTGTGCGTCCATTATTCATGTCATTACACATTCTACAGGAAGTGTCAAAGTAAATACTCAAACTGAAACTCTAATTCTTGTGAATGTGTTCCCTGTGTCCAGCCAATGAGGCGCAGAGGCAGCTGCAGGAGGCGGAGCTCCGATCAGAGCGTCTGCTGGAGAGGGTGAAGCCGCTGAGCATTCTGGGAGAAAACCTGAGCCGCAACCTGTCGGAGATCAGAGAGCTGATCGAGCAGGCGCGACGGCAGGCCGCCTCGGTGAGACTACGACCGGGACACCAGACCGTAGCTAACACTAAACAACAGATTAATACATGCTAATCAGTTTATCATTTATGCTTAATCTGCTTAATTGGTGTTTATCAGGCACTTGTTCTTATTCAACATCTAACTAACTACTAACTTACTTTATGTTAAGATGGAGAGACGTCCTCATTGAAATGTATTTTAATATCTATAATTGTAAGTAACTGTGTGTAACCTCTTGTTAACGACTCTCTTGAAATTCCCTTTAGTTTTAATGGGACTTTCCTGGTTAAATAAAAGTTAAATTAAAAAACTGTCACGGGTTGGGGTTGGGGTACAGTAATAAGCACTTAGCTGTTGATTAGTGAGGGCTAATCTAAAGCGGTATTAAGAATTTAAACTGTTTTTACTCATCTAGAAAAAATCCAGACTTAAAGCTCTTCATCCAAAAGCCGCAGGACACGTACTATTGCCTCTGTGTGGTTTCAGATCAAAGTGGCGGTGAAGGCCGACCGCAGCTGTGTGCGCTCCTACAGACCCCAGATCAGCTCCAGTAACGTCAACACGCTCACGCTCACTCTGAAGACCAGCAGCAAGAACAACCTGCTCTTCTATCTGGGATCGTCCTCTCAGGTCTGGAAACACACCGCTACAATCACTGCTAATCTAGGATGTTTATAAAGTCTGGAGAGAGTGTTGCTGCTTAAAGCTGTCTCCACATGGACTAGAGGCCATCCGCGGTACTGCATCTTTAATCCACAGGCTGTAAGGACATTTCCCCACAGATCTCAATGTGAACTAAAGCGCCTCGTCCTCAGCTGACAGGGAACCTACAGCTTTCACAAAGAAGGATTTTGTGGGGCTCTGACATAAAAAAAAATACACATCAGAATAATCCATCGGTTTTAGGCCCCGTTTATACGAAGGCACTGTGCAGACGTTGCCAAGCTATTAACAGAAACGACCAGGCTCCTAATGCAAATTGGGAGCCTGGTTTGAACGATGTAGTTCTTGCGTCCGGCCAGTAGTGGGCAGAGGAACTTTACAACACGAGCTTTAACTCTTATGTTTTCATCCCCCTGGAACACAGTCTCCGTATGAACCGACAGCAACCGACATCCAACTATTTATATATAGTTTTACTGCTGCATTGTCTCTATAAACGGGGCCTTATTTAGCGCTTTCTGGACACTCAAAAACGCTTCAAATGTCATTACTCATTCACTCCATACGCGGTGGTGATAAACTACTACTGTCGCCACAGCTGCCCCGAGGCACACTGACAGAATCAAGGCAACCAGTATGTGCCCTCTGACCACCACCAACCATTCACACACACACCAACCTAGGCATTGTAGGTGAAGTGTCTTGCCTAAGGACACAGCAACAACTTGGCACTCTATAGCTGCAGCCGCCCCACTGTGGCACCTGGTGTTCCCAGAGGTCTCCCATCACAGCACTAACCAGGCCCTGCCCTGATCTGGCTTTCACATACAGGTAGTCAAGGGTTCAAATAACTAGCCATATTATTGGAGAGGCTTGTTGATGACGTGTGTGTGTGTGTGTGTGTGTGTGGCATTTGTGTGTGTGTGTGTGTGGCATTTGTGTGTGTGTGTCATTTGCGTGTGGTATTTACGTGTGTGTGTGTGTGTGTGTGTGGCATTTGCATGTGTGTGTGGTATTTACGTGTGTGTGTGTGTGTGTGTGGTATTTACGTGTGTGTGTGTGGTATTTACGTGTGTGTGGTATTTACGTGTGTGTGTGTGTGGTATTTACGTGTGTGTGTGTGTGTGGTATTTACGTGTGTGTGTGTGTGTGTGTGGTATTTACGTGTGTGTGTGTGGTATTTACGTGTGTGTGTGTGTGTGTGTGGCATTTGCGTGTGTGTGTGTGTGTGGTATTTACGTGTGTGTGTGTGTGGTATTTACGTGTGTGTGTGTGTGTGTGGTATTTACGTGTGTGTGTGTGTGTGTGTGTGTGGTATTTACGTGTGTGTGTGTGTGGCATTTACGTGTGTGTGTGTGTGTGTGTGTGTGGTATTTACGTGTGTGTGTGTGTGGTATTTACGTGTGTGTGTGTGTGTGTGTGGTATTTACGTGTGTGTGTGTGTGTGGTATTTACGTGTGTGTGTGTGTGGCATTTACGTGTGTGTGTGTGGCATTTACGTGTGTGTGTGTGTGTGTGTGTGTGGTATTTACGTGTGTGTGTGTGGCATTTACGTGTGTGTGTGTGGCATTTACGTGTGTGTGTGTGTGTGTGTGTGTAAGTAGTAGTAGTAAGTAAGCTTTATTTATATAGCGCCTTTGACAGACCAGAGTCACAAAGCGGTTTACAATTGTTATTATTTGGGCATTAGTCTCTCACTCCACACAGAGATGGGAGCGGGGCCAGTACAGGAGGCACATGCCAGAACTATTGTACATATTTTTAGTGGTAGGGGAAACCGGAGTACCCGGAGGAAACCTACGCAGACACGGGGAGAACATGCAAACTCCACTCAGAAAGGCCCTGGTCCGACCGGGATTCGAACCCAGGACCTTCTTGCTGAGAGGCGAGAGTGCTATCCACTCAGCCACCGTGCCGCCCATGTGTGGTATTTACGTGTGTGTGTGTGTGTGTGATATTTACGTGTGTGTGTGTGTGTGTGTGTGTGTGTGTGTGTGTGGGTGTGGATGCACTTGTTTTCAACTCCTGGTGGGTTCCATAACCTGAGATTCCACTCACGTCATGGGGACTGGTTTTACGTGGTGGGGCCCGAACACCGGACCCCACTGGTCCAAGCTTAATAATCAATGGGTAATGCTTTTCTAACGGTCCTTATGCAGTCTCTGTAAAAATATGGAAAGGACCCCTGGAGGTTTACTTTCCTGAAAAAAGTGTGTTATGTGTCGGAACCCTGGTGGTGGGTTGCGGGATATCAAGGAGGGGCACACTGGGGCAATTTCAGTCCAGCAGGCTGGAGCCAATCATGGAGCAGCACAACAGAGGCTGGAGCCAATCATGGAGCAGCACAACAGAGGCTGGAGCCAATCATGGAGCAGCACAACAGAGGCTGGAGCCAATCATGGAGCAGCACAACAGAGGAAATCAGGTGTCAGGCTAGAAAAGGTTCAAGTGTGTGGTTCATTAGGCTGCAAGACATCATGGAGGAGCACACTGAAGCGCACGCTTACAAACCACTGGTAAGTGCTGACTACAAGTCATGACTTCAAATTGTTATATAGAATGATTACAAATTATTTGTTGTTTGTGCAGCTTAGTCAAGAGTCCCTAATTGATGAAGTCGACTCAGATTCTGACGATTTAACTGTCAAGAAGAAACCTGTAAAAAAGTATGGAAAAAGAAAAATCAAAAACACTTTTCTTCAAGACTCGGAAAGTGACGAACCAAAGGCAAAATAAGATTGTTATCATGCAGCTGCAAAAGAAGAAAAATGGGGGCAGGGTTTACAGCAAGAGACACTTCTGCCTCTACTGTTCAATGTCCTGCCACAAAATGTCCCGTCATTTGACTAGAAAACATGGAAATGAAAGTGACGTAGCCAGAGCATTGGCTCTACCTGTGAAATCTAAAGCACGTAAACTTCAGTTTGATTTGATCAGGAATAGTGGAAACCGTGAGCACAATTTTGAGGTTTTAAAGGCCGGCATTGGAACTTTAGTCCCAGCTAAACAGCCAAATTGCCCAGTTAAATCCAGTGAGTTTTTGCACTGTATAGACTGTGGGGCATTGCTTAAGCGAAAGTCGCTGTGGAGGCATGTGGCCAGGTGCCGGCTTTCACAGAAAGATGCCCAGGCTAAACCAGGCTAAACCAGGTAGAAGTAGGGTCCAGTCCCTCTGCTCCCTAGCCCAGCCTGTACCGGAGGGCATCAGCAAAAAGCTGTGGTCTTTAATTTGGGCAATGCATCAGGATGAGGTCACGGGTGTTGTCAAAGC
Organism: Knipowitschia caucasica; assembly: GCA_964034765.1. Classification (NCBI taxonomy): domain Eukaryota; kingdom Metazoa; phylum Chordata; class Actinopteri; order Gobiiformes; family Gobiidae; genus Knipowitschia; species Knipowitschia caucasica. Next base: position 1,388,266 of record OZ035844.1, on the reverse strand, counting down.
AGAAAAGGGGATTCTGAGACTGAGAGCACCTGTACTTAAGACACGGGCATGATAAGACTAAGCATGATTACATTAGGCAGAAAATGAGAGAAGTCGGTAGGTTAATTAACGAAGCAAAAACTGCAGGGAAACTGAAAACAATTAAGGATTTCTTTATTCCTTCCAACTTTAACCATGTGATTGATGCAGTCAGGTCTGTGGCTGGATATGATGAGGAAACCAATCAATACAAGACTCCATCCTTGGCCCTCAAACTCGGCCATAGCCTCAGAAAGCTAGCAGATATTCTTGAATGTGACTCAAAAATGGAGCATTGTGTTGATGAACTATTTATTAAAAACCTCCAACGAAGCCGGCTGCTTTTTGAGAAGAGGTGGGACGTCTGTGTTTCTTCTGCTGCCCTACAGACCCTCCGGCAAGCCAAGTGGAACACTCCGGACCTGCTCCCTCTGACTGAGGACGTTAGAGCCATGCATGCACATATTGAGGTATGTCGACCTGAATATGTGCAAACCCTAATAAGTGAGCCAACGTCTAAGCATTGGTCTAAACTGGCAGTTTTGACTCTTTGTGAGGTCATTATTTTCAATCGAAGAAGGGAAGGTGAGGTTTCAAAGATGCCACTGACAGCGTTCACCTTAAGAAGTAAGACTGGGATCCATTCTGACATTGCTCTGGAACTGTCCCAACTTGAGAAAAAGCTGTGTCAGCATTTTCAACGCATTGAAATTAAAGGGAAAAGAAGTCGGAAAGTGCCGGTTCTTTTGACTCCTGAAATGATTGCTTCGATGGAGGTGCTGGTGGAGAACAGAAGGGCCTGTTCCATCTCTGACCATAACCCATACTTCTTTTCCCGCCCGGGCGCAGACACCCACATCAGGGGATCAGACTCCCTACGCCAGGTAGCCAAAGAATGTGGTGCGGTGCATCCAGAGATGCTATCCTCAACCAAACTTAGAAAGCACATAGCTACTATGTCTACAGTTCTCAATATGAAAGAGAATGAGATGGACATACTTGCCAACTTCCTCGGCCATGACATTCGCATCCACAGGCAATATTACAGACTACCAGAGGGGACACTGGAGCTGGCCAAAATCAGCAAAGTGTTGATGGCCATGGAGCAGGGAAGAGTGACGGAATTCGAAGGAAAGAGCCTCGACCAGATACAAATTGAGCCTGAAGGTAATTCTTGATATTATTAAAATATGTATGATTTTTTTCCCCTAAAGGCCACTTGTATTTTTATTTTCTGTGCGACAGGGAGAGCAGTAGAGATCCTCTCACAAACGGACGGGCTAAAAGAAACTTCAAGCGGAGAACCTTCAACCATTCATCCAGATGCACCCCATGGTAGTGGCAGTGCCCCTTCTGGTAAGTGTACCAGGTGGGGGATTACAGCCAGGCTGCTTGGTCCTAACCCTGGGAGTGTATATTGCTAATATATTTTTATTTCTCTCCCTAGAACGTTAGAGAAAGCCATGGTCTACATCTGAGGTGAAGGCTGTGGAGAAGACCATGACACCTTTCATACAGACTGGAAAGGTCCCTGGGAAGTCTCACTGCCTGGCCTGGCCTGGCCTGCATTAATGCCTCACCAGATGACCTTAGACATCGGACATGGAGTGGCATTAAATTCTATGTCAAAAATAGAATCACTGCAATTCAAAAAAAAAATCTAAAATAAAATTCCTTTAAAAGAGTTGTTTGGTTTCTATTGACTGTTTTGTATTACTTAAAGTAGTCCCAGTAAAAAAAGATTATGTCTATGGGTCCCATTCTGAACGGCCCTGTCAAAGGGACCCACCAGGTAACAAAAACGTGTATGTGTGTGTGTGTGTGTGTGTGTGTGTGTGTGTGTGTGTGTGTGGTATTTACGTGTGTGTGTGTGTGTGTGTATTTACGTGTGAGTGTGTGTGTGGTATTTACGTGTGTGTGTGTGTCTGTGTGGCATTTACGTGTGTGTGTGTCATTGTGCAGGTGGACTTCATGGCTGTAGAACAACACGCGGGGAAAGTGTCTCTCCTTTGGGACGTTGGATCGGGAAGCAAGCGTCTGGAGTTTCCCGCTTTGGACATCAGCAACAACAAGTGGACCAGGATCAACGTGACCAGGTGAAGCTGCAGCACCAGATTTACCAAGCCTTGGATTGGAGGAAAAGGTGGTGTGAGAGTTGTTGTGTTTTGGGCCCAGGTTTGGAAGCCACGCCTCCCTGTCCGTGTACCAGCTGGACCCGGACTCCGCCCCTCCGTTGCCCGCGGTAACGGCCACGTCTCCGGGAGCGGCTCGAATGCTGGACATCGACAACACCACAAAGATTTACATCGGGGGAGTCGGGCAGAATGTGCAGGTGAAAACGTACATCTGCTATCGCTACGTGTTCGATACCCGGCGTCTGTGAACGTGGCTTAGACAGCTGACAATCCTTTCATGTGATTGTGGCGTGAAACTATGAAAGAAAGACGAACTAAAAGTGCATTAGCTTTGTTGTATGTGTCACAGTTTGTAGGAGGACACATGAGCAGCACAACTAGTAAGGCCTCAAAGTGAAACGGGCTGGAGGTCTTTGCCCACCTGAACTTAGAAACTGGTCTTACAAAAAGATTCAAAAAGGTTTTTGAGTTGGGGAGAACCTGTTACTTACATAGCAATACAAATGATTCTGATTCTGATCTTGAGTTAAGATGTATTAAAAATTAAATAGGTCTTACAAAAAGTACAGACAATTTAAAAAGATTTGAGCCAAAAAAACCACTACGAACTGGTGTGTATTAACGACAAACTGGCATGGAGTGGAAGGAAGACCAGCAGCCAGATGGGAGGAGAAACGGTCAAAGAGATGGAATGGTTCTTCCTGGTTCTAGTCAGGACCTGAGCTACAGTAGAACCAGAGAAAGAGAAATCACATGCTTCATATTGATGTCTCATTTGCCTGTCCCACAGAGGAGTCCCCTGCTCAGGTCCGACTGGTTCCAGGGCTGTCTGGGGGAGGCCTCTCTGAACGAGAAGAACCTGGGTCTGTGGAACTACGAGAGCAGAGAGGGCCAGTGCGGAGGCTGCTACAGCAGGTAGGACCCGGGGACCCTCGGACACACACACCTGCTACCATAAAGGATTTATACATTTCAAAGAATTCTTGATTTTTTCAATGAGTTTTAACTTTGCGTTTGCATTAAGACGTATAACAGTTGGCAATACAATACACATTTATTTGTATAGCACAGTTCATTCAGAAGGCCACTCAAAAAAAGAATCAGTTAAAAACCCAACTCCATTCTATACCATTCTACGTTATTGACTCAATTCATTCTGAACTGCCTTAAGGAGTAGCTCTCTGCCTTTTCAGTCCAAGAATAGTGGTCTGATTGGACTGTGCAATATTGTGGCATATTCTTGTGTTTTTGAAATTGTGCAGACGAGACGATTGTCCTAATGTGTGTGTGTGTGTGCGTGTGTGTGTGCGTGTGTCTGTGTGTGTGTGTCTGTCTCTCTGTATGTGTTTGTGTGTGTGTGTCTGTGTGTGTGTGTCTGTCTCTCTGTATGTGTGTGTGTGTCTCTCTGTCTGTGTGTGTGTGTGTGTGTGTGTGTGTGTGTGTGTGTGTGTGTGTGTCTGTGTGTGTGTGTGTGTCTGTCTCTCTGTGTGTGTGTGTGTCGCAGCCCGCAGATGGAGGGCACAGCCTACCACTTCGATGGCTCTGGTTACTCTGTGGTGCAGAAGTCTCTGAGAGCCACCACCACGTCCATCGTGCTGCAGTTCAAGACCCTGTCCCCGGGAGGACTGCTGCTGTACCTGGCCTCCAACCACACGGTAACAACCACACTGTAACACCAACCACACTACCAACCACATGGTAACAACCACACTGTAACAACCACACTGTAACACCAACCACACAGTAACACCAACCACACGGTAACACCAACCGCACTGTAACAACCACACTGTAACACCAACCACACTGTAACACCAACCACACGGTAACACCAACCACACTGTAACACCAACCACACGGTAACACCAACCACACTGTAACACCAACCACACTGTAACACCAACCACACGGTAACACCAACCACACTGTAACAACCACACTGTAACAACCACACTGTAACACCAACCACACTGTAACACCAACCACACGGTAACACCAACCACACTGTAACACCAACCACACGGTAACACCAACCACACTGTAACAACCACACTGTAACACCAACCACACGGTAACACCAACCACACTGTAACAACCACACGGTAACACCAACCAAACTGTAACAACCACACGGTAACACCAACCACACGGTAACACCAACCACACTGTAACACCAACCACACGGTAACACCAACCACACTGTAACAACCACACTGTAACACCAACCACACGGTAACACCAACCACACTGTAACAACCACACGGTAACACCAACCACACTGTAACAACCACACGGTAACACCAACCACACTGTAACAACCACACTGTAACACCAACCACACGGTAACAACCACACTGTAACACACCACACGGTAACACCAACCACACGGTAACACCAACCACACTGTAACACCAACCACACGGTAACACCAACCACACTGTAACAACCACACGGTAACACCAACCACACTGTAACAACCACACGGTACCAACCACACTGTAACACCAACCACACTGTAACACCAACCGCACTGTAACAACCACACTGTAACAACCACACGGTAACACCAACCACACGGTAACACCAACCACACGGTAACACCAACCACACGGTAACACCAACCACACGGTAACACCAACCACACTGTAACAACCACACGGTAACACCAACCACACTGTAACACCAACCGCACTGTAACAACCACACTGTAACACCAACCACACTGTAACAACCACACGGTAACAACCACACGGTAACACCAACCACACGGTAACACCAACCACACGGTAACAACCACACTGTAACACCAACCACACGGTAACAACCACACTGTAACACCAACCACACTGTAACACCAACCACACTGTAACACCAACCACACGGTAACACCAACCACACGGTAACAACCACACGGTAACACCAGCCACCGTGCTATCCACTCAGGCACGGTGGCTGAGTCGATAGCACTCTCGCCTCTCAGCAAGAAGGTCCTTGGTTCGAATCCCGGCCGGACAAGGGCCTTTCTGAGTGGAGTTTGCATGTTCTCCCCGTGTCTGCGTAGGTTTCCTCCGGGTACTCCGGTTTCCCCTACCACTAAAAATATGTCCAATAGTTCTGGCATGCGCCTCCTGTACTGGCCCCGCTCCCATCTCTGTGTGGAGTGAGAGACAAGTGCCCAAAATTAACAATTGTAAACCGCTTTGTGACTCTGGTCTGTGAAAGGCGGTATATAAATAAAGCTTACTACTACTACTTACTGTAACACCAACCACACGGTAACATCAACCACACGGTAACACCAACCACACTGTAACACCAACCACACTGTAACACCAACCACACTGTAACACCAACCACACTGTAACAACCACACGGTAACAACAACCACACGGTAACACCAACCACACGGTAACACCAACCACACGGTAACAACCACACTGTAACACCAACCACACTGTAACACCAACCACACTGTAACACCAACCACACGGTAACACCAACCACACTGTAACAACCACACTGTAACAGCAACCACACTGTAACACCAACCACACGGTAACACCAACCACACGGTAACACCAACCACACGGTAACAACCACACTGTAACAGCAACCACACTGTAACACCAACCACACGGTAACACCAACCACACGGTAACACCAACCACACGGTAACAACCACACTGTAACACCAACCACACTGTAACACCAACCACACTGTAACACCAACCACACGGTAACACCAACCACACGGTAACACCAACCACACGGTAACAACCACACTGTAACAGCAACCACACTGTAACACCAACCACACGGTAACACCAACCACACGGTAACACCAACCACACGGTAACAACCACACTGTAACACCAACCACACGGTAACACCAACCACACTGTAACACCAACCACACTGTAACACCAACCACACTGTAACACCAACCACACGGTAACACCAACCACACCCTGACCCACTGACCCCGCCTCTGTCCACAGAGGGACTTCCTGTCGTTGGAGCTGGTGGAGGGCCACGTGAGGCTGACCTTTGACCTGGGCTCTGGGGTCCTGGTCCTGATGTCACAGAAGAAGTACAACAGCGGGACATGGCACAAGATCACACTGCAGAGGAACAAGCGCACAGGTACAGACACACAGGTACAGGTACAGACACAGACACACAGGTACAGGTACAGACACACAGGTACAGACACACAGGTACAGGTACAGACACACAGGTACAGGTACAGGTACAGTCTGCACGTGAATGCGATGGCCGAGAAGGATGGTAGATTTTAGATTCATTTTATTTGCCGTTTGCAGTGAAACCACATTGGAATCTCTGGTCAATCTCTGGTCTCTCTCTCTGGTCTCTCTCTGGTCTCTCTCTCTGGCCTCTCTCTCTGGTCAATCTCTGGTCTCTCTCTCTGGTCTCTCTCTCTCTGGTCTCTCTCTCTGGTCAATCTCTGGTCTCTCTCTCTGGTCTCTCTCTCTCTGGTCTCTCTCTCTGGTCAATCTCTGGTCTCTCTCTCTGTTCTCTCTCTGGTCTCTCTCTCTGGGTCTCTCTCTGGTCTCTCTCTCTGGTCTCTCTCTCTGGTCTCTCTCTCTGGTCTCTCTCTCTGGTCTCTCTCTCTGGTCTCTCTCTGGTCTCTCTCTGGTCTCTCTCTGGTCTCTCTCTCTGGTCTCTCTCTCTGGTCTCTCTCTGGTCTCTCTCTCTGGTCTCTCTCTCTGTTCTCTCTCTGGTCTCTCTCTCTGGTCTCTCTCTCTGGTCTCTCTCTCTGGTCTCTCTCTCTGGTCTCTCTGTCTCCTCTGGTCTCTCTCTCTGGTCTCTCTCTCTGGTCTCTCTCTCTGGTCTCTCTCTCTGGTCTCTCTCTCTGGTCTCTCTCTCTGGTCTCTCTCTCTGGTCTCTCTCTCTGGTCTCTCTCTCTGGTCTCTCTCTGGTCTCTCTCTGGTCTCTCTCTGGTCTCTCTCTGGTCTCTCTCTGGTCTCTCTCTGGTCTCTCTCTGGTCTCTCTCTCTGGTCTCTCTCTCTGGTCTCTCTCTCTGGTCTCTCTCTGGTCTCTCTCTGGTCTCTCTCTCTGGTCTCTCTCTGGTCTCTCTCTGGTCTCTCTCTGGTCTCTCTCTCTGGTCTCTCTCTGGTCTCTCTCTGGTCTCTCTCTCTGGTCTCTCTCTCTGGTCTCTCTCTCTGGTCTCTCTCTCTGGTCTCTCTCTCTGGTCTCTCTCTCTGGTCTCTCTCTAGTCTCTCTATGGTCTCTCTCTGGTCTCTCTCTCTGGTCTCTCTCTCTGGTCTCTCTCTCTGGTCTCTCTCTCTGGTCTCTCTCTAGTCTCTCTCTGGTCTCTCTGGTCTCTCTCTGGTCTCTCTCTGGTCTCTCTCTGGTCTCACTCTCTGGTCTGGTGCAGCAATAAAAGTTAAGGATCTTAAGGCGCGTTCAGACCAAAAGCTTCAAAAAGCTTTTGACGCGCTTCAACTGACGCCGGGATAGTTTTGTCATTTTGGTGCTTGAAGCTTTTGACGCGAGTGACGCGCCTGACGCCGGTGGGAGGAGCTTCTCTGTTGTCTGTAGTCAGGACAGCGGTGGATTTTTCAATGAGCAGCGAGCCTTTATTTGTTATATAAAGCAAAATAACGTTGTTGTAGGGCTTCAACAAAACATGTTCTGGGTTCACCACAGACTGAGGCTGCAGTGTTTGCAGAGTTCTGTCATTTACTCCAGGAGCTGCGTACGGAGGAGTTTTGCTTTCAGCGGTACTTCCGCATGTCACTCGCCCAGTCTGAGTTCTCAAACCCCGGAGCTCGCCTCTCCCTGCCTCTCCCTGCCTCTCCCTGCCTCTCCCTGCCTCTCCCTGCCTCTTGCTCGCCTCTCCCCGGCTCTCGCTCGCCTCTCCCCGGCTCTCCCTGCCTCTCCCCGGCTCTCGCCTCTCCCCGGCTCTCCCTGCCTCTCCCCGGCTCTCCCTGCCTCTCCCCGGCTCTCGCCTCTCCCTGCCTCTTGCTCGCCTCTCCCTGCCTCTCCCCGGCTCTCGCTCGCCTCTCCCCGGCTCTCCCTGCCTCTCCCCGGCTCTCGCTCCCCTCTCCCCGGCTCTCCCTGCCTCTCCCCGGCTCTCCCTGCCTCTCCCCGGCTCTCCCTGCCTCTCCCCGGCTCTCCCCGGCTCTCCCTGCCTCTCCCCGGCTCTCGCCTCTCCCCGGCTCTCGCCTCTCCCCGGCTCTCCCTGCCTCTCCCCGGCTCTCCCCGGCTCTCCCTGCCTCTCCCCGGCTCTCCCTGCCTCTCCCTCGCCTCTCCCCGGCTCTCCCTGCCTCTCCCCGCCTCTCCCTGCCTCTCCCCGGCTCTCGCTCGCCTCTCCCTGCCTCTCCCCGCCTCTCCCTGCCTCTCCCCGCCTCTCCCTGCCTCTCCCCGGCTCTCCCTGCCTCTCCCCGCCTCTCCCGCCTCTCCCGCCTCTCCCGCCTCTCCTGCCTCTCCCCGCCTCTCCCTGCCTCTCCCCGGCTCTCCCTGCCTCTCCCCGGCTCTCCCTGCCTCTCCCCGCCTCTCCCTGCCTCTCCCCGCCTCTCCCTGCCTCTCCCCGCCTCTCCCTGCCTCTCCCCGGCTCTCCTGCCTCTCCCCGGCTCTCCCCGGCTCTCCCTGCCTCTCCCGGCTCTCGCTCGCCTCTCCCTGCCTCTCCCCCCTCTCCCTGCCTGCCTCTCCCCGGCTCTCCCCGGCTCTCCCTGCCTCTCCCCGGCTCTCGCTCGCCTCTCCCTGCCTCTCCCCGGCTCTCCCTGCCTCTCCCCGCCTCTCCCTGCCTCTCCCCGGCTCTCGCTCGCCTCTCCCTGCCTCTCCCCGCCTCTCCCTGCCTCTCCCCGCCTCTCCCTGCCTCTCCCCGGCTCTCGCTCGCCTCTCCCTGCCTCTCCCCGGCTCTCGCTCGCCTCTCCCTGCCTCTCCCCGGCTCTCGCTCGCCTCTCCCTGCCTCTCCCTGCATCTCCCTGCCTCTCCCCGGCTCTCGCTCGCCTCTCCCTGCCTCTCGCTCGCCTCTCCCTGCCTCTCCCTGCCTCTCCCTGCCTCTCCCCGGCTCTCGCTCGCCTCTCCCTGCCTCTCGCTCGCCTCTCCCTGCCTCTCCCCGGCTCTCGCTCGCCTCTCCCTGCCTCTCCCTGCCTCTCCCCGGCTCTCGCTCGCCTCTCCCTGCCTCTCCCCGGCTCTCGCTCGCCTCTCCCTGCCTCTCCCTGCCTCTCCCCGGCTCTCGCTCGCCTCTCCCTGCCTCTCCCCGGCTCTCGCTCGCCTCTCCCTGCCTCTCCCCGGCTCTCGCTCGCCTCTCCCTGCCTCTCCCTGCCTCTCCCCGGCTCTCGCTCGCCTCTCCCTGCCTCTCCCCGGCTCTCGCTCGCCTCTCCCTGCCTCTCCCTGCCTCTCCCCGGCTCTCGCTCGCCTCTCCCTGCCTCTCGCTCGCCTCTCCCTGCCTCTCCCTGCCTCTCCCCGGCTCTCGCTCGCCTCTCCCTGCCTCTCCCTGCCTCTCCTCGGCTCACGCCCGCCCGGAGCTGCCTTGCTCTGAGCCAGACTCATCGTCAGCCTGTTCTTATTTTAAATAAACTACGTTTACTACACAGCATGTGTACAATGGTTTTTGTTACTCAGAACGTTACTACTCATACAAATAATATTACTAATAACAATAATGACAATAAAACAGCAGCAGCAGATACATGACTTCTCTCCATGACAGAGACAGACCCTCTGCTGCTGCTGCTCCTCGTCTCCTGATTGGTTGAAGCCCGCGTCAAAGCTTCAAAAGCTCAGCTTTGCTCAGCTTCGGCGTCAAAGGGATTGTTGTGATACGCGAGCGTAATAAGCGCGTCAAGTGACGCCGGGGCTCTTGGCTTCACCTGACGCGCTTCACCATTCACTTTCAATGGAAACCTGACGCTTTTGACGCCGAAGTTAAGTCCGGTGTGAACGCCCCTTTAGAGTTTTCATGGATCTGTTTGGGTCCACAGCCTACCTGTCCATCATTGCCGCCGACCAATCGTCAGAAAAGGAGACACTGGAGGCGGAGTCTCCTGGAACCGCCTCCGATCTGAACCGCAACGACCTCGACCCCATCTACATTGGAGGACTTCCTGCTTCTCGACCAATAAGGTGAGAACACAGACGAGGATATTATCAAAGAGAATTTAGATAGAAAGTGTCGCAGTGTGTGTGTTTGTCGTGTCCTCTTGTCCCTGTGTGGTGCAGTGTGTGTGTTTGTCGTGTCCTCTTGTCCCTGTGTGGTGCAGTGTGTGTGGTTGTTGTGTCCTCTTGTCCCTGTGTGGTACAGTGTGTGCGTTTGCCGTGTCCTCTGGTCCCTGTGTGGTGCAGTGTGTGTGTTTGTCGTGTCCTCTTGTCCCTGTGTGGTGCAGTGTGTGTGGTTGTTGTGTCCTCTTGTCCCTGTGTGGTGCAGTGTGTGTGTTTGTCGTGTCCTCTTGTCCCTGTGTGGTGCAGTGTGTGTGGTTGTCGTGTCCTCTTGTCCCTGTGTGGTGCAGTGTGTGTGGTTGTCGTGTCCTCTTGTCCCTGTGTGGTGCAGTGTGTGTGTTTGTCGTGTCCTCTTGTCCCTGTGTGGTGCAGTGTGTGTGGTTGTTGTGTCCTCTTGTCCCTGTGTGGTGCAGTGTGTGTGGTTGTCGTGTCCTCTTGTCCCTGTGTGGTGCAGTGTGTGTGGTTGCCGTGTCCTCTTGTCCCTGTGTGGTGCAGTGTGTGTGGTTGTTGTGTCCTCTGGTCCCTGTGTGGTGCAGTGTGTGTGGTTGTTGTGTCCTCTGGTCCCTGTGTGGTGCAGTGTGTGTGGTTGTCGTGTCCTCTTGTCCCTGTGTGGTGCAGTGTGTGTGGTTGTCGTGTCCTCTTGTCCCTGTGTGGTGCAGTGTGTGTGGTTGTTGTGTCCTCTTGTCCCTGTGTGGTGCAGTGTGTGTGGTTGTCGTGTCCTCTTGTCCCTGTGTGGTGCAGTGTGTGTGGTTGCCGTGTCCTCTTGTCCCTGTGTGGTGCAGTGTGTGTGGTTGTTGTGTCCTCTGGTCCCTGTGTGTGCGTGTGTGTGGTTGTTGTTCCTCTGGTCCCTGTGTGGTGCAGTGTGTGTGGTTGTCGTGTCCTCTTGTCCCTGTGTGGTGCAGTGTGTGTGGTTGTCGTGTCCTCTTGTCCCTGTGTGGTGCAGTGTGTGCGTTTGCCGTGTCCTCTGGTCCCTGTGTGGTGCAGTGTGTGTGGTTGTTGTGTCCTCTTGTCCCTGTGTGGTGCAGAGTGTGTGGTTTTTGTGTCCTCTGGTCCCTGTGTGGTGCAGTGTGTGTGGTTGTTGTGTCCTCTTGTCCCTGTGTGGTGCAGTGTGTGTGGTTGTCGTGTCCTCTTGTCCCTGTGTGGTGCAGTGTGTGTGGTTGTTGTGTCCTCTTGTCCCTGTGTGGTGCAGTGTGTGTGGTTGTTGTGTCCTCTGGTCCCTGTGTGGTGCAGTGTGTGTGGTTGTCGTGTCCTCTTGTCCCTGTGTGGTGCAGTGTGTGTGGTTGCCGTGTCCTCTGGTCCCTGTGTGGTGCAGTGTGTGTCGTTGTTGTGTCCTCTTGTCCCTGTGTGGTGCAGTGTGTGTGGTTGTTGTGTCCTCTTGTCCCTGTGTGGTGCAGTGTGTGTGGTTGTCGTGTCCTCTTGTCCCTGTGTGGTGCAGTGTGTATGGTTGTTGTGTCCTCTTGTCCCTGTGTGGTGCCGTGTGTGTGGTTGTTGTGTCCTCTTGTCCCTGTGTGGTGCAGTGTGTGTGGTTGTTGTGTCCTCTGGTCCCTGTGTGGTGCAGTGTGTGTGGTTGTTGTGTCCTCTTGTCCCTGTGTGGTGCAGTGTGTGTGGTTGTCGTGTCCTCTGGTCCCTGTGTAGTGCAGTGTGTGTGGTTGTCGTGTCCTCTTGTCCCTGTGTGGTGCAGTGTGTGTGGTTGTCGTGTCCTCTTGTCCCTGTGTGGTGCAGTGTGTGTGGTTGTTGTGTCCTCTTGTCCCTGTGTGGTGCAGTGTGTGTGGTTGTTGTGTCCTCTTGTCCCTGTGTGGTGCAGAGTGTGTGGTTGTTGTGTCCTCTGGTCCCTGTGTGGTGCAGTGTGTGTGTTTGTCGTGTCCTCTTGTCCCTGTGTGGTGCAGTGTGTGTGGTTGTCGTGTCCTCTTGTCCCTGTGTGGTGCAGTGTGTGTGGTTGTTGTGTCCTCTGGTCCCTGTGTGGTGCAGTGTGTGTGGTTGTTGTGTCCTCTGGTCCCTGTGTGGTGCAGTGTGCGTGGTTGTTGTGTCCTCTTGTCCCTGTGTGGTACAGTGTGTGTGGTTGTTGTGTCCTCTTGTCCCTGTGTGGTGCAGTGTGTGTGGTTGTTGTGTCCTCTGGTCCCTGTGTGGTGAAGTGTGTGTGGTTGTTGTGTCCTCTTGTCCCTGTGTGGTGCAGTGTCTGTGGTTGTCGTGTCCTCTTGTCCCTGTGTGGTGCAGTGTGTGTGGTTGTCGTGTCCTCTTGTCCCTGTGTGGTGCAGTGTGTGTGGTTGTTGTGTCCTCTTGTCCCTGTGTGGTGCAGTGTGTGTGGTTGCCGTGTCCTCTTGTCCCTGTGTGGTGCAGTGTGAGTGGTTGTTGTGTCCTCTTGTCCCTGTGTGGTGCAGTGTGTGTGGTTGTTGTGTCCTCTGGTCCCTGTGTGGTGCAGTGTGTGTGGTTGTTGTGTCCTCTTGTCCCTGTGTGGTGCAGTGTGTGTGGTTGTCGTGTCCTCTTGTCCCTGTGTGGTGCAGTGTGTGTGGTTGTCGTGTCCTCTTGTCCCTGTGTGGTGCAGTGTGTGTGGTTGTTGTGTCCTCTGGTCCCTGTGTGGTGCAGTGTGTGCGTTGCCGCGTCCTCTGGTCCCTGTGTGGTGCAGTGTGTGTGGTTGTTGTGTCCTCTGGTCCCTGTGTGGTGCAGTGTGTGTGGTTGTCGTGTCCTCTTGTCCCTGTGTGGTGCAGTGTGTGTGGTTGCCGTGTCCTCTTGTCCCTGTGTGGTGCAGTGTGTGTGGTTGTTGTGTCCTCTTGTCCCTGTGTGGTGCAGTGTGTGTGGTTGTCGTGTCTTCTTGTCCCTGTGTGGTACAGTGTGTGTGGTTGTTGTGTCCTCTGGTCCCTGTGTGGTGCAGTGTGTGTGGTTGTCGTGTCCTCTTGTCCCTGTGTGGTACAGTGTGTGTGGTTGTCGTGTCTTCTTGTCCTGTGTGCTGTGTGTGCAGTGTGTGTGGTTGTTGTGTCCTCTGGTCCCTGTGTGGTGCAGTGTGTGTGGTTGCCGTGTCCTCTTGTCCCTGTGTGGTGCAGTGTGTGTGGTTGTTGTGTCCTCTGGTCCCTGTGTGGTGCAGTGTGTGTGGTTGTCGTGTCCTCTTGTCCCTGTGTGGTACAGTGTGTGCGTTTGCCGTGTCCTCTTGTCCCTGTGTGGTGCAGTGTGTGTGGTTGTCGTGTCCTCTTGTCCCTGTGTGGTACAGTGTGTGCGTTTGCCGTGTCCTCTGGTCCCTGTGTGGTGCAGTGTGTGTGGTTGTCGTGTCCTCTTGTCCCTGTGTGGTACAGTGTGTGCGTTTGCCGTGTCCTCTGGTCCCTGTGTGGTGCAGTGTGTGTGGCTGTCATGTCTTCTTGTCCTTGTGTGGTGCAGACGGCAGGTTGTGTTGCGCTCGTACGTGGGATGCATCAAGAACGTGGAAATCGCTCGCACCAACTTCGATCTGCTCCAGGACGGATTCGGGATCAGGAAGGGCTGCACTCTGGAGGTAAGGGCCACACACACACACACACACACACACCCACAAAGACACACACACACACACAAATGCACGGTCTCGCTGCTCTCACACACACACACATGGTTTCACACCCACATATAAACACATATACACGTACACATACACTTACACACAGACACGCTCTCTCTTACACACACACACACATACTGTTCACACACACACTCTTTCTCTCACGCACACACGCACACACTCGTCCGTTCTCACACCCGGCTCTCCTCTGGTCCCAGGCGGTCCGGAGTCTGTCCTTGTTTGGACCCGGCTTCGTGGAGCTGACCCCTCGTCCCTTCGCTCAGGAGACAGACATCCTGATGACCTTCTCGTCCAGGAACCAGTCCGGCCTCCTGCTGACCGCGCTCAGCCACGACAAACAGGTACAGGACAGAGTGGTATTAAAGCTGGGGTCTGTAAATGTTCCACCATCATAATACAATGTTTGTGAAAAACAGTGGTCAAAATGGTGTCGTATAATTTATGTTGCAGTAGTTTGTATGTACAATGTCCCATAGATTTGTTATTGTGTGTGTTTCCACGGCAGCACTTCCTGTCCGTCCAGCTCATGTCGAGCACTCTGGAGGCGGAGCTAGGCAAAGTGGGCGTGGCTTCGCAGAGGGCCATCGTCGAGGGGGCTTTTTCTGACGGTCTGCAGCATTCGGTCATTATCAGCCTCAGCAGGAAGTACGAACACGCACACAAACATACACACACTTATTTAAACATACACACACACACACACACTCACACGAGCACACACACACTCACACGAGCACACACACACACAAACACTCACACTCGCACACACGTGACCATGTCCTCTGTCCTCCCAGAGTCCTCTCGGTCCACGTAGACGAGCTGCAGATGAAGTCCATACACCTGTCTCCAGGCTCAGTCTCAGGTCTGACCTCCTCCTCTTCCTCGCTCTTCATCGGTGGACTGCCCTCAGGAGCCGAGTCCCGTCTGCCGGTCCGGATCCAGAGTCTGTCCCGATCCTTCAGAGGCTGCATCCAGAACCTGGCCCTGAACCGAAGGTGACTTTACATCAGAGGACTGTGTGAGGGGCCACCACCAGGGGCCACTACCAGGGGCCACTACCAGGGGCCACCACGAGGGGCCACCATCAGGGGCCACCATCAGGGGCCACTACCAGGGGCCACTACCAGGGGCCACTACCAGGGGCCACCATCAGGGGCCACCACGAGGGGCCACCATCAGGGGCCACCATCAGGGGCCACCATCAGGGGCCACCATCAGGGGCCACTACCAGGGGCCACTACCAGGGGCCACTACCAGGGGCCACCATCAAGGGCCACCACGAGGGGCCACCATCAGGGGCCACCATCAGGGGCCACCACCAGGGGCCCGCTTAGCCGATCATTTTAGCGCATTCTTTTAATAGTGATAAAAATATACTCATATATTATTGGACGTTCAAAGACACTTTTATTTTATCACAGATTAAGTAAAAAATTGTGCTTTTTATAATATTTTTTTTATTATAGATTTTTATTTCAAATGTTGTTTGATAATAATGAATGAAAGTGAAATGTGAACGTGTGTGTCAGGCTGGTGGACCTGTCCTTAGCCCTGAGATATGAAGGCGCACACTTGGACAGCTGTCTGCTGGAGGCCCGAGCAGGAGGAGCCGTCCTGAACGGGGAGGAGCTGGAGCCCACCGCTGACCCCGCCCACCTGCCTGTAGCTCCGCCCACATACCTGAGCGCCCTGACGCCTGGAGCCCTCTCGGTAACACTGACCCTATTTATTTTAATTGTTATTTTTGATGTTTTGAGTTTGATAACAAATTATCTTCAGTAAGTTCAAGAGAGCGTTTGACAAAATGCTACAAATTTGTGGATGGATAGAATGTGATAGTAAAATAATCTGTTCTGGTTCAATCCAAATATCAAGAAACTGAAGCCGGAACAAGAGGAATGTTTAGTAAATGTCATTGAAGCAAAGATGTTGTGGCTCTACTCCCCACGGGCTCCGTTAGTGACAAAGGAAATGGCTAAAGCTAGGCTACATGCTAAAGCTAGGCTAAATGCTAAAACTAGACTCATTTCATTTCAGACCTTAGTATGAAATGAAATGAGTACTATGGTGTGGTACGACCAGGGTAGTTTCGAAACTACATCAAAGTGTTGTGTTTGTGTGTGTTTACTGTTGTGTGCGTGGGTTTTAACTGTTGTGTGTGTGTGTGTTTTACTGTTGTGTGTGAACTTGTGTGTGTGTGTGTGTGTGTGTGTTTACTGTTGTGTGCGTGGGTTTTAACTGTTGTGTGTGTGTGGTCAGTGTGCGGTGGAGGAGGAGCCGACCTTCCTCTCCTCCGGAGTCCAGTTTGGATCGACCAGACACAGTCACATGACCTTCAGCATCAACCCCAGCGCCGTGAAGAAGAGGTGAGGGCTAACAAAGCTAACAAAGCTAACACAGCTAACACAGCTAACACAGCTAACAGTCTGGGGTCTCCTTACCACTCACTTAAAGCTGGGGTACCTACATTTCAAACCAAAACTATGTCATAAAATCCATCCAACAAATGTGCCTCTCTTAAAGTTAGAGATTCTGTTTTAGTTCATTGTTATTGATGGTAGGGGTGGGCGATATGGCCTAAAATTCATATCGCGGTATGATTTGGGTCACAGACGGTAGACGGTATACATCACGGTATAATTTGGTGTGTGAATTTCAATATAGGTTTAGCAGGTTCTTGCATAAAATAGTCAAGATTGTTACTTATCTGTACATTAGAATCTGATATATATTTTTTGAGTTTGAAAATCAGGTGAGAGACAAATGCTGTAACATACATTATTTATGTATGTTACAGTAAAGACCATTAACTGTGAAAGCAATTTTAAATAATATTAAAATATATTATATAATATCTGTAGCAGTTAGACATGGACATTATTTATAGTGTCAGAGTTTAGTGCGTATGCATGGCTTCAGTAAAAGCTATTGTTCGTTTACAAAGCTAGTCTTGCCATTTGTTGACGCTCCCTAAGCGCTTGCTGTGAACTGGATGATTCAATGGATTTATCTGCATTAAAACAGCGCATTTGATTTGAACAATTGATGTAAATGCTCATTTTGGCAAAATTAATTTTGTTTAACAAAGTAGCTTTCGTGAGATATTGACCGCGGAAGTCTGAATCGGACGCTACCTTTACCAAACTTCTGAGATGATGCGGACACGGCTCAAGCATGGATCTATTTCGGCTCACGATGGCGCTTTGAGCCTACGCCCCTTTGACACTCATTGGCCGAAAGGTAGACATGTAAACTGTGATTACTGTGTGTGTATTTACCTCCGCTGGGGCCGCTGTGACCAATACAGAGACAGAAACACGGTGTGAAAGCCGTGCTGTTGTTTCCAGTGGTGTCTGCTAGGCTAATGTGCTAGGCTAATGTGCTAGGCTAATGCTGCTGAATGCCGGTTTGTTTTGGTCCTTTCTGCTGGCGTCAGAGCCTGCGCAATTTGATGACATAATGACCTATCGCAATATGCCGGTATAACAAAAATCTCTACCGTGGGCCAAATTTATACCGCATACCGCTTATACCGTTTATATCGCCCAGCCCTAATTGATGGTCAAATGAAAGTTACGTACCCCAGCTTTACACCCTGCTGAAGCCAGAGGTCTGTCTCTGTCTCAGTTTGTCCGTGAGGCTCTCCTTCCGGACCTGGGCGCGGGACGGGCTGCTGCTGCTCGCCTCCAGTAAGAACCAGATGGACTTTGCCGCGCTGCGATTGGCCGACGGTCACATGGTGCTGTCGGCCGACCTGGGCAAAGGCTCCGCCTCCGTGACGTCCTCGCGCTTGGTCAACGATGGAAACTGGCACACGGTAAGAATACGGAGAGAAGAATCAGATTACCGTTTAGAAATCTTGTTTTCATTTTACTCACATTAGAAAATGACCGACTGCAAACACACACCTGTGATAATAAACAATGTCCTACCCTAGTCTACCCTACCCTACCCTACTCTACCCTTAGCTACCCTACTCTACTCTACCCTACTCTACCCTTAGCTACCCTACTCTACTCTACTCTACTCTACCCTTAGCTACCCTACTCTACTCTAACCCTACTCTACCCTTAGCTACCCTACTCTACTCTACTCTACTCTACTCTACCCTTAGCTACCCTACTCTACTCTACCCTACTCTACCCTTAGCTACCCTACTCTACTCTACCCTTAGCTACCCTACTCTACTCTACTCTACTCTACCCTTAGCTACCCTACTCTACTCTACTCTACTCTACCCTTAGCTACCCTACTCTACTCTACCCTACTCTACCCTTAGCTACTCTACTCTACTCTACTCTACCCTTAGCTACCCTACTCTACTCTACCCTACTCTACCCTTAGCTACCCTACTCTACTCTACCCTACTCTACCCTTAGCTACCCTACTCTACTCTACTCTACTCTACCCTTAGCTACTCTACTCTACCCTACTCTACCCTTAGCTACCCTACTCTACTCTACTCTACCCTACCTTATCCTCTCTACCCTTAGCTACCCTACTCTACTCTACTCTACTCTACCCTTAGCTACTCTACTCTACCCTTAGCTACCCTACTCTACTCTACTCTACCCTACCTTATCCTACTCTACCCTTAGCTACCCTACTCTACTCTACTCTACTCTACCCTACGCTACCCTACTCTACCCTTAGCTACCTTACTCTACTCTACTCTCTACCCTACGCTACCCTACTCTACCCTTAGCTACCCTACTCTACCCTACCCTACTCTACCCTTAGCTACCCTACTCTACTCTACTCTACCCTACCCTACCCTACCCTACTCTACCCTTAGCTACCCTACTCTACTCTCTACTCTACCCATAGCTACTCTACTCTACTCTACTCTACCCTTAGCTACTCTACTCTACTCTACTCTACTCTACCCTACTCTACCCTTAGCTACCCTACTCTACTCTACTCTACCCTGCCTTATCCTACTCTACCCTTAGCTACCCTACTCTACTCTACTCTACCCTACCTTATCCTACTCTACCCTTAGCTACCCTACTCTACTCTACTCTACTCTACTCTACCCTACGCTACCCTACTCTACCCTTAGCTACCCTACTCTACTCTACTCTACCCTACGCTACCCTACTCTACCCTTAGCTACCCTACTCTACCCTACCCTACTCTACCCTTAGCTACCCTACTCTACTCTACTCTACTCTACCCTACCCTACCCTACTCTACTCTACCCTACCCTACCCTACTCTACCCTTAGCTACCCTACTCTACTCTACTCTACTCTACCCTTAGCTACTCTACTCTACTCTACTCTACCCTTAGCTACTCTACTCTACTCTACTCTACCCTACCTTACCCTACCCTACCCTACCCTACTCAGATCTACTCGGCCATAGTAAAGCAAATTGCCCAAAAGATGAAAGTTGATAATCAAACTGATCCGGTGCGTTCCAGGTGACGGCGGAGGTCAACCGTCGTTCTGTATCTGTCTCAGTGGGCGGGGCCTCTGACTCCGCCCCCATTAAAGGCAACCAACTGGATGTGGAGAGCCGGGTGTTTGTGGGCGGGCTCTCGCACACGTACACGGCCAAGAGGATCAACGTAAGGAGAACAGCGCACTGAGCTCAGACTGCGTCGCTAATGCTAATGCTAACGCTAATGCTAACTTTCTCACTTGTTTCTGCAGGTGAGCCACAGTTTCCCCGGCTGTATCCGCTCCGTGTCGCTGAACAACGCCGCGCTCGACCTGAACAAACCCGAGACACGGCACCACACCACGGCCTGTTTCAGCAGCGACCAGCAGGGGGCGCACTTCAACGGCTCGGGCCACGCGGAGCTCCGTGAGTGGCCGCAGTTTACCGCGCAGGTTTTGTGTGTGAAGTTGTGCTAAAGGTGCGGCCTGTCGTGTGTTTGGACGCAGTGCGCGGCGGGTACAAGGTCGGCTCTGATTTGACCGTTTCGCTGGAGTTCAGGACGAGCCAATCAGACGCTGTGTTACTGGGCATCAGCAGCGCCAAAGTGGACGCCATCGGGCTGGAGCTGGTCGGCGGACAGGTACGAACATCACACCCACCAAAAGTCCTTCTGACCAGTGTCAAAATCTAATTGTGTCTAAGTTTTTTTATTTTTTTACTTTGATTGAAAAGCCTCTCAGATGTTTTTGAAAACTATTTATAAAATCCACATAATTAGTTCTTCAGCCTCAAAACAGTTTGGTTCTATTACATTGTTAACATTTTTGAAGTTAGGTACCCCAGCTTTAAAGGAATAGTTCACCGTTTTTACATACTGACATATGTTCTTACCTTAGACTAGTTAATATGTACCTGTCTGGTCCTAGTCCGTGCGCTCTGTCATGCAAACGGAGCAAAAACGGGAGCACAACCGCAGCCTCCTCTGTAAACTGTATAGGACCAAAAGGTAGCTCCCGCTAGAAGCTACCAAACTCCTCCAAGTGTTCCTTATTAAATGTATATAGTTACGTGACGTGTTACACTGCAAAGTATAGTATAGCTACGTCCGCGCACTAACTTCTCTCCGGAGACTTCTCTCTCGCTCACTTCCGTCAATAGAAGCAGCGTGACTTGTATTACGGAGAGAAGTTAGTGCGCGGACGTAGCGCTCCTCAGATTACTACGCCTCACAATATAGTACCCGTTTTATCCGCTGAGAAAATCGACTATTACATTTCTGTGTTACTATACTTTGCAGTGTAACACGTCACGTAACTATATACATTTAATAAGGAACACTTGGAAGAGTTTGGTAGCTTCTAGCGGGAGCTACCTTTTGGTCCTATACAGTTTACAGAGGAGGCTGCGGTTGTGCTCCCGTTTTTGCTCCGTTTGCATGACAGAGCGCACGGACTAAGACCAGACAGGTACGTATTAACTAGTCTAAGGTAAGAACATATGTCAGTGTGTAAAAACGGTGAACTATTCCTTTAAACTATTAATTGCTGAAGTCTCTTTCAGAAATGGCTTCATACCAGACACATATTAGTGCATGATATTGTTTATATTCATGAATATAAATAGTTATATTCATTTACAATCAGTATTATTATGACAAAGTGTGTATTATGTATTAAAGGTCTCACACACTTTTGCTCCTGTGTCCGAGGAGCAACAAATGGTTTCTTTACATTTTCCCCAAAATGGCAATAAAATAAAATACTTTGGGGCTTTTGATAACATTACACTTGTAACCTGTGTGTGTGTGTCTGTGTTTCTGTCTGTGTGTGTGTGTTTCTGTCTGTGTGTGTCTGTGTGCGTCTGTGCGTGTACCTGTGTATGTCTCTGTGTGTGTGTGTGTGTCTGTGTGTGTCTGTGCGTGTCTGTGTGTGTTTCTGTCTGTACCTGTGTATGTCTCTGTGTGTGTGTGTCTGTGTGTGTGTGTGTGTGTGTGTCTGTGTTTCTGTCTGTGTGTGTGTGTTTCTGTCTGTGTGTCTGTGTGCGTCTGTGCGTGTACCTGTGTATGTCTCTGTGTGTGTGTGTGTGTGTCTGTGTGTGTGTGTGTCTCTGTGTGTGTGTGTGTCTGTGTGTGTATGTCTCTGTGTGTATGTCTCTGTGTGTGTGTATGTCTGTGTGTGTGTGTGCGTGTGTGTATGTCTCTGTGCGTGTGTGTATGTCTCTGTGTGTGTGTGTCTGTATGTCTCTGTGTGTGTCTGTGCGTGTGTGTGTGTGTGCGTGTGTGTGTGTGTGTGTGTGCGTGTGTGTGTCTGTGTGTGTGTATGTCTCTGTGTGTGTGTCTGTGTGTGTGCGTGTGTGTGTGTGTGTGTCTGTGTGTGTGTGTCTGTGCGTGTGTGTGTCTGTGTCTGTGTCTGTGCGTGTGTGTGTCTGTGTGTGTGTGTCTGTGTGTGTGTGTGTGTGTGTGTGTGTCTGTGTGTCTGTTTGTCTGTATGTGTGTGTCTGTGTGTGTGTGTGTCTGTGCGTGTGTGTGTCTGTGCGTGTGTGTGTCTGTGCGTGTGTCTGTGCGTGTGTGTGTGACAGGTGGTATTTCACGTGAACAACGGCGCAGGCAGAATCTCCGTGCGCTCCTCGGGGTCCTTCGTGTGTGACGGTCGTTGGCATTCTGTGACCGCCGCTAAAACCAAGCACCACATGAGCCTGGCACTGGACGGACGGCAGCATCGAACCCCCAACCCCCACCCCCAGTCCACCTCCGCAGAGACCAACAACCCGGTCTACGTGGGCGGCTTCCCAGGTGAGCTCTGAGATGACTTCTTACTCGTTGGAGAGTTTAGATTTGCAAGACATTTTATACTTCTTTGTTCCAAAAATATGTATTTTTCCCCCAAATAGTAGAAACCTAGGAACCAAAATGTTCGTATTTTCCTAATGTGTGACCCAGATATAAACTGTAGATAACTGTTTGCAGCGGGAGTGAAGCAGAACGCTCTCTCTGTGTCCACGCCGTTCAGAGGCTGCATGAGGAACCTGAAGCTCTCCAAACACCACCACAGCCACACCCTGGACTTTAGCTCCGCCCACACTCTGAAGGGCGTGCTGCCGAGCTCCTGCCCCGCCTCCAACCGCCAGTCGCAATGATCTGATGATTATAATGATGATGATGATGATAATAATAATAATAATAATAATAATAATAATAATAATGATATTAATAATAAACATCTGGGATACGTCACCGAGACCACTGCTGTGAACTGGATATAAGCCATAGAAGTGAATAAGACTCCAGCCCAGCAGGGGGCACTGTGACCGCTGAGGGCTTTACTGTGAACAAGTGTAGATACTGTATGTTGTAAAGTATTTTTCTCTGGACATATTTTGATATTCCAATAAAAGTGGATATTTTTAACTGCTGTTGTGTATAACTGAAAACAAGAATATTAAATGTTATTGATTCTTTTTCTCGTGATCAAGAGAAAAACACAGAAATACATGAACTTTTTATAAACAGGAAAATGGAGTAGCAGTCAGGGGTATATGGGAAAATGTGCAGAAACAGTGATGTGTCAAAGGAACCACAAGAGGGCGACAAAGCTCAGGGTTACAGTCTAAGCAGCAACAGTGAAGAAGCATTTAAAAATAACTCGTTTCTTTTTTATGCTTGATGAAAACCTGTTTCTGAGGAACTGAGAAAGTGTTGAAGTAATTTTCAGGTCAGGACCAGAGTCTGTGAAGGTCAGGACTGCAGTGTTTTATCTGAAGTCAAAAGGTGGAGATACCGGGGATCGAACCCGGGGCCTCATACATGCAAAGCATGCGCTCTACCACTGAGCTATATCCCCGTGACGTCAGGACAGGAAGTGCTATTATCTACACACACGTTATGAGGGGTTAGGAAAAGGTTTATTACGGTCTAAGCGTAATAATACTTTCCCGATCCTCCCAGAATGTGGAAATGTCAGTGTTGTATCACAGGTCACACAACAGGACGGATTCTGACTGTTTTAAAACGTTTTTCCAGTGACACGAAACCGTATAGTCTCATCTCAGGAAATGTCTAACTTTTTAAAACTGGATCCTTTAAGTTTAACTTAATATGCATCACTTTTTGCTGTGACAAATGAATATTCAAGTATTTATCTCATTTCAGTTGCATTAACATTGTTTAACACAGAGTCCATTTGCAAAAACAAACTGCGTTTTGAAAAATGGGCAAAAGTGAAATTCCTCCTAAATTAACCTTTTTAAATTTGATATTTTATATATAATTTTCTCTATATTTTATTATTATTTGCTGAAAATGTATTTAGTGGTAAATGTCTCTCCTCTTGGGGATGTTACACAGACCGAGGGACTGGGGGTAAAATGTGAAGGCAATAAAGAAAATAATTCAAAAGACAAATATTGTTCAAATGGCACCGTTATATTTATGACACAAAAGCAAAGGTCAATAAAGTCACGACTTTAACAGATTCTGTTTGAGATTCATTTTTATTAAAATGTACTTTTGGTCCCAAAACAAAATGGTGATTTCATTACAAATAAAACAGTCTTAGGTCAAAGTAAAACTGTGAACTCCCAGAACTAAAACCACCCGTGGTCGTTTTGTAGAAACAGTGGAAAAAGAAGTGGAATAAAAAGTGTAGAAATACTTTTGTGAAAAGTGACAATTCTTACAATAATATTTAATCATTTTAACAACAGTACATTTAGCAGCATGTGGCGCTTCGAGCCCAAAGATAACACCTGGTTTATTTCAACAATCTTTAATAAATATATATTTATAAATTATTAAATAAGACTTAAATTAGTTGGAATAAGTTAAAATCTGGCGCGAGAGCAGCAGCGTGATGAGGCTCAGACCCACAGCCAGTGTTATTGCAGCGGTTCCTTTGGCAACAGTCCTGATGTGTCCCGTGTCCAGCAGGGGGCGCTCACACCTCCACAGACTCAGGCCCGGCCTCAGCCTCAGTAGCAGCCGTCCCTCCAGCCAGCGTCCCCCAGAGCATTCAGAGTGGACAGACTCTTCGGGGGCGTCAGGAAACTGCACAGACACGACACACGTGACATAAACAGACATTCAATCACATTTATTTATGTATCGCCCAAAATCATAGTTTCTCTCAGACGACTTCACTAAACCGTCAAATTCACCGACATAGATCAGAGAATCAAACAGTTTCAACACAGGAGATAGAACAGAAAACACATAAGTATTGGTCCACATTGGTCCACATTGGTCTAACAGACAGTTAACAGAACAGCTCTAAAAGTGGGAAAAGTGAGAAACCTCGGGGAGACCCACACTGAGAGGGATCCACTCCCACAAATGGACGGGTCATAGATCCAGGACTCAGACTGTAGAACGAGGACCAAGGCCGCTCAGAGCAGGCAGCTCCAGGATTGGACTGGCCAAGTGTGACATCACCAGTTAGCCCTTTAATCCAGGGTCTTCTTCTTCTGTCCAGTCGTCCGTCTGTGGGAGGGGTCCCTCTCCAGGGCTTTCCAAGGATTGATTTTTATGTTTGAGTTTTTCCAGGACGATGCAGACTCATTTATGAACATTATATTTACTGACATTGGTTTTCCCGCTCTTCATGAACCAATACTTTTGTTATTACTGCTTCTTTGTTTTGGTCTGATGGACTCTTCTGTTGGGACTAACAAAGATTATTTATGAAGGAGTCAAGTACTGCATCTCTAAACAATGGCCAAAGTACCTGCGTGGTGATTGGCCGAGCTTGCCACGGGAGCTGAAGGAGGCGGGCCTGGGCAGAGCGCTGCGTGGCGGGGGGAGGCCGCTCGCCCCGGGGCTGTGGGGGGGCGTGGAGGGGGGCGAGGGCCGGTACGACGGGCTCTTGATCGTGGGGCTCACGTACGCAGTGGCCTTGGCGGCGGGACGGGGAGCGCCAAAGCCCACGCCGGACCTGAGCGGGGCTGAAGCGAGAGACAGAGTTAGAAACACAGCAGAGTTCATGGTCCTAAAGAGCAAAGGGTTCAACTGCATTTTCAGGTCACGATATTCAGCGGTGACAGAGTCTGGATAAAACATTACAGTTATACTGGTTTACATGGAAAAATCCCCATTAAGTTGCATTATACTGGTTTACATGAAAAAAAACCCTATTAAGTTGCATTATACTGGTTTACATGGAAAAATCCCTATTAAGTTGCATAATACTGGTTTACATGGAAAAATCCCCATTAAGTTGCATTATACTGGTTTACATGTAAAAACCCCTATTAAGTTGCATTATACTGGTTTACATGAAAAAACCCTATTAAGTTGCATTATACTGGTTTACATGGAAAAATCCCTATTAAGTTGCATTATACTGGTTTACATGGAAAAATCCGCTATTAGGTTGCATGATTACACTGAAGTCCTTGAAACTGCTGAAGTCCTTGAAACTGCTGAAGTCCTTGAAACTGCTGAAGTCCTTGAAACTGTTGAATCCTTGAAACTGTTGAATCATTGAAACTGTAGAAATGTCTGAAAGAGCTGAAGTCCTATTAAAATGCATGGGCCTATTAAAATGCATTGCAGAATTCTCAATGCAGATTTTTGTCCGATTGCGGAAAAACCGGAAATCGCTGAAGTCCCAAAAGTAATAGCAATAATCTCCCAAACATGTGGAACGTTTTGATGTATAACTTGTGGAAATTGTTGAAAATGTGAAAGCTGTGAAACGTGTCAAAAAAAAATGACGGAATAAAGAAATACAAAACCAATGGTTGACTGCGGAAGGTTCCGCAGTCAATCAATAAACACCAGGATCAAAGAGTCGCTAAACCACAAATGACACAAACAGTTACTGAGCGAGAGGAGGTGAGGTTTCAATGTGAGTCCATAGGGGCCAGAGGGAGTCAGAGAAAAACCCTCCGAGGTGAACCTTGTTTTCCCTCAGCTCGGTCCTTCCAGAAGGTTCAGTGCAGTATCTTTGCTGGTTCTGTTTATAATACCCTGAGAGTGTGAAAACACACGGGCTGAGCCAAGCCGGGCCAGGCCCCTCTCTGAATACAACACTAAAGTCCAATTACTGTAACGACTCCTATGCTAACACACAACCTGCTCCAGGCTCTCCGTCAGACGCGGATCCGGCCCCTGACACTAAAGTCCCCTTACATCTGTGTAAAGAAGAGAGACTCGGGCCCCCTGCTGTCCCGGGGCCCCCTGCTGTCCCGGGGCCCCCTGCTGTCCCGGGGCCCCCTGTTAGCTCAGCTGTGTCATGGATGTGTGAAGACTCTGTGTGGTCTGCCTTTTGTTCTCTCTTAAAGCTGACTGTACTGGCCCCAGGGAGTCATGGAGGACAGTGGGGGACAGGGGGGGACACAAGGCTAATGACAGAGGCCAGTTCTATTATCTGGAGGGCGGGTTAGCCTTATCACAACAAACAGTTCCCACAATGCACCGGGGCGGTCGGAGGCACCTCTGTGGCCCCGTCTGAGGGCCCGAAGCCGCAGCAGAGAATTGGGATTAATTGGATAAAGTTTTTGGACTTGAGCAAAGGTCAAGGTTTAAGCTGCGGAAAATCACTGAGCTGAAGACGTGTCGTCAGGGAGACCGCTGTCCAATGAGAGGACAGAGAGGAGACCGCTGTCCAATGAGAGGACAGAGAGGAGACCGCTGTCCAATGAGAGGACAGAGAGGAGACCGCTGTCCAATGAGAGGACAGAGAGGAGACCGCTGTCCAATGAGAGGACAGAGAGGAGACCGCTGTCCAATGAGAGGACAGAGAGGAGACCGCTGTCCAATGAGAGGACAGAGAGGAGACCGCTGTCCAATGAGAGGACAGGAGACTGCTGTCCAATGAGAGGACAGAGAGGAGACCGCTGTCCAATGAGAGGACAGAGGAGACTGCTGTCCAATGAGAGGACAGAGAGGAGACTGCTGTCCAATGAGAGGACAGAGGAGACTGCTGTCCAATGAGAGGACAGAGAGGAGACTGCTGTCCAATGAGAGGACAGAGGAGACTGCTGTCCAATGAGAGGACAGAGGAGACTGTCCAATGAGAGGACAGAGGAGACCACTGTCCAATGAGAGGACAGAGGAGAGACTCCTGTCCAATGAGAGGAGAGAGGAGAATTTATTGGAGGATGATTCCTAATTTTAGGAAAGACCCGCCCTCTCCACTGATTGGAGGAACACGTGACACCATAATGATTGACAGTTAAGAGGACCAATAGTCTGGATGATCCACCTGGAAGTAAAGTTTTTATTTTAAACCGATAATAACAAAAATATTACACCACTGACCAACATAAATATAACAAAAAACTCTATTTATTTAAATATTGTAAAGTCTTTAACTTTAAAATATTGATAATTATCAATAAAAACATAGATCGAAGCCAATCAACCAAACGCAGATATCTCCATGATTATGTGATTCTTTGTAAATCTTTTTAAATCACCGATAATTAAGATTAAGATTCTTTATTTGTCCCACAGAATCTACATTCTCTAGATTCAGCATAATAAAGAAGCAAGTCTAAAATCTAACTTTAGCATAATAATTAAAAGTGCATGATTCTTGTTAAGAATCAAAGAAGCTAAGTATCATTAATTTGACAATACAATTCAATCCCTTCTACTTTTGAGCTTTAAAAGGCACAAAACAAACACACTTTGTAGATAGTAGTGATGACTATTGATAATGCATATTCCAAGTATTAAGTAGTGATAAATATCTAAAGCTAGCTCCACATTGTCCACATTGTACACACCATGTGGACATGCGTCTGGCTTTGGCTCCTGATTGGATAAAATCATGGATACTCAGTGCTACTAGAAATAGCACTTGTTTTTGGTGCAAAGAAAACTAGATTAAGTGACTAAACTAACCAACCCGCACAGACCTCACACGTCCAGCCTTCACACAAAACATACAGCCCCTCTGCGTCACGATAATAATACTGTTATGTTTAATTTATGAAAGTGACTAACCTCTCTCTTGGGCCTGAGCCTCTAAAACGAGGGTTACGTATGTAACCACGGTTCTATGAATCCCGGATGACCGCCAGAGGGCGGTGCATAGCACTGAATGTTCCCTTCGCGCATGCGCAGTTCGAGTAATAATACCAAATGAGTCACACCTGTGACCCCCTGGGTGACACACCGGAGGTAATAAAGTCCAGCGTCATCCAGCACTCTGTTCCTGCAGAATCTTCTCGCGGATGCAAGGACCCTGAGTGACAGAGCGCCTCTGGCGGTCATCCGGGATTCATAGAACCGTGGTTACATACGTAACCCTCGTTCTATTTCATCCCTTCAGACCGCCAGAGGGCGGTGCATAGCACTGAATGACCTTATACCAGCTATGTCACGAAGGAACTTGACCACACACCTCACGGAGGAGAGCCAGAGGATTCCTGAAGGACCACGCCAAGAGGAGCCGGAGTGGCCACATTGATGTTATAGAATCTGGTGAACGTGCTCGGTGTAGCCCAAGACGCAGCAGCACAAATAGTTCCCAACGGCACCCCGCGCATAGCGGCCCAGGAGGTAGAGACACCCCTGGTAGAATGGGCCCTCACCGTGGCTGGCGGGTCGCGGCCGGCCGAAATATACGCCTGACTGATAACGTCAACCACCCAGTGGGAAAGGCGTTGCTTCGAAAGCGGACTCCCCAGTCTAGCACCACCATAAGCAACAAAGAGCTGGTCTGAGCGCCTCACACCTGCCGTCGCAGCAACGTAGGCCTCCAATGCCCTCACAGGACACAGCAGGTGCAGTCTGTCCTCACCCCCATCCAGGGGGGACACAAACCGCGCCAACCTCAAAGGCCGGTTACAATAGTCACGGGAAAGCACCTTAGGGAGGAAAGTGGGATTAGGCCACAAGACCACGCCAGCCCTCTCAGGATCCCAGTGTAGGCATGAGGGACTGACAAAGTGCATGTAACTCACCGACCCTTTTTGCAGAGACCACAGCCAACAGGAAAGCAGTCTTATAGGAGAGCCACTCGAGGTCCGTTCGGGCCAATGGCTCATACGGAGGGCGGCAGAGAGACTCCAACACCAAGGCCAGGTCCCAAACCGGAGACCGCGCGGGCACGCGAGGGTGCAGCCTACGAGCTCCGCGTAAAAAGAGAGACACCAGGTTATGGCCCCCCACAGTACAGTTATCAACCAGGCCATGATAACATGAAATAGCAGCAACATATACCTTCAGAGTAGATGGGGCCCGACCTTCATCCAGGAGAGACTGAAGGAATTCCAGGACAACCGCCACCGGGCACGACACGGGATCCCGACCGCGGGAAGAACACCAGCGGGAGAACAACTTCCACCTGTTCTCATACAGCCGCCGAGTAGAGGCCGCCCTGGCGTTCAGGAGTGTAGGCCTGACAGGGCCAGTGACATCGAGTGCCCGCAGCTCGGGCCAGCCAACGGCCATACCCATAACTTGAGGCGGTGAGGACAGGGATGCCACACCTGACCGTCCAGCTGTGAGAGCAGATCCCGCCTGGGAGGGAGAGGCCAGGGGGGAGCCCAACAAAGTCTGAGTAGCAGTGGAAACCAGGGCCGTGCAGGCCAAAACGGAGCCACCAGTAATAAACTGTGCCCCGCCCGAAGGACCCTCTGGAGGGTTGGCCAGATCAGAGGAAAAGGGGGGAAGGCGTACAGGAGGGCCTGAGGCCAACTGTGCGCCAGGGCATCCTGGCCGAGAGAGCCCGGAACCCCGTCCAGGGAAAAAAACTGAGGGCAATGAGTGGAGGCCACCGAAGCGAACAGGTCCACCTGTGCCCGACCAAAGAGGCCCCACACCCTCTGGACCACACCGGGGTGGAGACACCATTCCCCCGGGGCAGGCCTCCCGCGAGACAGGGAGTCCGCCACGCGATTGCAGTCCCCTGGCAGATACGCTGCACGCAGTGTAGCCAGGCGAGGCGCAGCCCAAACCAGCAGAGCCTGAGACACCTCGAGGAGCCGAGCCGATCGGACACCCCCTTGATGGTTGATGTGATACACGACCGAGGTGTTGTCCGAACGAATGAGGACATGTTTCCCCAGCAGGTGAGGCAAAAACTCCTGGAGAGCAAGGTGGACGGCCCGAAGCTCCAGTACATTTATGTGGTCTGAGCGCTCCGCCCGAGACCAAACCCCTCGGGCCAACCTGCGCTGCCACACAGCACCCCATCCCGTACGGCTGGCGTCGGTGGTGACCACTTCCCTGCGGCACACTACCACCCCCAAGGGGACCCCACGTGACAGGAGACCGCGGTCCCTCCATGGAGCCAAAGCACAAAAACATGCCCACGTCACCTGTAACCGTCTGTGGCGGTGACGAACGGCATCCAAACGAAACCCGTTCAGCCACCTCTGCAACGGGCGAAGCGAAAGCAGCCCGAGTGGAACCACACGAGAGATCGAGGCCAGCTTCCCCACCAGCTGTAGAAAGCTGACGTAACTGTGCAGGGTGCCAAAACCGAAACGGGACACCACACCGTGGATGTCGACCAGGCGGCGCACCGACGGACGCGCCGTCATAGTCACCGTGTTCAGACTCAGGCCAAGAAAAACAGCGGCCTGCGAAGGTACCAGGCTGCTCTTTTCGAAATTGACCCTGAACCCCAAGCGGGCGACATGAGTCAGAAGGCGCTCCGTATCTTCCAAGGACCGTGCCCTGGACGGGGCGCAGATCAACCAATCGTCCAGATAAGGCAACACCTTCATGCCACTGGCCTGCAGCGGAGCAAGAGCCGCCTTCACGCATCGGGTGAAAACCCTCGGAGAGAGAGAGAGGCCAAAGGGAAGAACCCTGAACTGCCAGTGAACGCCCCGATAGGCGAACCGGAGGAACCGCCGGTGGGGCTGCGCAATGGGCACGTGAAAATACGCGTCCCTCAAATCTACGGACGTGAACCATTCCCCGGCCCCAACAGTCTGAAGGACTTCCACAGTCGTCAGCATGCGAAATGGAATGACCTTCAGGAAATGATTCAAGCCCCTCAGATCCAGAATTGGTCGAAAACCCCCCGTCTTCTTGGGCACGAGAAAATAACGGGAGTAATAACCCCTGGGTTGCAGCAGCGGATCTACCGCCTCGATGGCACCCTTGGTCAGGAGGGCGGAGAGCTCCTGATCCAAGATAAAGGCTTTTGCCGGGTCCGAGAACAAAGTAACCTTGACCCGGCCCGACAAGTGCGGCCGGCGTCGGAATTGCAGACGGTATCCGTGGGTCAATGTGGCAACCACCCACGGATCCCGAGCTCGAGCAGCCCAACACTCGAGCTGCTGATGGGAAAAATGTCCGACGCTCGGCCCTGAGGCGTCAATTCCGTGCCCCCCGCCCCCTAGGGGCTCTGGGGGGACCCCGCCCAGGACCAGCCGCGGCGCCACTTGGCTGGCGGGTCGGGCGCCTATGTACGGGTGGGGCACGAAAATTCCCGGCAGGCCTGACCTGGGGAAAACGCTGAGCACCAGACCAATCCCGAGGAGGCTGCCGAACACCGGGGGCCACCATCGGGCGCAAAAACTGCCGGGGAGGGCGCACCACCCTGCTAAGGCTAGAAAGTTGCTGTCTAGTCTGACCAGCATGGACAGTCCGGTCCAATGCTTCCTGGGCCGCCGTCCCAAACATCTGACCCGGCTCGACAGGCACGTCACGGAGGGTCCTACGACAGGCCTCAGTCAGGGGAGACTGAGCCAGCCATACCTGCCGACGAGCCTGTACAAGGACCGACATGACCCGTCCGAGTTCCCTGGTCATCAAGGCAAAAGCATGCAGAGCTGCGTCGCTAAACGCAGTAACATCAGTGCCCACAGCACTACCCTCTTGGAGGGAGGCAGACAGGGCAAGCAGCAGATGCGCTAAGGAGTTACCAATACGGCCAGCTCGAGCACCAGAATTGTAGGCCTTTGTTAGCAAGTGATCCGTCGCACGACACTGGCTCCGAGGGCACCTCACATTCTCCCGCAAGGACTCCTCTGGAGAAACAATGAGGGAGGCAACCGCCGGCTCAACAGCCGGCATGCAATCCAGACCAGCCGAAGAGGCATCGTGCATCGCGGCCAAAGCCCGACCCTCAGCCGACAGCTTAGAGAGACGGCTGGGGTCCCTCCAGCACGCGTGTAGCTCCTTCAGATACTCCGCGGACGGGGGCACAACAAAAGCAGGAGACGAACCACCACGCCTGAAAAAAGCACTGCCAGGGTCAGCCTGTCCCGACTGGGGAAGTTCCACCTGCAGACGGGATAAGGCCCTGCGAAGAACCTCCTGCATTGAGCCGTCACCAGACCGGCTGGACACACTATGTGCGGAAGAATAAGCATCGTCCCCCGAAAGGGACCGCGCGTCATCCTCGTCCCGGAAGCACGAAGCAGATGCCGCCAGAGAAAGCACATCCTCTTCCGGATGGAGGGATGGCATGGAGCAAGAACCAGCCCCAGAGACGGCATCAGCAGCACAACGTGCCTGGAATGCAGATTTCATCGCCTCCAACTCTGCAGATAACTGCTCCACCCTCGACACCAGGACAGTATCCGGCTTGGCCTGCTTGGAAGGACCATGGCCATCAGACCGCTCCCCCGAAGCACAGGCCTCAGCACGGCGCTTAGAACGCCGAGGGGGCGGAGCCACAGCAGGTCCCACTGGCAAACTACCACCGTCGCCAGACGAAGGCAGCTGAACCAGCCTCGCCACCCTAACAGCCCAGGGCAAGCAGCTGCAGTTCATGCACGGGTTATCGGACACTGCCTCCCTCAAGTGAGTGGGGCCGAGGCACGCCGGACACAGGTCATGGCCGTCATCAACATCGAGTGCTGACCCGCAGCCCACACACGCATGTGACCCGTCCATAACAAGATTGTTTTTTTTTTTTTTTTCTTTTTAAATTAAATTATTAT
The DNA here is from genome assembly GCA_964034765.1 of Knipowitschia caucasica. NCBI lineage: Eukaryota > Metazoa > Chordata > Actinopteri > Gobiiformes > Gobiidae > Knipowitschia > Knipowitschia caucasica. The sequence continues at coordinate 1,355,150 of OZ035844.1, read as the reverse complement.
TCTTGTTTCGTCTGTCTGTGTCGTTAATTCAATATGGAATTAATCCCAACCGGTATACAAACTGCAGAACTGAATCAGCGTACTGCAGTTTCACAACAGAAAAGCCAAATATAGCACGGTGGAGGAGCGGACGCGCGAACAGCAGCCTTCACACCACACAATGCACCCGCAGCAAAATGCCACTCGAATAAAGTAGTGATGGAGGAGAGGGCGCGCGAACAGCAGCCGTCACACCACACAATACACCGGCCACAGAATAAACACAGGCAGAAAATGCTAACCCAAACAAGAACTGATGGAGGAGCGGGACAACGAACCGCAGCCTTCACACCACAGAGGACACCGGTAACAAAAACTAACCCAAAGAAGAACTGATGGAGGAGCGGGCGCGCGAACAGCAGCCTTCACACCACACAATACACCGGCAGTAAAACGCCAACTCAAAAATAAAGTAGTGATGGAGGAGAGGGCGCGCTAACAGCAGCCTTCACACCACACAATACACCGGCCACAGACTAAACACAGGCAGCAAATGCTAACCCAAACAAGAACTGATGGAGGAGCGGGACAACGAACCGCAGCCTTCACACCACAGAGGACACCGGTAACAAAAACTAACCCAAAGAAGAACTGATGGAGGAGCGGGCGCGCGAACAGCAGCCTTCACACCACAGAGGACACGGGTAGCAAAAACTAACCCAACTAAGAACGGATGGAGGAGCGGAACCGCAGCCTCACACCACAGAGGACACGGGTAGCAAAAACTAACCCAACTAAGAACTGATGGAGGAGCGGAACCGCAGCCTCACACCACACAATACACAGGTAGCAAAATGCTAACCCAAATAAGAACCGATGGAGGAGCGGGCTAACGAACCGCAGCCTCACACCACTCAATACACAGTTAGCTAAGCTAACTCAAACATGCACAGGCGGAGGAGCAGGCCAACGAACCGCAGCCTTCACACCACGAAATGCATGTACCAAAAGAAAGTACTGACGGAGGAGCGGGCGCCACAGCAGCCTTCACACCAACCAATACACACGTATAAGACAGAAAACACCAATAAATACCCGAAGGACAACGTCACCGTCGCGCCCCACGGAGGGCGAACCGCAGCTCCGATGAAGAGGGCTTTCAGCGACAGACGTTGACGAAGTTCAAGCAACAACGATTCGAACCGCACGCGAGAAGAAAAAAGGAACAGAGTGCTGGATGACGCTGGACTTTATTACCTCCGGTGTGTCACCCAGGGGGTCACAGGTGTGACTCATTTGGTATTATTACTCGAACTGCGCATGCGCGAAGGGAACATTCAGTGCTATGCACCGCCCTCTGGCGGTCTGAAGGGATGAAATAGAACCAGGAGCAGCAGCAGCAGCAGCCTCATCTTCACCACAATCTGGGCCTGTTTTGAGTAAAAAGCATTGAAAAGGATGAGCAGGGCACTTCAAACCTGTGCAGAGCATGGACCAAGAGCCCGCAATAAATCACGGCTGGCTACTCTCAGGGGCTGGTGCCGAGCCAAAAGTGCACTGACAAAAGTTTGAGTCGATTGCAGGACTTGCTCACTTACTCGCGGGTCAGTCCTGGTTCCGGAGACTGGTCCGGTCCAAACCCCTGGTGTCTAAAGTCCTGGTGAGTCCGGGTGAGTCCGAGTGAGTCCTGGTGAATGCAGGGGAAGGTGGAATGTGTCGCTGAGCTCCTCTCCTGGAATCTGTCCTCACTCTTCTCAAATGAGCCAGCCTTTATTCCATTCATTCAGAGTCTGTGGGGGTGTGGGGGGGAGGAGAGGGGTGAGGGGGTGGGGGGTTGGTGTGCCATGTGACTGGAGCCAGGAGAGAGAGAGGGGGGGTCCCATGGGTCATACCATCTGCACCAGGCCCCGGGGGAGGCTCTGCGACAGGTTTGGAGGAGGGAGTTTGAAGTGGCACCTGTGAGAATAAACACAGACAGTTTGATAAATGAAATAGTTTTTGACTGTCAGACTGTACAACAAACCTGTGCACTATTGTTTGTGAATTAGAAACGTTTATTGAGATGAGGAGATCCTGAGGAAATGTCAGTGTTGCACCTACAGTTAGAGACAGTAGAATGACACACCACAAGATAAATGAGTAATAACTTTGTACTAAAATACAATAACATTTTTAGCTTTAGCATAATAAAGAAGCATGTATAAAGTCCTGTGGATTCATGAAAAATATAGCTGTATATTTACATTAAAATACACAAACCAGCCTGATGCCCAGGGTTTAAACAACAGACAAATATATAATAATAAAGTAATGTACCGAACTGGAGACGACAGAAACAGAAAGAGGCTCAACTCTCCCTCCTCGGCCTCTTGGCTGCCACTCTGCTTTCCTCTTCCTCTACCTCCTCTGGCTGTACGGGGGCAGGGGGTTGTTCCACAGATGTGGAAACGCCCTCCCCCATGGATGAGGCAATCAGGCAGGGAGGCTGCACGGATGGCCTGCTGCCTATTGCCTCATCCATGAGGGAGTACCACTTCCACGATATGGCGATGGGCTCCCCTCCTTCTGTCCCTGTGCGTGGCTGTCTGAGCTCCTTAAAACAGTGAGTTTTGTATAATAAATGCTTCACAAATTAGCTTCAAAGAAACAAACCTTGTAGGTCTTTTTCAGGTTCTCCCACTTCTTGGCCGCTCTGGCAGGGCTGATCAGGCGGCTCAGCCCCATTTCCTTTATCACTGCCCTAAAGTAACGATACATAAAAACATTTGAATATGAGTAGACGTTTTTTGAATAAGTATTTATTCATAATGGTCATACTCCCATCCAGCCGGCGAAGCAAATTTTTCACCCGCAGTCAGATGAGTCTCTCCACATCAGTGTCTGTCCCTTTAAAAAACATTAAACACACAATAAATGCTATACATATAACACAAGTGCTTTAATAACATTAATGACTGACCACCAGTGACCCGTTTCTGTAGCGTTCGCTTTAGATGTTAATGTTATGATATGCGAAAATGCTAACACTTTCGCGGCATAACATTGGTACGTTGTTTCGCAGTAAAAGGCAATGGTATTCAAATGTGTATTTTGGCAGCTTATCGTCAACAATATATCACGGTTTACACATTTACATATTTATGATGATTAAAAACTCACATTTGTAGCTCATGTCCCGCTTCTCTTCCAACCCGTCTCCCCGTGCCTCCGCCATTTTACTTCCGTATAGTGACCATCGCTGCTCACTACATGTTCGAGATGCATTGTGGGAAAATTCCAGTGCACTACTTTTTCTCTCTGGACATTCGGACACCCCTACAAAATGGCGTGACCACTATATAGTGCACTATATAGGGTATAGTGTGGACATTCGGATACAGCCCTGGTCTGGACTGACGAAGCCACGCCCACTTCTGCACATTTTAATTATGCCATATGTGAATAATGTGAATAATCTTTCTCTTCATCAAATTGGAAAACACGTCCAGTCTTTTTTTAGGCCATAATATTAACAACTATAAACCGTGTTTCAGCCCGAGTTTGGAACTTCAGACTTGAGCAGCGTTCATTCCTATTTTTCCTTTTCCAGTGGGAAGTTAGAAATTCCCAGTTTACGAGATGACGTGGACGCTGCAACGATCCATGGTTTTATCTGTGGATTGTTGCCAGGTCTGTATCTGTGCGTTGTTGCCAGGTCTGTATCTGTGCGTTGTTGCCAGGTCTGTATCTGTGCATTGTTGCCAGGTCTGTATCTGTGCATTGTTGCCAGGTCTGTATCTGTGCATTGTTGCCAGGTCTGTATCTGTGCATTGTTGCCAGGTCTGTATCTGTGCATTGTTGCCAGGTCTGTATCTGTGCATTGTTGCCAGGTCTGTATCTGTGCGTTGTTGCCAGGTCTGTATCTGTGCGTTGTTGCCAGGTCTGTATCTGTGCGTTGTTGCCAGGTGTGTCCTGAGTTCAGCTTTTCGGACGAAGCTGCTGTCACAGAGCAAACAGCTGAAAGGTTTCTCTCCAGTATGAATCCTTCTGTGCGCAGTGAGATGGGATTTCTGTGAAAAGGATCTTTCACAAAAAGAGCGACTGTAAGGTTTCTCCCCCGTGTGGGTCTTCATGTGGTCTTTGAGGTGAGAGCTCATCCTGAAGCCTTTCTTACAGACGGGGCAGCTGAGGGGCGTTATCCCTGTGTGTGTCACCAAGTGGTATTTTAGCGCCCCCATCTGGGCAAATGTTTTATTACAGAAAGAGCACTGGTGAGGTCTTTCTCCAGAGTGAAGTCTAATGTGTATTTCTAAATTACAGTTTCTAGCAAATGTTTTGTGACAGATGGAGCACTGGTGTGTCTTCCTCTGAGCTGGTCCTGCACACTCCTCTGCCGCGTCGGTCTCTGCCGCGCCGGTCTCTGCCGCGTCGGTCTCTGCCGCGCCGGTCTCTGCCGCGCCGGTCTCTGCCGCGCCGGTCTCTGCCGCGCCGGTCTCTGCCGCGCCGGTCTCTGCCGCGCCGGTCTCTGCCGCGCCGGTCTCTGCCGCGCCGGTCTCTGCTCTGGTCTGGACTGTGCTGTTGCAGAGCGGTCTGTGGGCCTCGGTCTCCATCAGTGCCGCTGAACAGCTGAAAGGAGCTGGGTGTTCACCATAGTCTGGGAGTCCTTCAGGCAGTGTCTCTTCTTTGACCTGGGTTTGAAGAGGAAACAGCAGTTCTGTCTTGGTAAACACAGACGCTGGAGCAGACCTGAGGAATCAGACACAATTACAACATGTAAGAAACATTAATGCTTTCTGGTTTTGTCCTACAGTATGTTGCTCTCTCGTGTGGCTGTAGTCAGCCAAAAGAAAATCTAGGTCTAAACAATTTCTCTGTCGACTGAAAAGGGGAAAATGTTAAAATATGAACCTCAACCCTGTGCCTCGTTCTACAGTCTGAGTCCTGGATCTACAGCTGCAGTTTGTTCATGGACGCTCTCAACATGAGCCTTCCTGAGATCTCTCCCTTTATCCCACTGTTTGTCTGAGTGGATGTGAGTGGAGGGTCTGAGGACAGAGAGGATCGGGACCTCCATGGACAGTCTCTAAGAACCAAAGGCTCCTACTGTACGAGTTGTTTTCTTATTAGTGTTTGAATTCCTGTTTCTTCTACTTTGTAATGTCCTCAGAAACAACAGCTGGAGAGAGAGACGAGAGAGACCAGAGAAAGAGAGAGACCAGAGAGAGACCAGAGAGAGAGAGAGAGAGAGAGAGACCAGAGAGAGAGACCAGAGAGAGAGACCAGAGAGAGAGACCAGAGAGAGAGAGAGAGAGAGACCAGAGAGAGAGACCAGAGAGAGAGACCAGAGAGAGAGAGAGAGAGACGAGAGAGAGAGACCAGAGAGAGAGAGACCAGAGAGAGAGAGAGAGAGAGAGACCAGAGAGAGAGACCAGAGAGAGAGAGAGAGAGAGACCAGAGAGAGAGACCAGAGAGAGAGACCAGAGAGAGACCAGAGAGAGAGAGAGAGAGACCAGAGAGAGAGAGAGAGACGAGAGAGAGACCAGAGAGAGAGAGAGAGAGACGAGAGACCAGAGAGAGAGACCAGAGAGAGAGAGACCAGAGAGAGAGACCAGAGAGAGAGAGACCAGAGAGAGAGAGAGAGACCAGAGAGAGAGAGACTAGAGAGAGAGACCAGAGAGAGAGAGACCAGAGAGAGAGAGACCAGAGAGAGAGACCAGAGAGAGAGACCAGAGAGAGACCAGAGAGAGAGAGACGAGAGAGAGAGACCAGAGAGAGAGAGACGAGACGAGAGACCAGAGAGAGAGACCAGAGAGAGAGAGACCAGAGAGAGAGACCAGAAAGAGAGACCAGAGAGAGAGAGACCAGAGAGAGAGACGAGAGAGAGAGACCAGAGAGAGAGAGACCAGAGAGAGAGACCAGAGAGAGAGAGACCAGAGAGAGAGAGACGAGAGAGAGAGACCAGAGAGAGAGACCAGAGAGAGAGAGACCAGAGAGAGAGAGACCAGAGACAGAGAGAGACCAGAGAGAGAGACCAGAGAGAGAGACGAGAGAGAGAGAGAGAGAGAGAGAGAGAGACCAGAGACAGAGAGAGACGAGAGAGAGAGACCAGAGACCAGAGAGAGAGAGAGAGAGAGACCAGAGAGAGAGAGACCAGAGACAGAGAGACCAGAGAGAGAGAGACCAGAGACAGAGAGAGACCAGAGAGAGAGAGACCAGAGACAGAGAGAGACCAGAGAGAGACCAGAGAGAGAGAGACCAGAGACAGACCAGAGAGAGAGAGACCAGAGACAGAGAGAGACCAGAGAGAGAGAGACCAGAGAGAGAGAGACCAGAGAGAGAGACCAGAGAGAGAGAGAGAGAGAGAAGCGGCTGTCCCAAGTTTACACCTTTGTTTAATTATAATGTAATGTTTTCTAAATGGCTCTGACACTTGCAGCTGTTCCTCTGGTTCCTCTTTGAGCTGAGCCCGTCTCAGAGAAGAATCTGGAAGAACAAACACTTAGTCATGAAATAATGATGAAAACATGACCATAAACACGTGGAAGCTTGGTCTGTCCCACACGTCTCTCTGGTCCTGGTGCTGGTGCTGGTCCTGGGGCTGGTCCTGGTGCTGGTCCTGGTGCTGGTCCTGGGGCTGGTCCTGGTGCTGGTCCTGGGGCTGGTCCTGGTCCTGGTGCTGGTGCTGGTCCTGGGGCTGGTCCTGGTGCTGGTCCTGGTGCTGGTCCTGGGGCTGGTCCTGATGCTGGTCCTGGTGCTGGTCCTGGGGCTGGTCCTGGTGCTGGTCCTGGGGCTGGTCCTGGTGCTGGTCCTGGTGCTGGTCCTGGTGCTGGTCCTGGTGCTGGTCCTGATGCTGGTCCTGGTGCTGGTCCTGGTGCTTGTCCTGGTGCTGGTCCTGATGCTGGTCCTGGTCCTGGGGTGATGCCGTCCAGCCCAGCCTGACCCCCGGCCTCAGGAGAGAGTCCAGCAGCTCCACAGACGTCCAGAGCCGCCGCAGAGAGACGCGCAGTCACCGCGGCTCTCAGAGTGTGGCGTTTGGACATGATTGTGTGTCTGTGTGTGTGTCTGATTGTGTTTGTGTGTTTTATGTGTAGAGCGTGGTTTTGTTTACGCTCTCAGCTGGGGTTAGCTTTAGCCTTTAGCTGGGATGCAGATCAGGGGGCTTGTTCTGCGCATGCGCCAACTCCCTCTCCGTAAATGATTGACAATAAAACAATACCTCTATAACTCATACTCCTGATAGTTAGAGGACAGTTTATTGTTTCACTCCAACAGAAAGAGTTTTGTTTGAATCAGACACAACATTCTGTCTTTGTTAAAACATTGTCCACACTGAGAGCTGATTGGCTGAAAGAGGGTGGTACTCTCCTTTTCTGTCTGTTTAGCTCCAGACATAAAAGATGTTGAGATGTTGTTTAGAAATGACCCAATATCAGCCGATTGGTACAAATAATATGAATAGAATAGATTTGATTCTCTTGGTTCACTTTGATGAGGTTTTAATGACGGTGTTGATTTGTTTCAATGGAAAAAGGCTCAGAAAGTTTGGCAGACACTGGTTTAAACTCCCCGAGACAGGTCTGAAAGTAATTAAGTGATCAAAAACATATCTTGATTGTAACATTTAACAGAATTACTAACTCATTATATTGAAAGTATGCTGTGATCTAATTACAGCCATAGTCCGACTATGACAGAGTATGTTTGTGTACACTTACACAGAGAGTATTCTAATCTCTCTCGCGGGGGCCAGCCAATCAGAATGAGCCTGTCAGCCACGTGCCTTTGTGATGAAGTCCAACCAATCAAAATGCAGGGATATTTACAGACGCGAGTTCGAAACCCGTCTCACCCCAAATAAATCAAACTTAATTAAAAGTTTAAAGTTAATAACTGGATCTCATTTTGACCTTAATAACAGCCACATTACCTTTCAAGTACATAAATGTAACTATTAGAGAGCTTCTTTGAAATGTAAAACTTGAAATCATCAGTGAATTGACAGTAATATTAACAGCAATGTCATGAAACCTTTTGACCTGCACAAAGTGTGAGTGTGTGAAGATCACAGAGGCTTATCCCCAAAGGCCTCACACACAGGTTAAAGGTCACACCTCCTCAGGATGGGAAAAGTGTTGATCAATGGATTTAGACAAACACACCTGGAATATCCCAGAGGTGAGAACTCTGCAGGGGGTGCTTTGAACAAGTTCAACAATAGCTGCTTTGATCACACTGACACTGAACTGAAACTCTATTTTCTATACAGATTGTTTTGTTAAATACTACTGTTTGCCCTGAAATATGATCAATAAAAAGAAAGACTTCAATAATGTATGACATTATAATATATTTATTGTGAACAGATGAAAAAAAGAGATATTTACAAATTTAAGAAATACACCTAGAAGAAAAACAACAACATGCTATCTTTATCTTCTTAAACTAGTATTTGTGTGATGAGCCCTGTGACTGTGACGGCTGAGAGCTGACTATACAGAACTGTAGATGCAGACTTTACAAATGAAATGATATAATTAGATATAATCAATATTAAGTATATATTTACATAATAATTAGAATATTTATAAACATTTATGAACAGACAGGTATAATATAGTAACTATATACAACAGCACCAATAGACAGCAGATAGCTCATTTATTTACACGCCACCTTTCCCTCTCCCGGTCATAAAAAGGAGACTGCTGGAACATCTGCGTCTCCATCCCCTGGTCCTTGTACAGGGAGAATACTTTGGCAGGGCAGTAGATGTATTTTCCTGACAGACCAGGGAATTGTGTATGAATGTGAGGCTTGTTCTGCGCATGCGCCAGCTCCCTCTCCGTAAATGATTGACAATAAAACAATACCTCTATAACTCATACTCCTGATAGTTAGAGGACAGTTTATTGTTTCACTCCAACAGAAAGAGTTTTGTTTGAATCAGACACAACATTCTGTCTTTGTTAAAACATTGTCCACACTGAGAGCTGATTGGCTGAAAGAGGGTGGTACTCTCCTTTTCTGTCTGTTTAGCTCCAGACATAAAAGATGTTGAGATGTTGTTTAGAAATGACCCAATATCAGCCGATTGGTACAAATAATATGAATAGAATAGATTTGATTCTCTTGGTTCACTTTGATGAGGTTTTAATGACGGTGTTGATTTGTTTCAATGGAAAAAGGCTCAGAAAGTTTGGCAGACACTGGTTTAAACTCCCCGAGACAGGTCTGAAAGTAATTAAGTGATCAAAAACATATCTTGATTGTAACATTTAACAGAATTACTAACTCATTATATTGAAAGTATGCTGTGATCTAATTACAGCCACAGTCCGACTATGACAGAGTATGTTTGTGTACACTTACACAGAGAGTATTCTAATCTCTCTCGCGGGGGCCAGCCAATCAGAATGAGCCTGTCAGCCACGTGCCTTTGTGATGAAGTCCAACCAATCAAAATGCAGGGATATTTACAGACGCGAGTTCGAAACCCGTCTCACCCCAAATAAATCAAACTTAATTAAAAGTTTAAAGTTAATAACTGGATCTCATTTTGACCTTAATAACAGCCACATTACCTTTCAAGTACATAAATGTAACTATTAGAGAGCTTCTTTGAAATGTAAAACTTGAAATCATCAGTGAATTGACAGTAATATTAACAGCAATGTCATGAAACCTTTTGACCTGCACAAAGTGTGAGTGTGTGAAGATCACAGAGGCTTATCCCCAAAGGCCTCACACACAGGTTAAAGGTCACACCTCCTCAGGATGGGAAAAGTGTTGATCAATGGATTTAGACAAACACACCTGGAATATCCCAGAGGTGAGAACTCTGCAGGGGGTGCTTTGAACAAGTTCAACAATAGCTGCTTTGATCACACTGACACTGAACTGAAACTCTATTTTCTATACAGATTGTTTTGTTAAATACTACTGTTTGCCCTGAAATATGATCAATAAAAAGAAAGACTTCAATAATGTATGACATTATAATATATTTATTGTGAACAGATGAAAAAAAGAGATATTTACAAATTTAAGAAATACACCTAGAAGAAAAACAACAACATGCTATCTTTATCTTCTTAAACTAGTATTTGTGTGATGAGCCCTGTGACTGTGACGGCTGAGAGCTGACTATACAGAACTGTAGATGCAGACTTTACAAATGAAATGATATAATTAGATATAATCAATATTAAGTATATATTTACATAATAATTAGAATATTTATAAACATTTATGAACAGACAGGTATAATATAGTAACTATATACAACAGCACCAATAGACAGCAGATAGCTCATTTATTTACACGCCACCTTTCCCTCTCCCGGTCATAAAAAGGAGACTGCTGGAACATCTGCGTCTCCATCCCCTGGTCCTTGTACAGGGAGAATACTTTGGCAGGGCAGTAGATGTATTTTCCTGACAGACCAGGGAATTGTGTATGAATGTGAGGACTGTTTGGTCCCTGCTTCAGCTGCAGTTTGCAGAACCCGCACTTTCTCCCAGTGGCAGGAGACTCATCTCTCTTCCTTTTCTTCTCCTGCCGCTCATTCACTCTCTGCTGCGTGGCCTCCAGCTCTCTCTGGTAGAACTCAGTGTCCATAAAGTCTCGGAATGGCATCCTGGAGTTGGTCAAACCCTCTGTGCGATAGGTGTTATGACCTTGGTGGAGCAATAGAAATACCTGGTAGGACCCGGCTGGTAAAACTCGTGGATGGAGCTGCCATCGCCCTCATATTTGGATTTTGGCTGGCCACAAGACAGGCATTTCTTTGTGTGGGGTTTATTTGCTGGAGGCTGCTGCTGCTTTTCCAAGATCCGCTGCACAACCTTCTCTATGGCCTCCTCAGACAGCGGTGACATGAGAGTCTGAGCAGGAGGAGGGGGTTCACTGCTGCAGGGGGCATGGTGACAACAGGCGCTGTGCTGGTCTTACTGCCTGCTGTGAGCGATGTACTCCCCCAGCACTTCAGCCTTGTCTGAGGCATCACCTCCTCTCACTCGCACCAGAGTGAGGGCGTTCTCCCTCACCACCTCCTCCCTCAGAGGAGCACCGCACTCCCTCATGGACGGGTCGTCCCTGATCTTCCTCGCCTCCTCTGAAGGGTCCTGCAGCAGGAATCCACGTGGGCCCTTGTGAAAAATCACAGTGACGCGGCCAGGAAAGAATGAAAATGTCTTCATATTGTCTGCAACAACAAAAAAAGATCATAAAATATCTAGCTATAGCATGATAGAGAAGTATGTATAATGTATACATCTTTAGCATAATAAAGAATAAAATAATTAAATGTAGCATAATAAAGAAGCATGAATCCTGTATAATCTAGAGAAGACATATACAGTTGTATGTTTACATCTGGACATTAGCAGCATGAGGCTCTGGGATACAGTAAGTACAGTTATAGAAGGAAAATATGAACTGGTAAAACACTAATACATTGTCGTAAACTAACTGCATATAATTCATTTTCAACTCAATGTGTTGCTGAACTATAGAAATGTGAAATACATATAGATAGTACACACATCAACAATAAGCATACTGTACACTACAGTACAACAGATGGAGCAAACTGTATTATACACTTATTTTGGCATCATGTGACTAACAGTACTATGCCTGTAGACAATAGTAAGTGAACAGAGAAAGAGCAGTGACAACACTGAGCCAAACTCACAGCAGCACTTATACACAGCCTGTTACAACAACTATGTGCATTAAGCTTATTAAAAGTGTGTGTGTGCTTTAGCTCACGTGTGTACATCCCAAAACACAGCGTTAACTAGCGCTGGAAATAAACAAACTGCATTACTGTATACAGTAGAATACAGTGAATACAGATTGTTTGACAACGCAGAGAAAGTGTTTTCTTTACAATATTGATCCAAACAGAGAGATCTACGAGCAGCAGCAGCAGCAGCAGCAGCAACAAACATATGACACGGAGGTAAACAATCATAAACAGCGCACTACACACTCGAGATTTAAACTACAGACGTGTGTGAACGATCTACGCACAATATGAGAGATTTATGGAGTGAAACATAAAGAACGGGCACAAAAACATTGTGTTTATCAGAGGAGACTTACCGAGTGCGTGTGTAATCCAGAATGAATGGAGAAAGCCGGCTCTCTCCGTTTTAGAGCAGCATGCACACGTCACTTCCGGTGCCAACGGAAGTGACGCATGCACGTTTTCCCCATTCACTACCGTTGGAAACGGTTTAGCTCTGTAACTATTCTCGGCTTAAAAGGTAAGCATAATTTAGTTTCTTTTCTGCTGCTTCAGGGAGTTGCATCCCACGGTACCCCAGCTTTAATCTGCCGTATTCAGTGTAAACAGCAGATGGCGACTGCGCACCCCGATCTAACGCGTGGAGCTTTTGGTGGAGGCGGATGCGACTTGGACCCGAGGATGGACCTGAGTGGGCGTGAGCAGCAGAGCCACGGTGAGGAAGAAGAGGAGGAAGAGGAGGAAGAGGCGGCTCTGGATGATTTGGAGCCCCTGGATTTGGATTCTATGTGTGCGTCGCAGGGAGACTCGCAGGAGACGTGGTAACTTGTCTTTGTCAGGAGGAATCTGCACTTTCTCAGTCTCTTTGTCTCCTTAAGACTCTAATTCTATGCTTTCTATATTTCTCTGTCCATCTCTATCCATTTCTGTTTGTGATCTTGTGTGTATATATATTTAAAGTTCTGCATTGATCCATAGTTAAGTAAGGGATAATGTATAGCCTACAGGTCATTATCGGAAAATAAGTACCGACAGGGCGAATAAGGCCGCTTATTATACTGCTTTGTACCAACTTAACACACAAAATAAACTTCAGATCACTTTTATGAATGCCAAAAGTTTATTTAATGACAACAAATAAAGTAGTCCCTAAAAGTTTACCCGTTGCTCGGCAACCGCGGGCAACAGTTAGGCTATGCTAGCAACAGTTAGGCTGGCAACTTCCAAACTAGAACTCTCTGGAACTGCATGAAAACTGAACAAAGAATTCTGAACATCAGCGGTGAGTGACCCAAACATAAACCTAACCTAAATCCATAATTCCATCCTCTGCAAATGTGTCCGAAAATGTGCCGGTATCTTAAAATGTGCCGGTATCTACTTCCGGGTTTTTCGGGATCGCCTTTTCTCGCATTACATCAGTGTTTTTGTCATGAAAACGTAAACGGAAAATTCTGAAAACTTCCGTGCACTTGTATTAAGACTGGATATGTATAAATTACTCTCCGATTAACATTTCATTGCGTTGATTGATTGGCATTTGCGTTTATTGAGCGGCCAGAACTACTTCCGGGTTTTTCACGATCACTTTTTGACGCAGAGAAATAGTATTTTTGTCATGAAGACAAGACCAGAAAATTCTGAAAATTTCCGTGCACGTGTGTGAAGAATGTATATGTATAAAGTATTCTCCGATTAACATTTAAGTGTGTTGATTGAGCGTGGCTAGCTCAGGAGTGGCCGGAACTACTTGCGGAGTTATCCACGCATTTGAAATACAAGCAGAGAGTGCGTTGCCAAAGGGCAGCGGTCATTATTGTTTTGAGAGGTCCGTTATAGAAAATAATGACCGGTAGAACGTTTTGAAATTACATTCAAATCAATGGAGCATTCTACTGCTGCTGTGAGGAGCCGTGTAATAATTACAAATATGATATAAATCTCTTGCAGTGGAGTCAGGACAACAGTGATAATTCCAACAGCCCCAGACTAGAACTTTTAGTCTATATTTGAATAATATATATTGTTTTATTGACCAAATTGTAAAGCTCCAAAGCATTAATGATGCAGCTGTAGACTGAGGTCTGGTCCCTGCTCAGGCGGCTGCCCACACAACCTGGCAATGGATAAAGTGAAAGAAAATTGGGGGATGTTTGGATCTTATTCATGAAGACCGGGGGTTTCCAGTCTGTAGCTTGGGAGCCATCAGTAGCTCTCCACCCCTTCCAGGTAGCTCGCCAAGAAATGTAGAAAGGAACAAAAACAATAATGTACTTAATATTTCAGATTGTGTTTTTTATTATTATTATTTATCAAAGCAAAGGAAGGTTTCTCACCATCATCTGTACTTCTGCAAGTTTTCCCCACGTTTCGTCCTCAATCCAAAGGACTTCTTCAGTGAATGAATTCCTGAAGGCTTAAGATAAGATAAGATAAGATAAACCTTTATTAGTCTCACAGTGGAGAAATTTCAGTGTCATCGTTGCACAATACAGCAGAGAAAGGAAATAAGAGCACTCAGATTGCACACATCAAAGTCTATTATTTAAGATAATAGACAATAAATTTAAGATAAAATAAAATAAAATAAGAAAATCTGGGCTGCAATTGCACTTGGTTCGGAGTATTTACAGATGTCTATATTATACATTAGCAGCGGAGAATATGAGCAGAATAAACATCAGAAATAATATCAACAGGTAAAGTGACTCGAATGGGAGAATTATCAGATGGATATGAATAATACAGTAAGATATCAACAGGTAAAGTGACGGTGGAAGGCAGAATTATCAGATATGAAATAATACAGCAGTACTGATAACAGTAAATATCAGATATGTAGTACTGTAGTAGTACTGATAACAGTAAATATCAGATATGTAGTACTGTAGTAGTACTGATAACAGGTAAAGTGACTAGTGACAAAGTTACTAGTGAATTATCAGAAACACTTGTGCAGACTCAGCAGTTCCTGTTACACATTCTCGTTGTACAGTCTGACAGCAGCAGGAAGGATAGACCTGCGAAACCTCTCCTTCACACATTGAGGGTGAATTAGTCTGTCACTGAAGCTGCTCTCCAGAGCAGACAGTGTCCTGCAGGGGGCGACAGTCATGGTCCAGCATAGATGTTAGTTTGCTCAGGACCCTCCTGTCCCCCACCTGCTGCACTGTGTCCAGGGAACAGCCCAGGACTGAGCTGGACTTCCTGATGTTCCAGCTTCTTCCTGTCCCTCTCTGTGATGCTGCTGTTCCAGCAGACCACACCGTACAAGAGGCTGATGCCACCACAGAGTCATAGAAGGTCTTCAGAAGTGGCCCCTGCACTCCAAAAGACCTGAGCCTCCTCAGTAGGTAGAGGCGACTCTGGCCCTTCTTGAAGAGGGCGTCTGTGTTATGAGTCCAGTCCAGTTTGTGGTTAAGATGAACACCCAGGTACTTGTAAGAGTCCACTCTCTCAATTCCCTTTCCCTGGATGTTCACAAACTTATTATTATTTATTGTAAAACTGACTTTGTAGAACTGAAAACACACGCAATGGTAAATAGGGGTGTGACGATACTTTCTCCCGCGATTCGATTATCGATACGCATTTGCCAAGTATCAATATCGTTTATTTTTTTTTATTTTTTTAAATTGGTATCAATACTTAATATATGGCTACATTACGCATCTCCATTCTATTTATCATGAAATAAAGAGTAATTTTTCTTTTATTTATGCCATAAATTGGCATATTGTATATTTCTGACCAATATATCAATAATCGTCATATCGTGACAAAATCGTTATCGTGATATTATCGTTATCGTGAGCTTTGTATTGTATCGTGAGGTACCCTTAGGTTCCCACCCCTAATGGTAAATATTGACCCAATATCACCACATTATTCTCAGGACTGCTTAAAGGAATAGTTCACCGTTTTTACACACTGACATATGTTCTTACCTTAGACTAGTTAATATGTACCTGTCTGGTCCTAGTCCGTGCGCTCTGTCATGCAAACGGAGCAAAAACGGGAGCACAACCGCAGCCTCCTCTGTATACTGTATAGGACCAAAAGGTAGCTCCCGCTAGAAGCTACCAAACTCCTCCAAGTGTTCCTTATTAAATGTATATAGTTACGTGACGTGTTACACTGCAAAGTATAGTAACACAGAAATGTAACTGTCGATTTTCTCAGCGGATAAAACGGGTACTATATTGTGAGGCGTAGTAATCTGAGGTGCGCTACGTCCGCGCACTAACTTCTCTCCGGAGACTTCTCTCTCGCTCACTTCCGTCAATAGAAGCAGCGTGACTTGTAGTACGGAGAGAAGTTAGTGCGCGGACGTAGCGCTCCTCAGATTACTACGCCACAATATAGTACCCGTTTTATCCGCTGAGAAAATCGACTGTTACATTTCTGTGTTACTATACTTTGCAGTGTAACACGTCACGTAACTATATACATTTAATAGGGAACACTTGGAAGAGTTTGGTAGCTTCTAGCGGGAGCTACCTTTTGGTCCTACACAGTATACAGAGGAGGCTGCGGTTGTGCTCCCGTTTTTGCTCCGTTTGCATGACAGAGCGCACGGACTAAGACCAGACAGGTACGTATTAACTAGTCTAAGGTAAGAACATATGTCAGTATGTAAAAACGGTGAACTATTCCTTTAAGGAGTAGCTCTCTGTCTTTATCGTCTCAGGAAAGTAGCTCTCTGTCTTTATCGTCTCAGGAAAGTAGCTCTCTACCTTTATCGGACCAGGGCCTTTCTAAGTTGAGTTTGCATGTTCTCCCCGTGTCTGCGTAGGTTTCCTCCAGGTGCTCCGGTTTCCCCTACCACTAAAAATATGTACAATAGTTCTGGCATGTGCCTCCTGTACTGGCCCCACTCCCAAAAATAACAATTGTAAACCGCTTTGAGACTCCGATGTGCAGTGAAAAGGCGGTATATAAATAAAGATTACTTACTTACTTACTATAATAAATATTATGTGTTATATTTGGCCACAAAGTACAATGAAAATATTTACTCAAAGTTTAAAGAATGTGAAATATCTTTTGTAGAAAAACGGTGCTAGCGGCTTCATGCTCGATCCCTTTGCTACCACCAGGGGGAGGTATAGAATCTGTTCAGTTTTTCCTAATTCGAAATTTACTGGCTGCAAACATGGCCTTGTGATGGTAAAGAATGTTCTTTCACTTGAAACATTTGGTTTTTAAAAACTGAAATCTGCTGCAGAGCTAACCCTAACCCATTATTGGAGATTAACTTTACACAAAGTAGCAGCAGCAGCAGCAGTAGTAGCAGCAGTAGCAGTAGCAGTAGCAGTAGTAGCAGCAGCAGTAGTAGCAGCAGTAGCAGCAGCAGCAGTAGTAGCAGCAGCAGCAGTAGCAGTAGTAGCAGCAGTAGCAGTAGCAGTAGCAGCAGTAGCAGTAGTAGCAGCAGCAGTAGTAGCAGCAGTAGCAGCAGCAGTAGTAGCAGCAGTAGCAGCAGCAGCAGTAGTAGCAGCAGCAGCAGTAGCAGCAGCAGTAGTAGCAGCAGTAGCAGCAGCAGCAGCAGCAGTAGTAGCAGTAGCAGCAGCAGCAGCAGCAGCAGCAGTAGTAGCAGCAGCAGCAGCAGCAGCAGCAGTAGTAGCAGCAGCAGCAGCAGCAGCAGCAGCAGCAGCAGTAGTAGCAGCAGCAGCAGCAGCAGCAGCAGCAGCAGTAGCAGGATCAGTTCTTTCTGAAACTGTAAAGTAAAAAAAATGCTTGAATGAAGTCAAATGTTGTATATTTTGATCACGTTTCGGACAAACGTCTTGTTTTTAACAGCTGTAAAAGGCTCCTGATGACCTCCTGATGACCTCCTGATGATTGCGACTGTACTTTAATGAAGATAAAACACTGTATTTGTGTTTAGCCCTAAATCAGAGGGATTTACAAAGTTTTCGATTCCTCAACAACAGATCAGAGAATCAAACTGGAACAGTGAATACAATAATAACAAACACAGACGACGACCACTGTCCACAAATGTCCTTCTTAGACCTCCTGGGACTAGACCTCCTGGGACTAGACCTCCTGGGACTAGACCTCCTGGGACTAGACCTCCTGGGACTAGACCTCCTGGGACTAGACCTCCTGGGACTAGACCTCCTGGGACTAGACCTCCTGGGACTAGACCTCCTGGGACTAGACCTAGACCTCCGGGGACTAGACCTCCGGGGACTAGACCTCCGGGGACTAGACCTCCGGGGACTAGACCTCATGTATATATATTATATAATACACAGTACATGCATGACAGAGTAAGTGTACAATACTATTTATTTATTAGATCATAATGAGTACAAAGTGTAAATGCCATCTACCTGTTCCCTCTGGTTCCACCACAGGAAGTTTGAAAATCACTGGCTGCAAACACGGCCATTTGATTTTTACATCTGACATTTCCAAATTAAATGAACGGACGATACTTTTGTTTTAAAGAAGACAAACTCTGAGTGTGATGTCACAGTGGTACAACGGCATCGGAAGACCATGTGGGGATTTGTTCTGACTGTAACGTTGCTAAGGCGGTTGCTGAGGCGGTTGCTGAGGCAGTTGCTGAGGCGGTTGCTGAGGCGGTTGCTCTCTCATAATGAAGGCACCTAGTATGGAGGTCACAGCTAGATTTAAAAAGACAGATCAAATATTATTATCCAGGTACAGAAGTGTGTGTGTGTGTGTTGTGTGTGAGAGAGTGTGTAATGTGCCTGTTCTTGTGCAGGTTGTACATCACGCACAGCCCTGACTCCGGCCTCAGCTCCATCACTCCTCTGCAGTGGTGCCGACAGACTCTGGACAGCCCCAAGCTGGAGTCCACCAGGAGGTCCCTGTCCTCCCGCCTGGAGCAAGGCAAGTGCTCTTCATCATCATCAGTATTAGTATTATTAGTATTATTTGGCGGTATGGGCCTTTTTATAGTGCTTTCCCACGGCCAAACATCATTGTCAGAGCAGGACCTCCTGTGAAAAACCCTCTGGTGACTCTGGTGACTCTGGTGACTGTACTGGTGACTGTACTGGTGACTGTTCTGGTGACTGTACTGGTGACTGTACTGGTGACTGTACTGTGGACTGTACTGTGGACTGTACTGTGGACTGTACTGTGGACTGTAGTTGGTTAAATGAGGGTTTCTGCAGAGTTCTAACGTCAAAAGGTCTTTGTCTCGGTGAACAAACGTAGATTCCTCCGATCACAAACACATGAAGCAGGATGACACTGTCCAGAAACTATAAATGTCCCGGATCATCTGTTCTTGACACTCAAAAAAACTAGTGAACAAAAGTGACAACAGGTGAATAGCAATGAACAGTCTCTGTCTCACGTCCTCTTTCACTCAGGAAATCACAATCAGAAGAGTTTAGTTTATTTCCGTTGTAACATGAACTCACAAACTGGACACGGCTCTGGCTCAGTGCAGACAGGTGTTATTATAGTTATAATAGGGTTATTATAGTGTTGTTGTTATTGTGTTGTTATAGTTATTATTAAGAATGGAATAAGAATGTACAGAACATCTAACATTACTACTGCCTGTGTGTGCAGCTCTATCTGCTGCCGTTGTCAGGGAAACGGCCCCCTCCTTCGCTGCTCTGGCTCTGAATCAGAGCAAAGCTACTGCTTTTAGGATTTTAGGCTTTTCATAGTTGTTATTCCGTTAAATTTGCGAAATTTGCAATTGAACATTGTGTTATGACACAGTTAAACGTTTTTAAACACCATTAGTGAATAAGTTTTGAATATTAGTATGTTTTTGAAACCCAAATATTAGTGCTAAAGCTGTGCAATTCTTTTTAGATCTAACATATTTCTAGATGCCATTCTTTTAAATCTGCTGCTTATTTCTTAACTTTTTGTGAGTTGTGTTTGTTTCTATGTTTTTATTTTAGTTACAAAAGCCGTTTTTCAAACATTTAAATTAGAATCTGTGTTAAAAGTGATTATTGATTATAGACTTCGTCTAAAAAGAAAGAGGGAATTAGGCTGTAAAAGTATTATATTATTAAGTTAAACTACCCAATTCACCCATTGCAAGCGGTGACGTTTTTGTTTTGACTACACGCCTGACCTTGCTCCTCCTGCTGATGCACACAGCAGAGGAGCCCGGTCTGAATTGTGCTCCAATTCATACTGACTTCATTTGAAAAATGCTGCAATTATTTTAAATTAGTAAAATAAATGATGAGATAAATGCATAGATAATTAATCACACAGTGCAAAAGTACATAATACATATTTTAAAGGTTGAAGGTTCAAGAGATTTGAGTCTTGTTTTTTATTAAGAAAGAGTTTCTGGTCTTCAAATGTCATCATTAGTAAGATAATAAGTAATCTTTTATTTACATAGCGCTTGGGAAAACCCAGAGCGCTCCAAAAAAAAGACACAATTAGAAATCATAAGAACAAACTGCGCATGTGCAAGATGGCGGACGCATTTGTTTGGAGCCTTTTTTGAACTGCACACTTTTTGGATTTATTTTTTAAACTAAGCTTTTATTACTGTTTTTATTCGTAACAACTGATGGATTAAGCGGATTTTAACAGGTTGTGCCACAACAGGATTACTGTCACTTTTAACTGGACTGTATATCAGCCTTTTAACAGTTACCGCGGTAACCAGCCTGCCCACATACGCCACCATGGACACCGCCGCTCCCCCCGAGAACTCATACAGACAAATCTACAAATCACAACTTGCTTCAATTCTTCCATCCAAACCAGTAAACGCAATGACCCCCGAGGAACTTCAACGCAGTGTTACACAACTATCCACTGAACTCATACATTAAGAGAAACTTCTGGAACATTTCATGGACATCTCATTCAAGCAGTCACAGCAAATATCCCTCTCCGTACTTAGACATTCACAGCTCGCTACCACACTCCACGACACTGCTCTTTGGGATCCCATCACCTGTCCTCACCCCTCATCATGCTCTACCCCGGTCCTCACCTCACGTTCCCCGGTTGCGGCTGTTCCTCCTGTCCCTCCCGGTGCTCGTCCCTCCTCTACGGTCCCGGAGCCTGCTGCCCATACCCAGAGCGGCGCGGAGCAGAAGCCTGGAGACCACAGAACGTCCACAGTGTCCTCACGTCGCAGGTTGGTGGAAGAGGCTGTGCGCAGACGCTCGGGGAGCTTCCCACGCTCTAAAACAGCGCGGGGCTCCCCGGGTGTCACGCAGGACCAACTGCGGGAAGCCCCGGGGGGATCTCTGTGCCCTAACGTGGCGCAGGATACCTCCGGGAGCGCTGTCCCTGCTGTGGGAGGGTCCGTGTGCTCTGACGCGGAGGGAATCCCCAGAGGCGCTGCACAGAGCAGGTCCTATGCTGAGGTGGCCGCGGGGGGGTCTCTGCGCTACATCACGGCGCAGAGTCCTCCCGTGGACGCTGCCTCGCCCGCAGGGGGGTGTCTGCGCTCCATTACGGCGCGGACTCTTCCCGTGGACGCTGCCTCACTCGCGGGGGGGTCTCTGCGCTGTTGCACGGCGAGGAGTTCCCCCGCAGATGCCACCTCGCCTCCTGGTGGATCCCCCCGCCCGGTGCGCGGCCCTCCCACATTCGCCCACACTACCACCACCACCAACCCGGCCACAGTGGAGTCAGTTCGGTCTCCGGATCCTCCACCCTGCTCCACAGCCGCTCGTGGCGGCTCCGCTCCGGGCACCCCCCAAGGCTCTCCTGTCCCCTGCTCTCCACCAGGTCCCACCCCAGTCACACCCTCCCCTCCGCGGCCTCTGTTTGCACCAACCACGCTCCTGGTGGGGGATTCTATTATCAGACACTGCAAGTTTTTTAATGCCATCACACACTGTTTTTCTGGAGCCACAGTCCCCACCATCCTCATTAAACTACCCTCACTTATTCAGACAGCACCCTCCACAATAACCCGGATCATAATTCATGTCGGCACAAATGACGCTTCACTCCGCCAATCCGAGACCACAAAACGCCATTTTAAGGATCTTTTTAACCTTTTATCAAACTCAGGGAAAACTGTTTTTATCTCCGGTCCTCTGCCCACTATGAACCGCGGCAGGGAGCGTTTTAGCAGGATTTTATCACTCAACACCTGGCTCAATCAAACATCACTCCATCACAACTTTGGTTTTATAGACAATTTTAATCTGTTCTGGAACCGCTACCCCTTCTTCACACCCGACGGACTTCACATCAACCCACTTGGCAACCGGTACCTGATCTCCAACATCACCCACGCAGTCCAATCCCATCCTACATACCTCTGACAACCCACCCCCACATCCCACATCCCTCCTGCCCGTCTATGCCCCAGCATCAACCCCTGCTCTCTTCCCCAGCACAAAATTACAGTTTTGTCCAGACCCCGCCCCTACAGACCGTCCATACCCAGGAAACCGTCCTTCACCAACCTCATCACTGTTTCCCCCTGCCCTCTCTCATCCTCTGCTCCCCCCACTTCGAACTATGGACTCCCCATCAACAATAACAACCCATCTACCATCAGGTTTGCCCTTTTAAATGTACGCTCCCTTTTAAATAAGACTTTTACTGTTAATGATTTGATTTTAGAACACGAGCTGGATGGTATGTTTTTAACTGAGACCTGGCTGGGTCCGGATGCTCCGGCTGTTCTTACAGAGGCCCCCCCCCCCCAATTTTAACTTTGCTTTTAAAACAAGAGAAGGAAAGAGAGGTGGCGGCACAGCCTCAATATGCAGTAACACCCTGGCCACCAAACCTATTGTTTTTAACCAATACTAAGTTTTGAGTATCACTCTCTTGTTTTTAGCAACCCCAAAATTTTAACAGTAATTATTTATAGGCCACCTAAAAAGTGCAGCCTTTTTATTATTGAATTCTCAGCGTTTTTATCACAGTTACACAATTCTTACAATATGATAATTTTAACCGGTGATTTTAACATACACATTGACAATCCCTCTGACAATTTTACCCTAGATTTCTTAGATGTTCTTAATTACATGGATTTTACCCAACACGTCAGACAGCCAACACACAACAGGGGACGCACCCTCGACCTGGTCATTACCTATGGCCTGACTGCGGATGTGTCCTCTGTTGTCGACTTGGCTGTCTCGGACCACTACTGTGTGTTTTTTAACATCACTGGTTTTATACAGCGTGAGACCTCTGTGAGAACCGTGAGGAAGCGACATCTAACCCCTGAAGTGGCTGCAAATTTTATCGACATCCTAAACAACACTCCCCACTTGGTTTTACCTGCCCCCTGTGATTTTATAGCAAATGATTTTAACAGTAGACTTAGTTCTGCGTTGGATCAGGTGGCTCCTTTAAAAACAAAAATCATAAAAACAAAATCTGCACCCCCATGGAGAAATGAAGAAGTACGCAAAATGAAACAAGAGTGCAGGGTGGCAGAACGAAGATGGAGGAAAAATAAAACAACAATCAACTACGAAATATATAAAAACAATAAAAAAGCATACAATTACACAATTAGAAATCATAAGAACAAATACTTTGCAAATCTAATCAGCCAGAACAAAAATAATCCAAAAATCCTTTTTTCAACCATCAACACCATTTTAAACCCTGATTTTAGCATGTCTCTTTTAACCCCCACAGACTCCCTCTGTGAGGATTTTGCAGTCCACTTCACGGGGAAGATAAATACAATCAGATGTAACATTTTATCCAACCGCACTACTGTTTTTAACACATCTGATTGTTTGTCTTCGCCAGAGGAAACACTGGACAGTTTTGTCCTGGTTGATGCTGAGATGCTTGATAAAGTTTTCTCCTCAGTGAGGCCCACCACATGTCTTTTAGATCCAGTCCCCACTCCATTTTTTAAGTCATTTTATGAATCTTTTAGAGAGGAGCTTTTAAACCTGATGAATTGCTCTCTTCAGACTGGGGTCTTTCCTGCAGCCTTCAAAGCGGCTGTGGTGAGACCCCTTCTGAAGAAGAGCAATTTAGATTTTAATGATCTTAACAACTACAGACCGGTGTCCAACTTACCATTTTTAAGCAAAATTTTAGAAAAACTTGTTTTTACCCAGCTCAATGCCTTTTTAGATCAGCAGCAAATTTTTGAGAAATTTCAATCAGGTTTTAGGGTGAACCACAGCACAGAGACTGCTCTTTTAAAGATTTTAAACGATCTTAGACTAAGTTATGATTTCAAAAAGGTGACTGTGTTGGTTCTACTGGATCTTAGCGCTGCCTTTGATACAGTAGACCACACAATTCTTTTATCACGCCTACAACACCTCGGCCTCTCTGGTGCTGTCCACAAATGGTTCACTTCTTATTTAACAGACAGATCCTTCATGGTAAGTTTGGATACCTGCTCCTCTCAGGTCCATAAAATCACATGTGGTGTGCCCCAGGGTTCCATTTTAGGTCCAGTCCTTTTTAACCTGTACATGCTCCCTCTTGGCGGTGTCATCAGGAGACATGGAATTAACTTCCACAGTTATGCAGATGATACACAGCTGTACATCTCCATGTCTCCTGATGACACCAGGCCAATGGATGCTCTTTTTAACTGCATTTTAGACCTGAAATCCTGGATGGCAGAAAACTTTCTCCAGCTTAACCAGGACAAAACTGAGGTTTTAGTCATCGGTCCTGAGGCCCAGAGAGAGAAACTTTTATCAAAACTCCAATCACACTCTTTTAATCCATCATCACAAGTGAAAAATCTGGGCGTAATCTTTGACTCTGAGCTGACTTTTATTCCTCACATCAAGAGTATCACAAAAATAGGTTTTTATCATTTAAAGAACATCGCCAGAGTCCGCCCCATTCTCTCTCGGGGCAACACGGAGACGCTGATGCATGCTTTTATCACCAGTCGCATTGACTATTGTAATGCCCTGCTCTCTGGTCTTCCCAAAAAGAACATTGCAAGTCTTCAATTACTCCAAAACTCGGCCGCACGTGTCCTGACTAAGACCAGGGGGCGGGACCACATTACACCGGTTTTAAAATCGCTGCATTGGCTCCCCGTGTGTTTCAGAATCGATTTTAAGGTTCTTTTAATGGTTTTTAAATGTCTTAATGGTCTTGGGCCTTCTTATCTTTCAGATTTGCTTTTATCCTATGAACCTTCCCGGCCCCTGCGCTCCTCCGGCAGCAGACTCCTAACCATCCCCAAAGTCAGGACACACACTCACGGCGAGGCATCTTTCCAGCACTACGGCCCCCGTCTCTGGAACAGTCTGCCGGAGGAGCTCAGGGCCGCAGAGAACGTTCATATTTTTAAAAGTAGGCTCAAGACGCACCTTTTTAGAGTAGCTTTTGATTAGTTTTTATTATTCCATTCTATTTATCTTTTATTATTTATTATTTATTATATTGCTATTGCTATTATTCATGTATTGTGTGTTCCTTTTAGTCTCACATTTTAGTGTTTTACTTATTGTATTGTTTTTAGTGTACCCAGTGTTTCCTCTGGAGGAGCCCTCTGCACCGGGAGCAGTGGTCGGTGTGGCTGCGGGGGTCGGACTCTTGGGCCTGGTGGGGGCCTGGGGCCTCGGTTTCATGTCTCCTCTGGGTCCTGTGTCGTCCCCTGTGGCTACGGGCGGCTCTCTGCTCCTGGTGCAGACGGCTCCTTGGATGACGCTTTTTCAGCTGGTTGCATCTGAACCCTGCCAAGTCTCTCATCATGTTTTTATTGTTTTACTGGTGTGTGTGTGTGTGTGTGTGTGTGTGTGTGTGTGTGTGTGTGTGTGTGTGTGTGTGTGTGTGTGTGTGTGTGTGTGTGTGTGTGTGTGTGTGTGTGTGTGTGTGTGTGTGTGTGTGTGTGTGTGTGTGTGTGTGTGTGTGTGTGTGTGTGTGTGTGTGTGTGTGTGTGTGTGTGTGTATGAGTGTTCATGAGCGCGTGTGTGTGTGTTTGTCTGTGGTTTGGGGGGGGTCTGTTGGGTGGTCTGGGGGAGGGGTCTTGGGCCGGCGGGATTGTTTTTAACCAATCTGTAAAGCACTTTGTGTTGCATCTTATGTATGAAAAGCGCTTTATAAATAAAATTTGATTGATTGATTGATTGAAAATTGTTTTGACTTTAGGGAGAAAAACAATCTCATTCACAATCTCTGTTGTTTTTAATTTGACTATAAGGTTGTTTTCCAGAACCAAGGGCACACACTGTACAGGGTCACTGGACTGCTGGAGTGGACACAGAGGGATCAGAACAGTGGCCCAGAGTAGACACCATCCAACCAGCCGCAGATCGTAAAGGCGACATAGCTACCTCCGTGTGCCCCTCCCCCACTACAGACCGATGGTCGTAAGTGGCAGTGAGACCGGGGCCACAAAGTGAGGTTTTCTGTAGGCAGTTATATTATTAAAATCATGCCATTGATGAGTGCTAAATGAGAGAGATACTCATGATTCTTTCTTTTGTTTTTGTTTGTCCCGGACCCTAGCTTCTGGACATCTGATGATCTATTGGACACAGCCATTTGCAGAACAAGAACCAGCCAATGAGAAATCGTCTATTGCCGATGCTATTGCTACAACCAGAACCTGTGACCAAATGCAATATACATGTTAAGTATTCAGACATCTGACAGACAAAAACTTTGAAAATGATAAAGTATGAGTATTGTAGCGTTTTAGTAGATGTTAAAAGTGACAGAAGTCACAAATTAGGAATATGCCTTGACTTAAGCTGCAACCGAGCTTTGGAGTCACAATAGTGTAGAAATAGAATTAGATAAATGCATCAACCATAGATGCTTTCAAAAATAGAGATTATTTGTAGCCAGTGCTAATATCAAATGGTAAAGGGACCATTTCACAAGCATTTACTTCAAAAGTAGATAAAGTTACTTACAGTTTTATGTACAGTTTTATTAGATACTTGCCAAATTCACTTGTGTTTAAACATGAGTGAATGTTGACAATACAAAAGGTTCATGAGTGTAGCCTAGATTAATGCCTAGATCAATGAGATAGATTAGCACCAACAGAGATTCAAAAGCATTTTGATGTATTTGGGTATAGCCCACTGTCGATTCATCAGAACAGATTAGAGAATCAAACACCATTGTAGACCCCAACCCCAAACCTGCTAAAATAGATTAGCTCTTGTAAGGATAATACTAATTTGATTAAAGATGTTCATTCATCCCAAATGCCTGACAATAATATCTATAGATAATAAAAAGTAATAAATCACTGACCACTATAGAAGTGTAAATGTTGACCATTTGCCTTACTGTGTTCACAGTTTTATTCCTGAGAAGGTAGAAGAGAGATAGAACAAAATCCCACAAGCAATAAGCCACTGATAATAAGAGAAAACCACAGAATAGAGAGATTTATTAGATTAAAATATATGTTTAAGAATAAGGCTCAATAGAAGCAAATATGCAAACATATTTGTAAATAGATTAGAATAGTTTTAAACTATAGTGAATAGTGAAAGTAAAGTACACAGTCTAAGATTAAATAGTGAAAATAATACAGTGAAATAAGTGAAGTGTAAACAATTAGCATTAGAATAAAAGTATAGAGTAAGAAAAGTGAAATTAGCTTCAAATTTGAGACTCAGCTCGTTTTTGTCTGTGTTTTGACTGAATTTGCTGAGTTCTTTTGTGTCCAATAGTGTTTGTTTGTTTTTATTTTTGATTTGTTTTTGTTTTTTTTGTTTGTTTATTTACTTTATTTTTGTTTTTTTCCCAGGATGGAGGATAAAATCCACTGATATTGATTTGATGATTATGAGTGTAATGCATAAATTTTCTTTGTTTTTTTAAAATAATTTTTAAAAAGTTTTTTTTTAGATTTTTTTTTTCTTTTTCCACTTTATTGATTGATCAAATTGAATGATCACATGTGATTATGTGATCAAAGGGGAGGGTATTAGTATTAGATAGCAATATGGCCTACGTGCAGGACTGTACAAGGACTCTACAAGGACTCCATGTTATGACTATGATTTGACTGTCTCTTTGTGACACGTATGTCTTTCGATGTGTGACGTGACAATGACTATATAAACTGTGTACTGCCTTTATTCTGTCTGAGAGAAAGAAACAGAGTAAACCAGTGGAACTTGAGAGAAACTTAAATAAACTTCCAGAGTTTGGCGCACCACGATCCGTCTCTGTCTGCTTAATCCTGACAAAATCTTTTCCAGGTCTTGGTTTTCCGCAGGGATCAGCTCTGGCTCCTCTGATCTTCATCTAAATGTGTTTGATTATAAAAGTTACTTCTAGGACCTGGTTGAATATTCTGATCAAATGTATTCTTGGCCAAAATAAGCAAATCCTGAAAACTAGCGTTCCTGTTATTTTGATCTGAAATGGGGTTCCTCAGGGATCCACACTTGCTCCATTGATCTTTATTTACATTTTGAGCGTAAACTTCAGACATGGTTCTCCTACATCTTTAATTTCCGGTCCGTCTCTCCGCAGCGCCCCTGACCTCCCCTCTGCACCCCCACCTCCTGCGGACCCTGTCCCCGGTGCCCCGAGACCTGTCCCCGGGGCCCCAAGACCTGTCCCCGATGGCGGAGCGCAGTCCTACGTTCCTCTCACACCTTTCCAAACGCAGTGAGCCAGAGTTTCCCGGGTCTGAGCAGAACATGACTCTTTAAAACGCTCTGGTCGTTGTTGTTGCAGGTCGCAGCCTGCAGAGGGCGATGTTCAGCCCTCAGTCTCCGGTCGACCCGGAGAACCCTGTGTGTGCGGAGTTCAAACTGCAGGATCTCACAGACGTCCAGGTCATGGCGCGGATGCAGGAGGACAGTAAGTGTTGAAACAAACACAAAAACCCATGAACTGTTTTTTTTTTTTTTTTTTTTTAGAAGTTCATTTATTTCACTGAAACCTTCTATTTGTCTAATGTTCTGTTACTTCCTGTTTACTAACATGAATAACAGACCTCAGAGCCCACCGCTACTTCAGCTTCATTAACCTTCAAAGGTGACACTGATTCAACATTAGCAGAATGTATTTGGCATTTGCAGTAAAACCACGTTGGAAAAAGTCTCTCCCAGTGTGCACCAGCCTTTTGCAGTGACGCCATATTTCCGGTGCCATGCGCAGATTCCTCTCTGTGCCGCAGGTTTTACAGCGTCATATGTAAACTCTAAATTTATTCACAACATAAAAACCGCTAGTATAAAATTACGTTATCTTTAAAGTCTGTAGACTTAGTTCGTGGTCGTCCCGTACCTCAGTCCTCCCCCACTGTGTCCTCTGTGCAGCTGTATTTGCACAGCTTTTGACAGCTGCAGCAGCACTCAGAATGTTCCCTTCAGTGCTATGCACCGCCCTCTGGCAGTCATCTGGGATTCATAGAACCGTAGTTACATGCGTAACTATGTATGTACAAACTGAAAACTTACAGCTGCTCTTTCAGATATTTCTCGTATTGCAGATTATTTTAGAACGTAACATCGCAATAAACACTTTAATAATAAAAAGAAAAGTCCAAAACTAAGGCTTACTAGAGATGAAACCAACAACAAAATATAAACTCTAATTTAATTTACAAAGAATTTGAAGGTAGCTTTAAAGTTTAGAGTTTTGCCGAAGATATGTTTTGGAGAAATATTTAAAAACACAAAAATATATCAACTTGGCAAAAAAGTGTGCCCCCTGCTTTATGCGTGCCCCCTCCCTCCTCTTCCTCCCCCCTCCTGCCCCCCCAGGCCTCAGACAGGAGCTGAGCCTGCCCCGCCCTCGCCGCAGCCTCAGCCTCAGCTCCTTCAGCGGCGCCCTCTCAGGCCACGAGGAGGACGAGAGCGGAGACAACTGCGCCCTCCTGCTGCCCCCCGCGCCCCCCCTCAGCCGCCTCGCCCACTCCCACACCCTGCACAACTTCCACAGCCTCCGGAACTGGCCCACCGCCGCCGCCCCGCCCAGCCCCCCGCCCCCCTCCGATGGCTACGGCTACAGCGCCACGGGCCTGGAGACGCCGCAGTACACCCCCCTCGCCTACAGGAGGCAGGCGTCCGTATCAGGTAAGAGCCCGGAGCGCTTTTCCACCTTTAACAGAAGTCAGAGAGTCCCTGGTTTCTCTCACACTTACAAAGATAAAGACTGAATTGGACTTTTTCAGAATCAGATTTATTTTTGTTTCCTGTAACAGGAAGTCACAAACTTGGAATTTGCTTTGGCTCAAGAGGATTCTTAAAATAGATAATTATATGATTTAATGATAATAAAAAGAGGCTGGATCTGAACACTTACGTTTTCACCTGGAACAGTCTCCGTGTGAGCGGGGGGGTAGAAACTGACACCAACTATAGTGTAGTCTGTGTGTGTCTGTGTGTGTCTGTGTGTGTCTTTGTGTGTCTTTGTGTGTCTGTGTGTGTCCCAGGACTGAGGCTGTAGACCCAGGACTGAGGCTGTAGACCCAGGACCGAGGCTGTAGACCCAGGACCGAGGCTGTAGACCCAGGACCGAGGCTGTAGACCCAGGACCGGTCAAAGTTCTTGCATCTAAAAGTAGAGGTTTTGGTCCATGGGTTTGATCCGAAATGACCTAATACAGTATTATCTGCTTTGTCCAGAATGTCGTTGCGTTTTAACCAGAGACTGTAAATTTTAACTTTTATTCCAATGAAAGTGTTTTGTAGTCTCAGAATAATGATTAAAAAAACACAATTGGACACATTTTGCAACACTTTAGCTGCGATTTTAGGTTTTTCCGCAGCTTCTTTTCTAGTATTGGTTCACATTGTGACGCCTGTCGCTCTGTATCGAGTATAAAAAACTGGATCAGTGCATCGCAGATAAACATTTATTTTGCTTTTATAATTCTTACAATGGCTGAGCAAAGGAAGGTTTCTCACCCATCATCTGTACTTCTGCAAGTTTTCCCGACGTTTTGTCCTCAACCTAGCGGACTTCTTCAGGGAATGAATTCTCGGACCGCGCGTTGGAGATTTATAACCTATGGGTGTGGTTAGCCACACCCTAATCCTGATACTAACTCATAAACAATCTGAGGCTGAGTTTACACGGAGACAATGTGGCAGTAAAACGGTATAGTTGGATGTCGGTTGCTACCAACCGTTCATACGAAGACTGTGTTCCAGGTGAAAACGTAAGTGTTCAGATCCAGCCTGCAGAGTGGGACAACTCAGAAACGCTGCACAGCAGGGAGTTCTTTCACACCCGCGAGAGGGAAAAGGTGTGAAATCCCCCTCTGCTCTGACCCCCACCTCCGCGCTGCTCCCCGCACGTAAATTTGGACATGCGCAGTAGCGGAGAACAAACATCAACAACAATGGCGCTGCCCACACAAACTAGCTACGTGGGCTTCCAGCGCGGGACAGAGGATAATTCTACTCCTTCGTTCGTCCAAACGAGACCACGCGAAGCTCTAGGTTCAGTTTCCATGTTCACAGCTGCTGTTAAAATGCAGAATGATGTTGGTACTTTCTGAGGGTCTGGCACAGGAAGTGAGTATACTGCAGAGAGGGGGGCTGGGCACGGGGCTGGGGGTCGTGTGTCGTGTTGTAAAGTTTCTCTGCCCCCTACTGGCCGGGTGCTAGAACTACATCGTTTTTCAACCTCATGTGAACGCTGAGAAATTTGCATTAGGAGCCAGGTCGTTTCTGTTAATAGCCTGGAAACGTCTGCGCAGCGTCTCAGTATAAACAGGGCCTGAGGTCTGCTTGATGTAGAAGGGAGCAGGTCTAACGACCCTGCTGAGGCTAACGACCCTAACTCATTAGCATGTCACAGACCTATTGTCTGCTGGGATGCTCAAGTGGAGTGCAGGTTTCACCCCTCCTAACTCATTAGCATGTCACAGACCTATTGTCTGCTGGGATGCTCAAGTGGAGTGCAGGTTTCACCCCTCCTAACTCATTAGCATGTCACAGACCTATTGTCTGCTGGGATGCTCAAGTGGAGTGCAGGTTTCACCCCTCCTAACTCATTAGCATGTCACAGACCTATTGTCTGCTGGGATGCTCAAGTGGAGTGCAGGTTTCACCCCTCCTAACTCATTAGCATGTCACTGACCTTGTCCCAAGTTAGGGCGTTGTTTTTAGGATGTCGTCATAGATGCGAGGCAAAACAAATCTTAACCCTCCTCCTCTGTTAAGAGAAGGTTTTTGTTTCTTCACAAAAATGGCTTCTTTCACTCCTCTCTCAAACCAATTCTTCTCCCGAGCCAGAATTTTAACCTCTGTGTCCTCCACCGTGTGGTTGGAGGCCTTGAGGTGGAGATGAACAGCCGACTGTGGCCCACTAGAGTTTTCTCTACGATGTTGGTAAAGTCGTTTCTGTAGAGTTTGTTTGGTTTGGTACAGATGATGGTGAGAAACCTTCCTTTGCTTTGACTAATCCCTGTACGACTGAGAGTTTACACAAACTTACAATGGCTGTTTTTTTGCTTCTTATGACTACACTGCAAAATCCCTCATATTTGATCATTTTTGCAGTGTATGACTCTTATAACCAGAGAAGAATGGTCCAAAATTCCTTCCACCAGAATCCACAGTGCATAAAGTGGCTCTAGACAAATAAGAAAATTAACTTGTTTTAGAGGAAATGTACTTTTATAAATCAAGCCAAAATATCTGCCTTGATTATTTTTCCAGTCTGCAGGAGGAAGAAAGTCCCAAAACTGTGATAAACTGTCTATATTTTCACTTTTTGCAGAGACTAGTGGCCGTTATACAATTTTTAATGATCTTTAATTATCAACTGAGCGCATGAATAACTTGGTTTTAATAATTCTTTAAACTTTCTGTGCAATGATAAACGTTATTTAACTTCTCAAATATACAATACAAGACAATACAATGTATTGTTGTATAGCCCTAGGTCACAACAGAAGTCATCTCAGAGACTTAACAAAACCATTGAAATCACCAACACAGGTCAGAGAATCAACAGTTAAAACACATGAAGAATATAAAGCACACACAGAAGAAAATGTCCATACATGTTGTAGAATGCTAAAGTGTCCTGATCATCACCAATCCTTTCTGTTGGACACTAACTGTCCAACAAGACCCTCCTGCATCGACAAGGAACAACTCTTAAAAAACCCAGTGGGAAAAAGTGAGAAACCTTGGGGAGAACTAGGGAAACCCACAGGGAGGGAGACCCATATGAGAAAGGGATCCGCTCTTCCGGACGGACAGGCTAATGATCTAGGACCTAAGCTAGCTACAGAACGTGGACCAGTGGCCGCTGAACGTGGACAGGTCCGGTGCAGGACTGAAGCACTCCCAGGCGGGTCGGGCGGGGCAGTCCGCAGGTGTAGATGGAAGAGGCCAGGCTCAGAGATCCCGTCATCGTACCATGAAACAGACAATGGGACAACGGGTGAATAGCAATGAACAAACTACAGTCAGAATCCTAAAAATGCTAAACAGATAAAGTAGGAAGGAGGAGAGGATAGTGCTCAAGTTACCATACTTCTCCAGCAGGGGGCGCCCTATGCAGCTTGACTAACACTCTGAGGAGTTTAACCTTCTCCGAGTCTTACCTTCCTAGCCATATGCTAAACTAAAGAGGACTGTTTTAAACCTAGCCTTGAATAAAGAATAACATACAGCATAATATATAACATAATATACAACATAACACAATACATTATTGAATAATATATAACATAATATATAACATAATACAGCATATATATATAATATATACACTACATATTATATATTACCTAATTATATGCTAAATTAAAGTAGAGTGTTTTAAGCCTGGCCTTGAATGTGGAGACCGTATCTGCTTCCTTAACATAAATGAAGCTGATTCCACAGTAAAGGAGCTTGGAGCTAAATGCTCTGCCGCCAACAGTGACCTTTGAGACCTTAGGGACCACCAGACGTCTGGCGTTTTGTGAGCGCAACGCTCGACTTGGTTGATACGACACTAACGTGTCTTGGAGATAAGAGGGAGCCAAGCCATTTATGGCTTTATATGTTAAGAGTAGGATTTTAAACTTTATTCTGTACTCCACAGGGAGCCAGTGGAGTGATTTTAACACCGGAGTTATGTGCTCCCTCCTTTTGGTACCTGTTAAGATCCTAGCTGCTGTATTCTGAACGAGCTGGAAGCTCTTCAAGGAGGCTTTAGGGCACGCTGCCAGTAAAGCGTTACAGTCGAGCCTTGAGGTGACAAACGCGTGAATGAGTTTTTCCGCGTCACTTTTAGGAAGGAAATTCCTAATTTTAGCGATGTTCCGTAAGTGGAAGTACGCCGTTTTAGTTGCTTGGCTTATATAAGCCTTGAAGGAGAGTTCTTGGTCAAAAATGACTCCAAGATTCCTCACAGTGTTACTGGGTATTATACTGACATTATCAGAGTAATTATCTGGTTAGTGAGGGAGTCACGCAGGCGCTTCGGACCGAGTAGGATCACTTCTGTCTTCTCCGGGTTGAGAAGTAGGAAGTTAAGAGTCATCCACATTTTAAGGTCCTTTATGCAGGCACTGAGCTTTTCTAGCTGATCTGTCTGATTAGGCTTCATCGACAGATAAAGCTGTGTGTCATCTGCAGCAGTGGAAATTAATTCCATGCTTTTTAATAATGTTTCCCAGTGGCAGCATGTAGAGAGTAAAAAGAATCGGTCCGAGTACCGAACCCTGCGGCACACCGAATTCCACTCCAGAATAAGGCGACGAGTTCTGATCCACATTGACGAAGTGATATCGATCTGATAAATAGGATTTAAACCAGCCAAGGGCTGTTCCTCTAAGACCTATATCACATTCTAGCCTCTGCAGTAGAATGCTGTGGTCTATTGTGTCAAATGCAGCACTAAGGTAATATCACCGTTTGTCTCTAAATGAGGTGGGTTTGTTTATTCGTCTGAATAATAAACAAATTTTGCCATTAGCGTCAGTTTATTCAAAGTATGAAAGTGGTTCCTACACAATTTTACGCTGATGGACACTCAGATCTATGTCTCACTGACTGCAGCTGAGGAACAATGGACCAGTGGACGCACTCCTTCACTGTAACCTGCGGCAATCAGGGAGTGGATGCAATGCAATTTTCTCCAGCTAAATGCGGGACCAAAACCGAAAATGATTGTCTTTGGTCTCACTGAGTAACAAAGAGGAGGACCGTCATTTGTCCACCTTCAGTCTCTCTCACTAAGGGCCTTTTAATAGGTCAGAAATCTGGGAGCTTAATAATGGGATCTGACTTAAACTTCAAAATGCCACATTGGTCGGTAACATCAGCAGGCTTTTTATCATCTGAAAAAATATTGCCAAACTTAAAAAATATTGTGGTCCAGGCAGACTTGGGAGGATTCTTATTCCATTCTTTTGTTTCCAGTAGGCTGGGATTACTGCAAATGGCCTGCTCACAGGTATCTCCAAAAATTGCTAGATTTTTATAAAACAGCTGCAGTATATTCAAAAATGCTGCAGCCCGAGTCCTGACTAGAGAAACCAGGTAAGTACGACCACATTAGTCGGGTTCCTCAGGTCTCTGCACTGGCTTCCGTGGCCCAGAGTGATAGAACTATAATGCAGCTCTCTGGTGTTTACAATCTCTCCATGCCTTGCCACCAAAAGTACTTCCATGATATGCTAAGTCCCTTCATATGAACCAGCCCGGATCTGAGGAGCGCTAGGGACGGGACTCTTGTTAGTGCCCAGAGGTCAGGACTAGACAGGGGGAGCTGTGCTTTTTCAGGATTATGCAGTAAAGTCTGGAACAGTCTTCCTCGTGGATGTGAGACTGGCCCGCATCTCTTGTCAATGATCAAATCCATGTAATGACTTTTCTTTATTTCCTGTGCATACAAAAACCCTGGAGAATTTATCTTTTAAACACACCTTGTTTTTTATTGTTGTAACTTTTGTGGTTTTTTTATATTTACTGTTTTTAAATACTTGTGAGTGATTCTTATGTTTTTTAAATTACTTTATTGTGATTTTAATGCTTTTTAATTACATATCGTGTGTTTATTTGTATTTTTAATGTATGATTTGTTGCATTGTTGTCTGGTGTGGACTGTGATTTGAGGCGCTCTGTTGTTGCCCTGCTGCAAACAATAAAGCGCCCTATAAATATAGATTGATTGATTTGTGCATTGAAGGGCTGCGAAACATGTGTGACTTCCAGACTGACCCTGAGAAATGTATATATTTTGGTTATAACATTTTTAACACAGTGTTTTCATTCTGACTGAAGCACCGATGAAATGTTAAAATCAGTATGTTATAAAAGGCACATGATAATGTTATTGAATGTTTTCATTCTGACTGAAGCACATGATAAATGTTATAAAACAAGGTTGTTTTCATTCTGACTGAAGCACATGATAATGTTTATAAAAAAACAAGTATGTTTCATTCTGGGATCTGAAGACTCATGATAATGTTATAAACAGTATGTTTCATTTGACTGAAGGATAAAGCACAATAATGTTATAA
The DNA here is from genome assembly GCA_964034765.1 of Knipowitschia caucasica. Lineage (NCBI taxonomy): Eukaryota > Metazoa > Chordata > Actinopteri > Gobiiformes > Gobiidae > Knipowitschia > Knipowitschia caucasica. The sequence goes on along the minus strand of OZ035844.1, from coordinate 1,319,086 downwards.
AACTGTAGGTTTCATTCTGATTGAAGCAAATGATAAATGTTATAAAACTGTATGTTTCATTCGGACTAAAATTAGTGTGTCTGAAGTGTCCATCCTAATGGGAGAATTATTCACTGGCTTTCTCAATACACAAAATGCCATGTTAGCGTTGGACTCCGTACACAATTCTGTGTGAACTTCTGTAGAGGTTTAGGATAATTGAATTAAGTGTGATAGTTCTTTGACAATTGTCCCTGGTGGTTTGACAATTTAATGGTCAAAATTCTGTTTTCTTGCCAAAATATTAATGGGAAACAATGTACTTTTTGTGGTATTGATCTATTGATATATATTGATATATCCAGACGACTCACCAAATTGTGAAATAATTTCCAGACTCTCTGGGATTGAGGTATCTGGTTTTGACAGGAATAATAGCAAGTCGTCCGCATATAGTGAGACTTTGTGAACCATTCCACCCCGTGAGACCCCTTGTATGGAATTGTTATTCCTTAAAGCAATAGCTAGCGGCTCAATAGCGAGGTCGAAAAGGAGTGGTGACAGAGGGCAACCCTGCCTTGTACCTCTTTGGAGGGTAAAATAAGATGAGTTGAAATTGTTTGTTCTCACCCTCGCTTGAGGCGCCGAGTACAGCGTCTCCACCCAAGAAACAAAAGTTGAGCCAAATCCGAATTTGTCTAATGTCTTAAACAGATGACCATATTCAATCGAGTCGAATGCTTTGTGTGCATCTAATGACACCACAACTTCTGGAGTTTTGGTAGAGGTTTTGGAGTACAGTACGTTGAAAAGCCGTCTTAGATTATGAAACGATTGCCGGCCTTTCACAAAGCCTGTTTGGTCATTGTGTACAATTGTTGGTACAATTGGTTCCAATCTTAGTGATAATATTTTAGTAAGAATCTTGTAATCACTTGTGAGCAAACTCACTGGACGGTAGGACTCACATTTTGTCAGATCTTTATCTTTTTTGGGGAGAACTGAAATGGTGGCCTGGGTCATTGATGTTGGGAGTTTCTTTTGTTTGAGGGCTTCCCTGTAAACTAAGCATAATAAAGGAGTTAATTATTGGCGAAAGCCTTATAAAACTCGATCGGATAACCCATCGGGCCCCCGCCGCCTTCCTATTTTTCATAGATTTAATGTCCTTGGTATCCACTTTAATTTCCCCATCTAACGCCTGTATTCTTCCAATATAATTAGTTGCAGAGTGTTGACGCAGCTGGTATGATAATAACCGACCGGCTCGCTCACCGTGTTCATAACAGTTATGTCTGGATTTTAAGTATTTTTCTGCGGCTTCTTTAGAGGCTAGAAGGTCAAATTCTGTTTGTAATGCTATCCTTTGTTTTCGCAAATCCCCTTTAGGTGTAACAGAATGCTGCTGGTCAACATCCCTTATTAATTTGATCAACTCTGTAAATCTTTTGGTGCGAGCTTTATTAAGACGGGCTGTATATTCTATTATTTGACCCCTGATGTAGACTTTCAGGGTTTCCCAAAGTGTGAAAATATTTGTATCTGGTAAATGATTTGTGTCAAGAAAAAAATCTATTTGTTTTGAGATAAAGTCTACGAACTTTTCATCAGATAGTAAGTATGTATTGAATCGCCAGTTGCATTGATGTGGTAATCTATTCTGCAGATTAAGTTCTAAAATAACTGGGGCATGATCCGAAATTACAATACTTTCATAATCAGTTGACCTAGTCAGTGGGAGTAAGTTTCGATCTATTAGAAAATAATCAATTCGAGAGTACGTCGGATGTACTGCCGAGAAGAAAGAGAATACTTTGGAAGTCGGATTTTTAAAACGCCATGGGTCAACAATCCCCGCAGATTGACAAAATGTGTTTATGGTGTCAGCAGACTTTGATGGCGAGGTTGTTGATATTTTAGATCGATCAATAGGTTGGAGGGCAGTATTTAGATCCCCAGCGAATATGAGATGGTGTGTGCCCAGTTCTGGTATACGCCCAAACAAATCCTTGAAAAATTTTGAATCATCCCAGTTGGGAGCATAGACGCTGATCAAGACCACTGGTTTATTATACAGCCTTCCTTGTACAATAATAAATCTCCCATTTTTATCACTAATGACTTTGTTATGGACAAACTGCACCTTTGTACCGATCAGAATTGCTGTACCACGAAATTTTGAATTTAGTTCAGAATGGAAAATCTGAGATACATTACTCCTCTTCAATTTTTGAATATCTTTTGTGCGAAGGTGTGTTTCCTGTAAGAAGATTACCTCTGCTTTCAATTTATTGAGATGAGAAAACACCTTGCTCCTCTTCACTGGGTGATTGAGTCCCCTCACGTTCCAGCTCACCAATCTAGTTGGTGGACCTATCATGTCACCAGAAGCACGACAATTTTGCAGTAGTCTATGTGGACGTATCTATAAAGCAGTTGCATCACATCGCCAGCCCTATAGAAAAGGGAGAAGAGAGAAAAAGGAAAAACAGAAAAGCCAAGAAAGAAAAATAGCACAGAAGTCACCTTCCCCCCAAAACAAACCCTTTGCTGCTGGTCCCTCCCAAAGTAAGAGACTGCACCCCCCCCCCACCTCCCAAGCCACAATGAAGCATCTAAACTAAGTAAGAACTTTCCTAACCACTTACCAAAAGTGGCTGAGATCCTACCTAAACCTTAAATTAATTGTAGTTGAATAATTGTCATAGAACACCAACAAGACCCACAGATACTCAACCCTGTACCCGTACAAAACGAACACCCTAACTTCAGAGAACTTGAATACTCAAAACGTAAACAGGGGTGGTATATCAAAATAAAACAAAATGTATGAGAAAAAAAAAAAAAAAAACTGTAAAATAAATAAAAATAATAAAATAACACCTAATTAAAATGTTTTTTTTTTTTTGTTTTTTTTTTCCTCCCCCTTATTACCCTTTCCTCCTCTTCCTTCCTCCCTCCCCATTAAATATTACTCTGAGTCATAAAAACAAAGGAGAAAATAAAATAATTACCAAAAAACTATCCTCACGTTATCTTTGGAATAATATGACTTAAAAAATACCTTGCAAAAATAGACAAAATGACAATAAAAATAAACAGAAACCATGAGTACTTACAATCTTAATGATATGTTTGTGCAAACATGAATGAGATCGTACGATCTTAGCAACGGAGCATGAACCATAATATTCGTTAATGTCAACAGTACTTTACGATGCATCCATACGTCATGGCGCCATCAGTCCCTTGGCAAACGCTGTCGCCTTCACCGGGTCCGAGAACATCTGCTGCACGCCGTCGGGGGTGGTGATCTTCAATCTTGCTGGATACAAAAGTCCATACTTCACCCCTTCGCACTGCCTCAGGATCTGTCGCGCTGGTCCGAACGCTGCTCTCTGCCGTGCTACACTTTGCGTAAAATCCGGGAAAATTCGGATAGTGTCCCCATCCTTAGAGACGAGTTTTTCGGAGGCTTCTCAGAATTGCTTCTTTTTCCTGAAAGTAGTGGCACTTCACCACGAATGCTCTGGGTGGCTGATTTGGCCCTGCTTTGGTTGTTTGTGGACTGGTGCGGTGTGCCCTGTCAATCACCGGAGGGGTTGCCAGATTCAGGACATGTTGCAGGAGTTCAGCAATGAACGTGCTCACTTTCGCACCACCTTCACGGCCTTCCTTTATCCCAAAAATACGCAAATTATCTCTTCTGGATCTCGCTTCCAAATCTTCAGTTTTCTCTGTCAGGCTCAAGATTTGATGTTTTAGTTCAGCCACCTGTTGCTCCAACTCCGTTACGCCATCAGAGCACGTGTTGGTCCCCTCCTCCAAGCTAGCCATGCGCTCCTCCAGCATGCTAACTCTGTTGTTAGCCTGCTCAATAGACGCCTTCACCTCGTCTCTCAAACTACGTATTTGTTTGGCCAGCTCATTTTTCTGCATTTCTGCTTTGTCGTCAATTTTAGAAAGTAACTCCGATTTCAGAGCGTCAATGGCTTGTAGTACAGCGGTATTCCCCGAGGTTAGGCTACTTTCTCCAGTCTCGTTAGCTTTAGGCGGTTTTGGCATATTGAAAAGTCCACAAAGTCAATAAAAATACACAAAACGAAAAATACGTTTCACCCAGTGTGACTCACAATGCCTTTACGGGTTGCAGATGATATAAAAATGTGGTCTTGTTGGTAAAATTGCGGTAAATGTAGGAGAGCTCAGACGACGCGTCTACATCTCTCCGAGGCCCAGCCGGAAGTCTTTGTGTCCTGTTTAATATATTGTCAGTGACTTGCACTTATGACTTTATGGTCTCTGTACATCAACAATGTTGCAATGCAGAGTTTTTAGTACAGTGTACGTCCAGGAAACATGTACCATGACATGTTTATGTTTGAGGGGGGTTCAGTGTTTTATGCACACTTTCATTACAATAGTCCCTGTGCCAGCCTGGTGGCGCTCGGGCCTACTAATGTAAAACAAACATTATATAAATCATGCTATACTTCCGGTAAGAGCGTGTAGACCAATCAGAAAGGAAGGGGGAGGGAGCTTGGGTTGTTTTTTTTCAAATCAAGTACCTCTCTGTCTCTCTTTCTGACAAACTCTAGACAATCACTTTAAAGAACACATTTACAATATTGCACAACACCTGGATTCGAAGTTAAAACATAGCTCCATGACAAACAGATGCCCTTTCATGGGTTTGCACGTGTGTGAGCATTTGTGCTTCTCCGCCATGTTTAAAACAGGTTACACACGTGAGCGTGTTCCCCTGCTTCAGCACTGGAGCATGATTCCCATCACTGACAATAGTCGGATGCAACTGAAAGCAGACATAAACATCCATTTGTGCACACTCAGAAACACAAATATCTTGGAACATCATCCAATAACTATGGTCAGTGACTTCTGTAACTGTGATAGGAAACATCGTGAGCTACATCACATAATTGCCTAACTAATTCTCCACTGTTCTTGGAAAACATGTAAAGAGTTATGTTTTTCTCCTTATTACCATTTTAACGATGCAAAATGACTTGGGCAATATTATATTGTATATATTATACTATGTACCTATTATACTATGTACCTGACATGTCGATGGCACATGGACTCTTAGAAGAAACCCATACGAATTGCTTTCTCTGCAATGTATTAGTTCACTTCTTAAAAAACATTTCTAGTCAGGGTGATGTGCATTTATTCATTAATACACTGTAACTTGAGGGACGGCCTAAAAATAAATAAAACACGTTGTTGGTTGTCACTTACAGTTTACGTACGGTCTGCCATGTCTTCTCTTCAACGGATATACTTGCAGAAGTTCAAGTGGATTCAAAATTCATGTAGTAGGCGTGTCGGGTAGTGACGTCACTACCCGACACGCCTACTACTCGACACGCCTCCGTACTGCAAGCCGCAGACAGACCCTTCTCGTCTGTCTGCGATATTTGTGTTTCTGAGTGTGCACAAATGGATGTTTATGTCTGCTTTCAGTTGCATCCGACTATTGTCAGTGATGGGAATCATGCTCCAGTGCTGAAGCAGGGGAACACGCTCACGTGTGTAACCTGTTTTAAACATGGCGGAGAAGCACAAATGCTCACACACGTGCAAACCCATGAAAGGGCATCTGTTTGTCATGGAGCTATGTTTTAACTTCGAATCCAGGTGTTGTGCAATATTGTAAATTTGTTCTTTAAAGTGATTGTCTAGAGTTTGTCAGAAAGAGAGACAGAGAGGTATTTGATTTGAAAAAAAAAAAAACCAAGCTCCCTCCCCCTTCCTTTCTGATTGGTCTACACGCTCTTACCGGAAGTATAGCATGCGCCTCGCTCAGTCTTTGTCTAGCGTCTGAAGAGGTGGGTCACGTTTTTACACTCTGCATGATTTCGGTTTTAAATGTTATTTATGTTGTTACAAATGCAAATGTACAAGTCAGAGCCTTTTGAATCCATGTTTTAAGTCTGTAGTTTACAGTGATGGGAAGGAAGGAATGTTTAAGTGTGCAGGCCTTAAGCCTAGTGTTTCTACTGTAGGTTTATGTGATAGTTTTATGGATTCATTATTTTATAAGTCATTTCAACTGTGATGCTGTGAATAAAGACACAGTTCTTGTTGGAAACATAGTTATTATTAAATAGTTTTCAGCACAAACAGCAAAACAATAATAGTGGTAAATATCTGAGACAAACATGAACGATTTACGAGTGCAGGAGGAAAGCAACAAACGCAGCTACGATTCAAACAAGACAGGAACAGTTTATAAGTTATATATATGTTAGATATAAGTTATATATATGTTAGATAGTCCACAGTCTCCTGTATATCAGGCTCTGAGCCCAAACTGCTTTTCCTTCGAAGCACAAAGCTCTCTGCTCCATAGTGCCTCGTCCATGCTCCTGCTGCAGCCGCTCCGTGCTTCCTTCCAATACACACACACGGACCAATCACAGCGGAGCTTCCTTGCGGCGACCTTTAAAGCCTAGTTTATACTTGCGCGGCGCGGAGCTTACGGAGGTGACGTGACGTCACTTGCGCAACGCGTTGGTCACCGCAAGGCCCTGAAGGGCTCGACACACGGGAGGCGACAAATGAGAGCGATCAGCGAAACTCAACGCTGTCGCTCAGATAACATGACAGACGGGGCGCGATGCGGCTTGACGACAGCGTCGAAAAGTTGAGCCGATTTCAACTTTCTGGGATCGCGTCGCTGACCTGCGCGTGCACGATACATGCACGAGCAGGAGGATTTCACACGCACGTTTTTCGCCCGTCGCTAAGCAGGAGGCTCGCTAGCGATTGACGCTATGTCGCGCACGTCCCATTGAAATGAATGGAGGCGATGCGATGTCGCCTCCCGTGTGTCTAGCCCATTACGTCGCCTGCCGCGCAGCATCGAAATTTTCTAACTACGTAAAGGTCGCCGCAAGGAAGCTCCGCTGTGATTGGTCCGTGTGTGTGTATTGGAAGGAAGCACGGAGCGGCTGCAGCAGGAGCATGGACGAGGCACTATGGAGCAGAGAGCTTTGTGCTTCGAAGGAAAAGCAGTTTGGGCTCAGAGCCTGATATACAGGAGACTGTGGACTATCTAACATATATATAACTTATATCTAACATATATATAACTTATACCTAACATATATATAACTTATATCTAACATATATATAACTTATATCTAACATATATATAACTTATATCTAACATATATATAACTTATATCTAACATATATATAACTTATATCTAACATATATATAACTTATACCTAACATATATATAACTTATATCTAACATATGTTTGGATTTAGCAGACAGAGACGGATCGTGGTGTGCCAAACTCTGGAAGTTTATTTAAGTTTCTCTCAAGTTCCACTAGTTTACTCTGTTTCTTTTTCTCAGACAGAATAAAGGCAGTACACAGTTTATATAGTCATTGTCACGTCACACATCGAAAGACATACGTGTCACAAAGAGACAGTCAAATCATAGTCATAACATGGAGTCCTTGTAGAGTCCTTGTACAGTCCTGCACGTAGGCCATATTGCTATCTAATACTAATACTCTCCCCTTTGATCACATAATCACATGTGATCATTCAATTTAATCAATCAATAAAGTGGAAAAAGAAAAAAAAAAAAATCTAAAAAAAAAAAAAAAAAAAAAAAACTTTACAAAATTATTAAAAACAAAGAAAATGTATGCATTAAACTCATAATCATCAAATCAATATCAATGGATTTTATCCTCTATCCTGGGAAAAAACAAACAAACAAAAATAAAGTAAATAAACAAACAAAAAACAAATCAAAAATAAAAACAAACAAAAATAAAAACAAACAAAAACTATTGGACACACAAGAACTCAGCAGATTCAGTCAAAACACAGACAAAAACGAGCTGAGTCTCAAATTAGAAGCTAATTTCACTTTTATTACTCTATACTTTTATTCTAATGCTAATTGTTTACACTTCACTTATTTCACTGTATTATTTTCACTTTTTAATCTTAGACTGTGTACTTTACTTTCACTATTCACTATAGTTTAAAACTATTCTAATCTATTTACAAATATGTTTGCATATTTGCTTCTATTGAGCCATATTCTTAAACATACATTTTAATCTAATAAATCTCTCTGTGGTTTTATACTCTCATTATTAGTGGCTTATTATCAGTGGGATTTTGCTCCATGTCTATTCTCATTCTCAGGAATAAAACTGTGAACACAGTAAGGCAAATGGTCAACATTTACACTTCTATAGTGGTCAGTGATTTATTACTTTTTATTATCTAAAGATATTATTGTCAGGCAGTTTGGGATGAATGTACATCTTTAATCAAATTAGTATTATCCTAACAAGAGCTAATCTATTTTAGCAAGTTTGGGGTTGGGGTCAGTTATTCTACAATGGTGTTTGTGCTGGAAACTTCTCAATATCTAAATATCTACTATTGTTTTTGTGCTATACACAAATACATCAAAATGCTTTTAAATGCTTTTGAATCTCTGTTGGTTCTAATCTATCTCTTTGATCTAGGCATTAATCTAGACTACACTCATATGAACTTTTTGCATTGTCAACATTCACTCATGTTTGAACACAAGTGAATTTGGAAGGTATCTAATAAAACTGTACATAAACTGTAATTAACTTTATCTACTTTTGAAGTAAATGCTTGTGAAATGGTCCCTTTACCATTTGATATTAGCACTGGCTACAAATAATCTCTATTTTTGAAAGAATCTATGGTTGATGCATTTATCTATTTCTATTTTTACACTATTGTGACTCAAAAGCTTGGCTGCAGCTTGAGCAAAGGCATATTCCTAATTTGTGACTTCTGTCACTTTTAATGGCTGTAACATAACTCTGATTCTAATATTTTAGCTGATCTATCAAAAGGATAACATTGTAGGGTACTATTTTAACTCTTATGTGGAAATGTGTTTATGAAAAACAAAGGAAGTCAAATTCTACTCTTTTACTACTATTTAACATCTACTAAAACGCTACAATACTTATACTTTATCATTTTAAAACATTTTAACAGTTGCTCAGTCTCCCAGACTAAAAAAGTCAAAGTTTTTGTCTGTCAGATGTCTGAATACTTAACATGTATATTGCATTTGTCACAGTTGTGGTTCTGGTTGTAGCAAAAGCATCGGCAATAGACTATTTCATTGGCTGGTTCTTGTTCTGCAAATGGCTGTGTCCAATAGATCATCAGATGTCCAGAAGCTAGGGACAAACAAAAACAAAAGAAAGAATCATGAGTATCTCTCTCATTTAGCACTCATCAATGGCATTATTTCAATAATATAAACATCACTCCCCAGTTTTCTCTCTCTCAGGTCCTCAGGGTCCTCTGAGGGTGAGTCTCAGTCGTCATCAGGTCAGGTCATATTTCGAGAGATGTCATCTTGGACATCAGTAGGGTCCAAGCCATGGCTCTGGTCTCTCCAGTTGGACATCAGATCTCCAGATACAGTCTTTTCACTTGAAGCACATCAGGTCATTTGCGATGCACTTCTGGTCAATGGTGCAGTGTCTCAGTTCCTGTACACAGCTTGTTATGCAATAGTTACTTTCTATGGTTAAGTCACTTTGATTCTACTTTAACACAATTTCTATTCATGCTGTTGCTAATGTCTCTCAGACAAAAGCAAGCGCAATGATTCAGTCTACTTCTCTAATTTGTGTTTTTATCAGATCTAATTCTCATCAATGTAATTACTTCACACAGTACAAAATCAACACATCAAAAGTGTCAGGACAGAGGTCAATTAAGTCCATGACAATATAGAATTCAAATGAACATTTCTGGTCTCAAAAAATACTGATTCAACTAAAGATTCAAGTGATAGACAATTAAAAATATGTGTTTACATTGGAGTAAACTTTTAAAATGCTTTTTTCTCATGTTCTGCTTTTTCATGTATCTATATGTAAATGTGAATGTGTGAGTGTATGTGTGTATGTGTGTGTGTGTGTGTATGTGAATTTTGGGGTTGTCTCTCCAGACTCCTCGAACCACCTGTAGGTCTCAAAGGTCACACTGTGGTGATGTAAACCAACTGGACACACTTTCAACTCCCTCTAGGTCTCTACCTGACGCTCCACCCATCACGTCTCCAGATACCTCTCTTTCATGGCCCCGGTCTCACTCACACCCACTCAGTTCTGCAGTGGCGTGGGGAGGGGCAAGGAGGTGGCATTTTCCTTTGCTCTTTGATCTGTGACCTGTGGCTGGGTGGGCTTTGCTGTCCAGTGTCCAGCAGTGACCCCTCCCACAGTGTGCCAGAGTCTGAAAAACAATCCTTGAAACAGCCAATTTAAAAAAACAATAGATATCAGTATGCGAATGAGATTGTTTTTCTCTCTTAAGTCAAAACAATTTGAGCGCTCTGGGTTTTCCCAAGCGCTATGTAAATAAAGATTACTTATTCTCTTACTAATGATGACATTTTAAAACCAGAAACTAAAGAAGTTATCAAAACAACAATTATACTCAAAACAAACAACCTTTTAAACTTTAAAACATGTATTATATACTTTTGTACTGTGTGATTAATTATCTATGCGTCCTTGGGTTTCTTGAAAGACTCCATGAAATGAAATTATGAAAAATCTCTATAAAAATGAACATTAATTTGTAAAAACATTTAAAACAAAACTTGAAATCAAACAAAAGATTTAGCTCCAGCTACACTGGATTTGGTTCAATAAAACTCAATTGTGCGTCGGAGCTGCCTCCTCATGTCTCTGAGCAGCAGCAAGGTCACGCGTGTAGTCAAAACAAAAACAAAAGTCACCGCTTGCATGTGAATTGGGTGAATTGGGTAGTTTAACTTAATAATATAATACTTTTACAGCCTAATTCCCTCTTTCTTTTTTAGACAAAGTCTACAATCATTAATCACTTTTAACAGATTCTAATTTAAATGTTTGAAAAACGGCTTTTGTAACTAAAATAAAAACATAAAAAATTCTCACTAACAGCTATGAAATATCAGATACAATAATGGACTCACAAAATAAGCAGCAGATTTAAAAAGAAAAGCAAAGCTTTTTGTACTAATCTTTGGGTTTCAAAAACATACTAATTCAAAACTTCTATTCCCTAATGGTGTTTAAAAACGTTTAACTGTGTCTAACACAATGTTCAAATGGCAAATTTAGCAAATTTAACGGAATAACTACTATGAAAAGCCAAATTCCTAAAGCAGTAGCTCCCCTTTAAATCAGAGCAGCAGCTCAGCAGCAGCGAGGGCGGGGGGGGTTCCTTTCACACAGACACGCACACACAGGCAGAAAGACACAGAAGAAGAACTTTCAAGATTACTTTGTTAAGCGAATATAACTGATGTTGTTCTTTATACTTTTGTCATCCAAATCTAGAAGTGATCACTTTCCACACTAGTAACAAAAGGCACTCTTTAGTGTTTAACGTTTCCCTTTTTATAATTACTTTTAATTCACCATGGTTTCTCTCAAAGGGACTTTAACCCTGAAGCTTCTTCTCAAAGGGACTTTAACCCCGAGGCTTTTCTCAAAGGGACTTTAACCCCGAGACTTTCTCAAAGGGACTTTAACCCCGAGACTTTAACCCCGAGACTTTCTCAAAGGGACTTTAACCCCGAGGCTCAAAGGGACTTTAACCCCGAGACTTCTTCAAAATACAATTTAGAGAGTTTGACAGACCCCAAAAAAACAGACCAAAATTTAGCTAATATCCAATTATGCAGACTTTACATATTAAAAAAGGTGTCTGCTTACCTTATTCTTGTCAAACCGGTTCCAAGGACTGTCCGAGAGGTCTGCCAACTCTTTTCCGCGTCGGAAAATATTCAATTTAAAAAACAAAACAGAGAAAGTGAGGGAGCAAGAGCAAGCCCATCCAAAAGCGAGCCCTTTCAGCGTCCGCTGGGATTTCTCCCCTTCCAGATAACGTGCTGTTGCTCCCACACGCCGAAAAAAAGAAACAGAGAAAACTCTCTCAAAACAATCCAGAGAATGGCACAAACCGAGCCGCGCATTCTCCACCAAATCTGTTAGGATTTAAGCAGACAGAGACGGATCGTGGTGTGCCAAACTCTGGAAGTTTATTTAAGTTTCTCTCAAGTTCCACTAGTTTACTCTGTTTCTTTTTCTCAGACAGAATAAAGGCAGTACATAGTTTATATAGTCATTGTCACGTCACACATCGAAAGACATACGTGTCACAAAGAGACAGTCAAATCATAGTCATAACATGGAGTCCTTGTAGAGTCCTTGTACAGTCCTGCACGTAGGCCATATTGCTATCTAATACTAATACATATATATAACTTATATCTAACATATATATAACGTATATATAACTTATATCCAACTTATATACACTCGTAAATCGTTCATGTTTTTCTCAGATATTTACCACTATTATTGTTTTGCTGTTTGTGCTGAAAACTATTTAATAATAACTATGTTTCCAACAGAACTGTGTCTTTATTCACAGCATCACAGTTGAAATGACTTATAAAATAATGAATCCATAAAACTATCACATAAACCTACAGTAGAAACACGTGTAATGAGCTTAAACAGGTTTGTTTGTTATTGTTGTTCTGAAGAGGACAAAGTAGCAGCGTAAATGGGACCGCTCCTGTGTGATCGCCCTCATGTGGTTTGTTGTGGGATTACAACATTCTCCTCAAAACTCCGTAAGGGGAACGCGCCAGTATAACATCAATTGTGCTTACGTAGGTCCACCGCAACCGCTAACGTAAGCCACGCCGCGCAAGTATAAACTAGGCTTAAACTGAGGCCTGGACTCCACCGGGCGCGTCTCCGCTGGCGCGCGTTGGCTGCTGTCCGTCGGACGTCCATAAAAAAGACTAGTGGTCAAACCGGCTGCAGCAGCAGCAGCTCTGGCTGTGCGTTTATCAGCCTGCTTTGTTTTTGTAGGAGACACGTTTGGGCATTGTGTGAATAAATGAATGTTTGGCTGATGGAGGAGTCATGTATTGTCGGCGTACATGTGTGCGTGTGCGTGAGAGCGCCTGTGTGTGTGTGTGGTGGGAGGCGCGTGTGTGTGCGTGCTAGGGTTGGGCGATATGGGCCTCAGCATGTATCACGATTTTTGTTGGTATGTATCACGATATGACGATATGATAATTTTAACAAAGCCTCATATAAAAGCTATAAAAACTTAGCACTGATCATTTTAAACACACTTGCCTCAAAGTGCATTTACTGATTTATTGGCAGCAAAATGTGTAATACAGCTATTGTATATAAAACGTATTAACAAAACTGAATTGTAGAGAATTCTGTTTTGTACATACTGAAAATTGCAGGCAACATGTAAAAAAGGTGAACATTTGTACATTTGTAAAATTTGTAAAATATATAAAAGTTTGTCCTTTGTAATACAAAAAGTGTAGCATTATCAAATAATTATTTGATCACTTTGGCTTATGTTTCCTAATCCCAATATAGTCAAAATGATCAAATACTGTATATATTTTTTGTATCCTTTTGCGTTTCTATAATTATGTAATTATAACTTATTTGTAATTATATTGCAATGTAGACAAACACATGCATTGAAGTAAAATGAATGACAGTAAACAGTAAATAAAGCTTACCAATGGCAGAGAGAGAGAGAGAGAGAGCGAGTGTCCGAAGCAAGCCACTCGAGTCCAGTTGCTTAGGGCAGCTGCTTTCACAACATTAGATCCACTGTCGATAGTTACACACAATTGCTTCTTTTTATCTAGTTCCCAAACTACTCCCATATGTTTGAGGTAGCTCTGCGTTTTGGCACAATGTCTTCTACAATCTGCATGTCTTCACCATGGTCTTCACCGCCGCCCTCAGCCATGTTTGCTCTCTGCTCTGTTGTTGTTGTCCCTGCACGCCGCTCTGCTACACGTGCCGCGCAGATGCATCATCAAAGTGCGCCGCACACAAACGTGTCTTCCGCTCGCTGTTTTCAGTGTTAAATGATCGTTTTCACCGGTATAAGGCATTTTCTTATCATTTAATTTACTTATACCGGTATACCGGTACAAAAAAAATATCGCCCAACCCTAGTGCGTGCATGTGTGTTTGGGCCTGTGACCGCAGCGATTATTATGATCCAGCCTCTTCGTTTGTTTTCTACACTTATTTAGCGCGTCATACACTTTTATCGGACCCAACTCGCCTCTCCGCGGCTTTAGGCAACAGGCAGCCGCTATAGTTTTAAATAGAAGAAGCGGTGTGTGATTTGAATGAGCTGTGGCTATGATCAGTGCAAAGCACAGCATATTGAAGCATTGAGGACGTCGCGATGGATGAAGCAAAACTTATTGAAAGCAATTGGAAAAAGGGGAGAGAGAAAAGAACTCTAACATATCGTGTGTGTGTGTGTGTGTGTGTGTGTGCCTCGCAGGTAGAGGGGACAGAGCAAGCCCCGGCGATCCAAGATGGCGCCCTATTCAAATGAATGGTTGTGCTCAGTGGCGCTTTGTGACGGCATGGGGGCTGAAAGATTAGCGGAAGTCGCCTGGAACTCTCAAAGATCTATGGGAAAGTCGCCTGTATTTGGGCATCGTCTGGTCCTCCCGGTTCTGTGCAGTGTATTATCTCCCATAATGCGTTGCCCTAAACACGCGTGTGTGGGTCTCACACCGGGTCTCACGCACGTGCACAGAGGGGCTCGCCGCGCTCTGACCAATCAGAGCAGTTCATCAGAGCGGGAGTTAGAGCGAGAGCCAGACGAGCAGAGTTTGTGGCACTAAAGTGTGGATTTAAACAAAACCGAAGGATTTAAGAAGAAAAAAAGTTCAGGATGACAAGGGACACTAAAATCCCCACAAAATCCGACCTTTATGAAAGCTGTAGGTTCTCTGTCAGCTGAGGTTGAGCTGTTTTAATATGCATCGAGTTCTATGGGGAAAATGTCTGGGTAGCCCACGTGAATTTAGTCTGGTTCAGTCTGCAGTACCGCGAGAATCCCCCGAGCACATGAGTTATTCAGCTACAAGCTGTAATACCCTATCCAGTTATTATAATAGATCCATGGGACAGAGCGAGATGTATGTAAAGATTAACGTATTAACATTATGCGACAAATAAATGGTAGATGTACGATCAGGAAACAATTATTTAAATTAATACATGAGAAAAATTACACACGTTTGTTAATAATCATTGTCATTAACAAATACTTATAACCAAGGACTACAGCGTATATCAATATATTATTCCATTGTATTTTCAATGGAAAACGGACCCGACACTCGTCGACGGAACAAACAGGATTGTTTCTATTTCGTCTGTCCGCGTCCGTTGCACCCTCCGTTGACGGAATACGTCCGACGTGCGTTGGACGGACGCATGCGGAGGCAGTGGAGCCACTTCCATTCACCCTCATGGAGATACGGACGACGGATCCGTCCAAACATGTCCGTTTCATCTCCGTCTCCGTTATTTCCATGAGGGTGAATGGAAGTGGCTCCACTGCCTCCAACATCCGGATTCCATCAACGGAGGGTGCAACGGACGCGGACGGACGAAATAGAAACAATCCTATTTGTTCCGTCGACGCGTGTTGGGTCCGTTTTCCATTGTAAATACAATGAATAATATATATATTAATATATTTACAACATTATTAAACATGTATTGATATATGCTGTAGTCCTGGTTATAAGTGTTTGTTAATGACAATGATTATTACACAAACGTGTAATTTTTTTCATGTATTAATTTAAATAATTGTTTCCTGATCGTACATCTACCATTTATCTTTCGCGTAATGTTAATCTTTACATACACCTCGCTCTTTTTTCTCTTGCTCTGTCCCCTTGGACACTTGCTGTGTCCCCTTGGACACTTGCTCTGTCCCTTGGACACTTGCTCTGTCCCCTTGGACACTTGCTCTGTCCCCTTGGACACTTGCTCTGTCCCCTTGGACACTTGCTCTGTCCCCTTGGACACTTGCTCTGTCCCCTTGGACACTTGCTCTGTCCCCTTGGACACTTGCTCTGTCCCCTTGGACACTTGCTCTGTCCCCTTGGACACTTGCTGTGTCCCCTTGGACACTTGCTGTGTCCCCTTGGACACTTGCTCTGTCCCCTTGGACACTTGCTCTGTCCCCTTGGACACTTGCTGTGTCCCCTCGGACACTTGCTCTGTCCCCTCGGACACTTGCTCTGTCCCCTCGGACACTTGCTCTGTCCCCTCGGACACTTGCTCTGTCCCCTTGGACACTTGCTCTGTCCCCTTGGACACTTGCTGTGTCCCCTTGCTCTCTCCTCACCGCCGTGCGCTCCCATCCACACACACACACACACATTACCCACAGAGCTACTGCACTTATGAGAGACAGATCTCACAACACTGGATATGTTGGAGTTCTTTTCTCTCTCCCATTTTTCCAATTGCTTTCAATAAGTTTAGACCACTAGTCCGTTTTACGGACGTCCGACGGACAGCAGCCAACGCGCGTCAACGGAGACGCGCCCGGTGGAGTCCAGACCTCACCGTGGCCATACCTCCAAAAGCACGTCACTTTAGTGGAGACGAGCGAACAGAAATGTTTTCAGATCCTACTCTGTAATCCCAGAGAAAGCTCCTCTGACTGATAATAAGGCTGTAGGATGTTACCATTGTTTTCATAAACTGGTCAGACATAGTTCTAACACAGTTCATTTGTAAACTTAAGTGTTTTCTTTTCAGTTTCAGAGGGTATTCTTGCTTAAATAGAGCCATTAATTGGCTCGGATTCACATTTGTTTCGTGTTTATTGGGCTATTGTTATAAACAACAGTTAAAAAACATTTCTAATGAAGTACATGTTAATTTGTAATGGCTTATTGCTATAATTTCTCAATTTATTTTATTTACAATTGCAAAGGGCCTTCTTGTCTTTTGTTGTTGGTGTTTTGGGCTATTCTATAAATATCTAAATTTTAACCTTTTTCTGACTGACAGTTTAGTATTTATCACTAAAATTGCATAGACTGCAGTTTGTTTACTTGAAAGTAGCTTCTATATAGCAAACTACTTTTGACAGAATTTTGTAACTTAGCTTGCTGCATTTTTATGGGTGGTAGCTTCTGTAAAGTGAAGCTGAATTTATTGTAGAGTAGCTTAGCTAACTGCATAAATCAAGTAGCTTGCCCATCACTGGTAGTTTATGTAGTCACATGTGAGAGCTAGCTGCTAACAGGGGACTGCGAGCGTGTGATATGGAGAGACCATGAGGATTTGTGTTTTATTTTCTTTTATACAGAACTGCAGATAAAGTCAACCAGTGATCCTACATGTGTCGTCGTGGTCCTTAATCAGCCAGCGCACCCCTATGTCAGACTGTACATTTCCCTATTTCTGTTTCTAAAGTTCATTGTATGACGTCATAGTTTATATCTGTTCATAGCCACACGGACAGACCCAGGACTGAGGCTGTCGACCCAGGACTGAGGCTGCAGACCCAGGACTGAGGCTGCAGACCCAGGACTGAGGCTGCAGACCCAGGACTGAGGCTGTAGACCCAGGACTGAGACTGTAGACCCAGGACTGAGGTTGTAGAAGTGGCTCCTATACATTAATAGCAGAACGCGATGTTTGATGTTGAAAGAGAACTGTCATTTCTCACTTCTACCACCATCAATGTCAAACATATTATAATTATTTGATGTGTCTTTGTTGTGTTTGTTGCAGATCTACAAAGTCCATCTACAGAATGGGGTTCACCTGTGATCAGTGTGGAAAGACCTGCAGCTCTGCTTCTGATCTAAAGAGACACCACAGAACTCACACTGGAGGAAAACCATACGAGTGTGATCTGTGTGGAACATGTTTTACTACAAAAGAAGGTCTCAAGGTCCACAACAGAATCCACACTGGAGAAAAACCCTTCAGCTGCAACGATTGTGATCAGAGTTTTAGACATGAGACTACTCTCAAAGCTCATCAGAGGATCCACACAGGAGAGAAACCATTTGAGTGTGACCAGTGTGAAAAAACATTTAGGACCAAACATCAGCTCTCAGTACATCAGCATGTCCACACAGGAGAGAGACCTCACCAATGTGACCAGTGTGAAAAGACTTTTACACGTTTATCTGACCTCACTGTGCACTACAGAATCCACACTGGAGATAAACCATTCGTCTGTGGAGACTGTGGTCAGAGTTTTTCTCGGAGTGGTTATCTCAAAGCTCATCAGAGGATCCACACTGGAGAGAAGCCGTACGAGTGTGACCAGTGTGGAACATGTTTTAACGAAAGAGGAAGTCTTAACAAGCACAAAAGAATCCACACTGGAGAGAAACCCTTCAGCTGCGACGATTGTGGTCAGAGTTTTTCTCAGAGTAGTGATCTCAAAGTGCATCAGAGGATCCACACTGGAGAGAAACCCTTCAGCTGCGACGACTGTGGTCAGAGTTTTTCTCGGAGTGGTTCTCTCAAAGTGCATCAGAGGATCCACACTGGAGAGAAGCCGTACGAGTGTGACCAGTGTGGAACATGTTTTAACCAAAGAGGAAGTCTTAACCAGCACCAAAGAATCCACACTGGAGAGAAGCCCTTCAGCTGCGACGATTGTGGTCAGAGTTTTTCTCAGAGTGGTAATCTCAAAGTGCATCAGAGGATCCACACTGGAGAGAAACCATTTGTCTGTGAAAAGGGTAGGGCTGGGCGATAAAACGATAACGATATATATCGCGATAGACATGTGTTCGATATCAATAGAGAATGGGGTCGATAGAATGTTCGATAGTTTAAAGCTGCACTAACTGACTTTATTTTTGTATTCATTACGACAGTGCGATCCATGTCCATGTAGTGCATTGGGATATACATCATTTTGAAGAAAAAGTAGCGCAGGTTTGTGCTGGCGTGACATTATATTTTAGATCGAGTTTTGATGAAACAAGGAAGAGAATGTGTTTCGGGTCGCGGATTGTGACCAATCGCAGCGGACCACTAGCCCCCACTTTCGTGAGAAATCTACAGGTCCGTTAGCATAGACGGCTGAGTTAGCACAACAAGCCGAGGAGCTAACCTGAAGCTTTGTGTGTCTTCGTCACCGGTTACTGCTTACACAGCGAAACAGCCATCCAAAAGAAAGCCCCGTTCCTCCGCTCTTCCCGGTTCTATCGTTCTATGATCACGCCATCCACGTGCAAATCCATATTCGTGTATTATCCATATTGGGAGACGCTAACTCCGTCCCAACAGTGGGTGTGTGGGGGGCGATAGCTTCGTGGGTGCGGGGAGGGGAGCAGAAAGAGAGAGGCCAGCGAGTCCGCGGCTTCAAAATCCCAAAGTCAGTTAGTGCAGCTTTAACTTAACTCCGTCAGGAAAAACAGGAAGAAAACACCGGAAGTAAAGCCGACTCATAAGCGCATGGCATTGTGGGGGATGTAGGCAGAGGCTTCTCGACCAATAACAGCCGAGCAGGAACCGCAAAACTTTGTGGGAAATGCAAAAACACCAACAACCGCAGCATGCGTAGCGTCCATGGATCTATAGCTCGTGTTTCAATGCCGTGTCAATGGTTGTGCACGTACGTGCGCGGAATAACATGTGCGGCGGCAGAGGCAGTGGACAGACACGATGTATTCGGCGAAAGCAAGAGATTAACTTTTTCCTCTGGAAGCATGTGCGGCACAGAGAGCCGCACGGAGCGGTCACGGGGACACAAGACCCTCAAACAGCTAAACCAGGAGCTAAACCAGGAATAAAAAACCAGGATTAAACCAGGACTAACAACGAGGGACACAGTGTGAACATATTCCTCCAGCCTCATCGCCCCGTGACTGTAAACAAGGCTGCTAAGGTTGGTTAGCCCACACCACAAATATATTTATTTAGGTAAAAAAAAAAACTATATATATCGTTATCGACCGATATGAATGACTTATATCGTGATATAGTTTGAAGCCATATCGCCCAGCCCTAGAAAAGTGCGAAAAGTCTTTTACTCAAAGTTCATCTCTTACTAAACACATTAAAACCTGTAGAGAAGCAGGTCTGAAGCAGGTCTGAAGCATCTGGACCAAAGTGAAGGAGACAGAGCTGAGGCTGCATCCTGTGAACCCAGAGTCAGACTCTACAGGATCTCACTTCAGTCTTAACTCCTGGTTTGGGGAAAGAATCCATTCTGTTCAGTGTTTCATTTTCATGTTTGACTTTTCTGTTCCTTGTTGTGACTCTATGATGTTGGTTTGTTGTGTCTTTTGTCACAAGCTGGCTCTGGGCCTGTGACAAATTGAGGGACAGACAGGTGTGGTCGTTCAATATGTTTATTTTAAATAATAAAGACAACAAAAGATAATAAAGAATGAGGTGTGAGTATGTGAGCCGTGGAATGTGTTCAGTGTGTGCAGGTCAGTGAATGAAAACCAGTGTATGTGTGTATATGTCTGAGTGTGAAACTAAAGCTAATTTTAACAAATGACAAAACAAAGAATAAAAGTTCCAGTACCTGGAGGGAGCAGAGAGAGAGTGTTAGTAAGATACACATTTATGCACAGGTGCCCCAATCACTGGGTCCGCCCTGCCTGAGATAGAACCGCCCGCAGGTCAAAGAGGGAAAGGTGCAGACCCAGGAGGGAGAGGAGCAACATGCTTTATGAATGCAAGGGAAATGTAGGTACCCCAGCTTTAATTTAGTGAGTTGTAGTTTCAGGGCTACAGGAGACACGGGGACACTTCCAGAGGCTCACATAGTTCAGCGCCGGTCACATGGGAATGAGTCCGCTGTGGCACCAGAGCATGTGGAGGCCCCCCCCCCACTATTTGAGAAGCACTGCCCTAAACATTGTGTTTTCAATTGTTACTGTACTGTAGTATCTATTGTGTGTCATGGATCCTCCATAGAGTTACTCATGTTTGCATTGAGTTGTGATATAACTGCATTTTCTACTTTATGTACTGTAACTATTCTCATGAAACACACAAATCTATAGTAAATGCCCAAAACATTTGAGAATTAAAAAAGTGTTGCTCAAATGCATCCTGGCAGTTGTGAAACTGTAAAAAGAACAGTGTCACATTCTGAAAATTGTGTTTTCAATTGTTTTGGTGATGTGGTTAATGATGCTCATAGTGTTCACATTTTTGCAGACCATGAGTATGGGGTGCCGTTTGTAAAAATTCTGTTAAAATTTTTTAGCTGAACATTTTTCTACATTTAGCTCACTTTCCTCACATTTAGCACATTTTCCTCACATTTAAGACATATCTATATCTAAATATTATATCTATATCTAAATGTTAAATGTTATATCTAAATATTATATCTATATCTAAATGTTATATCTATATCTAAATGTTAAATCTATATCTAAATGTTAAATCTAAATGTTAAATCTAAATGTTAAATCTAAATGTGTCGCCAAGTGTAAAGCTAAATATATAGAAACCACGCCCACTGCAGTGGCTTCAAATCCAGTGGGCCCGCCTTCCGTGCCGTGTGGTGAGAACCCTACAGGATTACACAGGAATCTCACGGGACTCCACGTGGCTTAGTTTACAGTGAATACACTCTGGCTCCAGCAAATAAGCAAGAATCTTCACAAAAATGCTAATTTTGTGCCGTGGCCAAGGACGATGGCGCCGGAGACCCAACATGCCTTGAGCCGTGACGTTGGTCCACGTGTATTCCTATGTTCAAAACACGCGGCACCCGCCCCCCACTCACCACACGGCACGGAAGGCGGGCACTGGATTTGAAGCACTGCAGTGGGCGTGGTTTCTATATATTTAGCTTTACACTTGGCGACACATTTAGATTTAACATTTAGATTTAACATTTAGATTTAACATTTAGATTTAACATTTAGATTTAACATTTAGATTTAACATTTAGATTTAACATTTAGATATAGATTTAACATTTAGATATAGATATAACATTTAGATATAGATATAATATTTAGATATAACATTTAACATTTAGATATAGATATAATATTTAGATATAGATATAACATTTAGATATAGATATAACATTTAGATATAGATATAACATTTAGATATAGATATAACATTTAGATTTAACATTTAGATTTAACATTTAGATATAGATATAACATTTAGATATAGATATAATATTTAAATATAACATTTAACATTTAGATATAGATATAATATTTAGATATAGATATGTCTTAAATGTGAGGAAAATGTGCTAAATGTGAGGAAAGTGAGCTAAATGTAGAAAAATGTTCAGCTAAAAAATTTTAACAGAATTTTTACAAACGGCACCCCATACATGAGAGGTGTTTTGGTGTGATGGGTTGGTTTAGAGAATATGAGTCACTGTTTTGGTGAGATGGGTTGGTTTAGAGAATATGAGTCACTGTTTTGGTGAGATGGGTTGGTTTAGAGAATATGAGTCACTGTTTTGGTGTGATGGGTTGGTTTTGAAAAGAGACTGTGTTGTTGTGTGTACGTAGCTTTAGAAAAGAGGTTTGTGTTTAGAGTTTTGAAAAAAGGGAGGGCAGTATCGTGAAATGTGTTTAAGCAATAGAGAAAAACTAAGTTCCTGTGTCCTGATTGTTCAAGGATCACGCTTTTGCACTTCCCTCAGTGTTTGCTTCAGTTCAAGAACAGATCATAATAAATGACATTTGAGTTGAGTCTTATTTTCCTCCATGTTTGTAAAGTCTTTGAATAATATGAAGGACATGAATCACAATCAATCACAGAATCAAATCACAAAACTGTCGAATATTGTAAGAATCTCAATAATATTGAATTGTGACAAATATCACTGTTAAATGTCTGTCACTACATTTCCCATGATGCACCTGTTAATATTGTAGTTCCCCAGGGTCTCCCGTAGCCATGTTCAGAGCTGTTCTTTACAGTGTTAGGGGC
The DNA here is from genome assembly GCA_964034765.1 of Knipowitschia caucasica. NCBI lineage: Eukaryota > Metazoa > Chordata > Actinopteri > Gobiiformes > Gobiidae > Knipowitschia > Knipowitschia caucasica. The sequence continues at coordinate 1,296,250 of OZ035844.1, read as the reverse complement.
GGAGCCTGTGCGCGTGCGTCATGCCAATGTAACCAAGGAGAAATTGTACTTTTATTTTTGTAAGTGAAGTTCACCAAATCCTTCACTTTACTAGTTGTTTAATCAGTATTTCACGTTTAGAGGCAAGTTCTAGCCATATTTCGTTCGTTATTACTATGTCAGAAGTGTTGCTCATTTATGCCTGTACTGTCACTTTAAGAGAAAGCCCGCACAACGTGCTTTCTGAGCTACTCAGCAGCGCCTCCCTCAGTCTGCGCTATGCTTTCTGAGAGGTGGGTATTGATTTGTGCTCGTAAAATTAAACAATATTAATTAGATAATTGGACACGCCAAAGTATGACAATTCATGGTTAAAACATCTGTATGTACATTTTTAAGAGTCAGCATGTAGCAAGTAGACCCATGCATAAAACGTTTTTGTCTTTTTAGCAAGCTAATGCAAAATGTGCTAGAGACTTAGCTAAAAGCACCATCTATGTGTCCACTTGCTAACAGGGGACTGGTGAGCTGTGTGCATGGGAGAGACCACAGTACATGTGATGTACATGTTATTTGATTTGTGCAGTTATGTGCAACACTTTCATAATTCATGGTTATTAACACTTTATAAATTACACTGGGCATTTTGAAAATGCAATTCATGTTTTTTATTTACAAGTTAAAAATGTATTTTTATTTTATTGTTAAAAGGATGTCTAAAATGTATGTGCACAATATTAGCTGCACTCAGTCTGCGCTATGCTTTCTGAGAGGGGACTGGTGAGCTGTGTGCATGGGAGAGACCACAGTACATGTGATGTACATGTTATTTGATTTGTGCAGAACTGCCAGTAAAAGTGCTCCCAGTGATCAACACGTCTCCTGGTCCTTCCTTCTCCGCGCAGTACTCCAGCAGAACACAACGCAGAGACCACAAGGGTTAACGGATGTGCCCCGAGTCCATAAGACTCTGTTGAACTGAGCCACACCCGTTACACCAACCATCAATAATCCTGTGTGTATAAGTTCTGTGTGCGTCTATGCAAAGTGAGTACCATGTGCCAATCTATATTTATGCTCCATTTATATACTTTAATGTCCGCTTCCTCCTTGTAGCTACAACACGTGGTGCGCCACGTGCATGACTGTAGGAGCACTCCATAATAAGCCCTGCTATATGTGGATAATGTACATATGTGTGTCTGTGTGTGTATAGTTTAGAACAGCCCGTTTCTGCTACACATATAGTTTGCCTTTTCATTCTCGAGGTCGGACATCCGGGAACTTGGACTCCCATAATGCACTGCGCGCGCATAGCAACGCGGCGAAGGGTAAAACAAACCAGCGCCCGCCATTAAGCAACACGAAGCGAAAGACAAACGAGCGTTACAAAACATGCCGAAAAACTGTTGTATTGTTGGTTGTACCAACAACAGCGTAAAAAGGAGTGACCTATCCTTTTACATGATCCCTAGCGAGGCAACTGAGCCAGAAAGGAGAGAGAAATGGCTCCAGCTGGCTTGGAGCTACTCAGTGGGGAATCTTTAGATTTTGTCACTTTGCTCCTTGAACAGGAAAGAAGAACAACAACCCCGCATACCCAGATTACACTCCGTCCATTTTCCCGCAAGCAGTGCTGAAGGAATTGACTAAGAGTACCACACTTGATCGCTTCAAGAGAGCACAGAAAAGAAAAGGTAAGTTTGCTACCCACAGTACCCTATCGTTAACAGAAAAAAAAACCATCAAACTGTAGTGTGATCAACATGCATCTAGTTTGCTCCTAGATCAATGACCAAAAATTATCTGAATTTGTTTGACACAACACTTGAAATTTAAAACTAACAAATTGCAGTCGATTTTGTTTATGCAGACATATATATAGTAGCAAATTGTGTTTATTGCTCTTATTTTACACTGCAGTAAAACCGTACCTGCAGATAATGAGCTGCATTTCCAATGCACAGTTAAGAATTAAAAGATTCCATATTGCAATGAGGTTGTGTACAACAATTGATACAAGCACCTTGTGAAATAGAATGTTGTCCCCCATATGAAATACATAAATAAAAAATACATGTTGATTTCTAATGACAAATTTGAAAAAGTAGTACTTGGGAGGTTAACTGCTACAAAAATGGTAATCTGTGTAAAAATACAGATTTTGCTAACAAATGTATTTTCCTTGAAAACAAAATTACCTCCTGTATGAAAAAGTCATTGCATCTACAAAGTAACTAGTCATGCAGATTTTTGTACATAATGCCTAGCCTGGAAATTCTTGGTAAGATGGTATTTATAGTACAAAACTAGTCTACTGGTCGCTGCTTTCTAGTCATAGTCGACTATTATGACTTATCGTCCCAATCCAACTCAATACTAAATATACTGCCGTTTAGTAACACCAGGAAGCCGAGTGAGTGAGTGAGTGGTTGGTGGTGGTCGGAGGGGCCGATGGCGCAGACTGGTCGCCTCGCTTCAGTCAGTCTACCCCAGGGCAGCTGTGGCTATAATAGTTGCTTACCACCACCAAGTATGGAGTGAATGAATAGTGCAATGTTAAGCGTCTTTGAGTGTCCAGAAAAGCACTACATAAAACTGATGCATTATTATTATTATTATAAATATGAGGCCATGACTTAAAATTTCTGTGATCATTTGCAAAATATATACCTTTTATCTATTTTTTTCAGCACCATCCACTACTCTAGTATCACGAAAGGAAAGGAAGGTGAAGAAGCAACTGGAATTTGAGGAGACAAGTGTCCCAGAAGAGTTGCAACAAGAAGTGTCAACACCCTGCATGGAAATGCAAGACCTGCAGCAGACGGAATTAGGCATTGACAAAATCAGCAATGATTCGGTCTCCACCATCATAATACTAAATACACCTGAAACAAAAGAAAATGAAGAAAGGGAAATAATTTTATTTTTATACATTAACATATCACATCTAGGAGAGTGACAATTGACCAGAGCAAAAACACTGACAAATTGCAAGTAAATGATACAAATGTTTTCATGTCAATCTTCACGTCTTTTAGTATTTCTACTTATACAATGTCTAATAAACTATTTCTCATTAGAAATGTTAAAGTCTTGCTGTTGTCGTTAGACACTACATATATATATATAATAAAATGTAATCTGATGACTGGTTATTGCAAAAAATAACCGGTCATAAAAAGTGTGAATAGAGGGTATGCCATTTTACTTTAAAATTTAAATAGAAATGTAATCTCAAATGAATGGACACATTGAGGGGCAAATCAAAGAATAACAAAATAATACCAATGCCATGCCACTGTTTTCTGTTGCTATGTTATGACATCGCTATGCATAATGGTCGGCAGCTCTACACCGATAAGCAACAATGAAATGCACTAGTTGTGTGGGGAATAAGTGGAATTTCTGCAGTTAGCCTTTTTTGGCTTTTGAAAAAAACTGTGTCCCTCACTTACACTGTACAAGCTGTGCCACTGACAGACTGAGCTCATTACAGCCACATTGTAACAGAATGCTTTTGAATGTCATAACATAGTTAATGTTATCGATGCTTGATGGGTATTTAAATATTACTACAAGTGTAGGACACATGGTATGTACACATGGTGTTCATACCAGGGGACTTGATGAGGTAATTGTATATGTCTGGATACTCGAGCCTGGGCCATGCCTTTGGGTTGTTTTCCCAGGACTCTGCTGGATGCCGATAGGGACAAGATTGTAAACCTACAAGCGACAGCTTTCTGTGGTACCTTAGCCTGGCCTTTGCCATCCGTAAACTCCGGTCAAATCTTTTTTTCCCGGGATGTACCCTCTGTACGAAACAAGTATGAGGGTATGGTAAAACCAGGCTAGTGGTACCTGGTCAATGCAGGCGCTAGGAGACTGTCAATATACTGATATGACATGCTGCAATAGAAGAAGAAGATCTGTATTCATATAGTGCCTTTCACAGACATGTAGCTAGTCACAAAGCGCTTTACATGAGTGTTTAATCTCACATGTATGGAGTGAATGTAAACTAAAACTGGCGATTATAAGTGTAAAACTACAACTGAAAAAGGTGGTCCTGTTGTGGCTTAAGGTGCAAGAACAAGAGGAATGACATTTGCGTTAATAAAATAAGGTTTATCTGATATTTCCAACAACAGTTAGACATTTCTTTATTGTTACTATGACAACAGCTACAATGGAAATAGATAGGAATTTAGATTCCTGCCTCCAGCTAAGCAAGCCCTGAATGTTTACACCACCAACATACATTCGCATACACAGATATCATTCATCAATAATTCAAAGTTGTCCGTTAGTATCCATAACTGACATAATCCACGGCAAAACATATGTAAATAGATACCTTTTGGATTCGCCTTCGGTTTGTTTTACCCTTCAAACATGGCGGCGGTTGGTTGCTACGCAGGTCACATGATTCGTGACGTAACGCCGACCTCGAGAATTATAAAGTTCCACGTAACACCATTTATAGAGTTAGAGCGCCCCCTTGTGGGCTACGGTTGTAATGTCACTCATTGATTACAGTGTATCTGTGTTCATAGTCTAAAAGGCTGTTTTTAATAAACATTTGATCTTTTGTGTTGATTCCAGGTAGAGGCATAAGAATCTGGCTTAACCTGCAGAAAATACATGGATTTCTTCATGAAGCCCTTCACGAGCTCTTTAGCATCATTTCTACAAGATTCTACACACGTTCTTTTACAAATGGAAGAGTGTGTGAGCCTCTGCTTGTTACTATGGATGTAAAGTCTCTGTTCACTAATAGAGAACACACTCAGGGTCCACCAGCTTTACTAATCTTTCCTGGATAAACGCTCTGACCCCACAAGCCCCTCAGTGACTTTCTGTTCTCACCCACTGGACTCTTGAAAACAGCGAACAGGAACAATAGTAGAAATGGATCAAGTGGAGACTAAACAAATTCAAAAGTGGAGACTAAACTTGCAATTGGAAGGTGAGTGCGTACAACAAGGATATCAGATGTGTTGGGTTCTGTCGGGCTCAGGCCTGTTATACAGCGTTCAATGGTCGGGCTTATACGGGCTCGGGCTTAACATTAGCGGGCTCGGGCCGGCTCGGGCTTCATTTTTCAGGCCCGAACAAAACTCTATCCGTGGGACAGCGTGCTCAGGGACGGGCTCACCCCGTCACATCAGGAATAATAAAGGGGTTCAATCTGAGACAGAAAACAAACAATCCTGGGTCTAAACAAAAGATGACGGCAGAAAGAACACTGTCCTCTTCATACTGTAGCAGCGATCGCAGATCAGTCCGTAGTGGTAGTATTAGTGGTAGTATTAGTGGTAGTATTAGTGGTAGTATTAGTGGTAGTATTAGTGGTAGTTGGGGCTGGGCAATAAAACGATAACGATATATACCGCGATAGACACGTGTTCGATATCAATAGAAAACAAGGTCGATAGAACACACTCAGGGTCTACCAGGTTCAACTTCACTTCAAAAACAGGAAAACACAGGAAGTAAAGCAGAGTCAGAAGCACATGGCATTCTGGGGGACGTAGGCAAAGACTTCTCAACCTATCACAGCCGAGTATAAACCGCAAAGCATTCTGGGAAATGCAAAAAAACAGCCGCAACAGTCTGACCGCACCATGTGTAGCGTCCATGGATCTAAAGATCGTGTTTCAGGCCGTGTCAATGGTTCTGTCCGTGTGAGGAACCGCATGTGCAGCAGAGGGCACAGAGACTCATGTGTGGCTATCAGAGAGCTATCAGAGAGCTATCAGAGAGCTGCACGGAGCCGTCACAGGGACACAAGACACTCAAAAACAGCCTGAACAGGAGCTAAACCAGGACTAAACCAGGACTAAACCAGGACTAACCAGGACTAAACCAGGACTGACAATGGGGGACCCTGTGCTTATGAACATTTGCCTTCAGCCTGAGTTGTCATTCCCCCGTGACTGTAAACAAGGGCTGCTAACGTCTGTTAGCAGACACAACAAACAAATGTATTTATTTAGGTTTTAGAAAACCCCCCAATAATAATCGATATTGACCGCTTTGAATCACTTATTTTGTGATATCGTTTTCAGTCATATCGCCCAGCCCGAGTAGTCGTAAGGATTTCTTTCAAACGTTATGCAAAAGAAAACAATATAAATAAAAACAAGACACAAAATAAACTGTTTGAAAAGAAGCAGACGCTTATTTGGCTCCAACCCTTCACTCATTCAGCACAACACACACAATCACACACGCAACACTATTGCACGCACACACACACAACACACGACAAGACACAGGCCCGAACACTCTCTGACCACACACTCCCGCCCTCTGCTCGCTCCGTGCTGAAGTCCACACACTTTCATACATTTGTTACTTGATCTCAGACCTTTTATTTTTGATTCACTTTCATCATAAAAACATGACATCACACTTTGTGATAATACTAAGTTGTCTACACTACATTATCCTGGCCTCCATGACACTATTTTTGTTTTTAGTTTTCTACCATTTAACATGGATTTAATAAATTGTGACTGTTTGACAGCCTTTGTTCTGATTGGCTGCAGACGCCGTGTGGAGGTGAGCAGCTCTGGCCCCGCCCCCTGCACCACGCCCTCCTTCCCCCCCGCTCAGCACACCTCTCTGGAGCAGGTAACGATCTACAGGGGCCTCGTGTATCTGGGAGTGTGGATCTGTGCACACGCAGAGACAGAAACACTAAAACTGCACACGCTATTTTACTTTGCTCACGCAGTTTAGCTCCGGGATAAGTATAATGAACCTGAATATTATCATTCTAACATTAACAGTAGAGAAAGTACAGTCTCTGTCTGGTCTCTCTCTCTCTTCTCTCACTCTCTGGTCTCTGTCTCTTTTCTCTCACTCTCTGGTCTCTGTCTCTCACTCTCTTTGGTCTCTCTTCCTTTCTATGTCTCTCTCTCTTTCTCTCTGGTCTCTATCTCTCTGGTCTCTCTCTGTCTCTCTCTCTCCGTCTCTGGTCTCTCTGGTCTGTTTTTTCTCTTGTCTCTCTTTCTCTCTCTGGTCTCTGTCTCTTTTCTCTCACTCTCTGGTCTCTGTCTCTCACTCTCTTTGGTCTCTCTTCCTTTCTATGTCTCTCTCTCTCTCACTCTCTGGTCTCTATCTCTCTGGTCTCTCTCTGTCTCTCTCTCTCCGTCTCTGGTCTCTCTGGTCTGGAAATGTTTTATTTAGGGTATTTTTTTAATCACTGTGGCGGGTCAATTTGACCAGAAGATAGCACAAGGATTAACCAGTCCCTCTACAGTAGAGTAGAGTAGAGTAGAGTAGAGTAGAGTAGAGTAGAGTAGAGTAGAGTAGAGTAGAGTAGAGTAGAGTAGAGTAGAGTAGAGTAGAGTAGAGTAGAGTAGAGTAGAGGGCTCAAATGACACTGTGTTGATCTTATGGAACTTTCTTCTCTCCAGAGTCCTGACGTTGCAGTGTAGAGTCTGTGTTGGGTTCAGAGGACTGTGAGGGCCTCTGGGGTGAGGACAGTGGGGGCCTCTGGGGTGAGGACAGTGGGGGCCTCTGGGGTGAGGACAGTGGGGGCCTCTGGGGTGAGGACAGTGGGGGCCTCTTGAGTGAGGCGGATCAGTCTGTTGGGTTCAGAGGACCTCAGGGGCCTCTGGAGTGAGGCGGATCAGTCTGTTGGGTTCAGAGGACCTCAGGGGCCTCTGGAGTGAGGCGGATCAGTCTGTTGCTGGCCTGAGCGAGCTCGGAGATGGACACGCGGCCTCTCTGTCGGATGAACTGAGCCACAGACTCCAGCTCCTCGAGGGTGATGGAGATGAACTTCCCCCTGTCGTCGATCACTCCTGCAGACAACACAAAGACACACACAGACCACACACAGACACACACAGACCACACACAGACACACACAGACACACACAGACCACACACAGACACACACAGACCACACACAGACACACACAGACACACACAGACCACACACAGACACACACAGACCACACACAGACCACACACAGACACACACAGACCACACACAGACACACACAGACACACACAGACCACACACAGACACACACAGACACACACAGACACACACAGACCACACACAGACACACACAGACACACACAGACACACACAGACCACACACAGACACACACAGACACACACAGACCACACACAGACACACACAGACCACACACAGACCACACACAGACACACACAGACCACACACAGACACACACAGACCACACACAGACACACACAGACACACACAGACACACACAGACCACACACAGACACACACAGACCACACAGACACACACAGACACACACAGACCACACACAGACCACACACACAGACCACACACAGACCACACACAGACACACACAGACACACACAGACACACACAGACACACACAGACCACACACAGACACACACAGACACACACAGACACACACAGACCACACACACCACACACAGACACACACAGACACACACAGACCACACACAGACACACACAGACACACACAGACCACACACAGACACACACAGACACACACAGACACACACACAGACCACACACAGACACATACAGGCACACACAGACACACACACAACACACACACAGACACACACAGACACACACAGACACACACAGACCACACACAGACCACACACAGACACATACAGGCACACACAGACACACACAGACCACACACAGACACACACAGACACACACAGACCACACACAGACACACACAGACACACACAGACACACACAGACCACACACAGACCACACACAGACACACACAGACACACACAGACACACACAGACCACACACAGACACACACAGACCACACACAGACCACACACAGACACACACAGACACACACAGACACACACAGACACACACAGACCACACACAGACACACACAGACACACACAAACCACACAAACCACACACAGACACACACAGACCACACACACACACACACACACACAGACCACACACAGACACACACAGACACACACAGACACACACAGACACACACAGACCACACACAGACACACACAGACACACACAGACCACACACAGACCACACACAGACACACACAGACCACACACAGACACACACAGACACACACAGACACACACAGACACACACAGACACACACAGACACACACAGACACACACAGACCACACACAGACACACACAGACACACACAGACCACACACAGACACACACAGACCACACACAGACACACACAGACCACACACAGACACACACAGACACACACAGACACACACAGACCACACACACAGACCACACACACAGACACACACAGACCACACACAGACACACACAGACACACACAGACCACACACAGACACACACAAACCACACACAGACCACACACAGACACACACAGACACACACAGACCACACACAGACCACACACAGACACACACAGACACACACAGACCACACACAGACACACACAGACACACACAGACACACACAGACCACACACAGACACACACAGACCACACACAGACCACACACAGACACACACAGACACACACAGACACACACAGACACACACAGACACACACAGACACACACAGACACACACAGACCACACACACACACACACACACAGACCACGACACAACAGACACACACAGACCACACACAGACACACACAGACACACACAGACACACACAGACCACACACAGACACACACAGACCACACACAGACCACACACAGACACACACAGACACACACAGACCACACACAGACACACACAGACACATACAGACACATACAGACACACACAGACCACACACAGACCACACACAGACACACACAGACACACACAGACACACACAGACACACACAGACACATACAGACACACACAGACCACACACAGACACACACAGACACACACAGACCACACACAGACACACACAGACACACACAGACACACACAGACCACACACAGACCACACACAGACACACACAGACACACACAGACACACACAGACGCATCAGTACAACAGAAGGCTGTGGATGGGAGACCTCGGGCCAAACTACTGTGTCCTTAGGTCAGTCTGCTTTGTGAGTGAGTGCTTCTGTCAGTCTGTCCCACGGCAGCTGTGGCTAAAGTACTAGTGTACCACCCCAGTGTACACAGTATACATTATTCTTAAATGTAAATAAAATCAAGCTTGTACTGCTTAATACCTGACACGTTTGGGGAGTATCCATGTTGTATGTGGAGTAACCAGGGTGTTTAAACTACCCTCCACCACAACACTAAGCTCATAGGGACCTGGTGATGTCACATGATCGCAGGTAACGACGACAGAAGAATCCCGCTAACGAAGCAGCACTAGCTTCTTTAACGAACCTCCAAAGCCTGGTACATTACTCCGACTGAAGGCAGGTGAAATGAGAACGTACCGGTGAGCGCTCCGTCGGCGAGCAGCTCCTGGACTCTCTTGATGGCGTCCTGGGTCCTCATCCCGAAGTGAGAGGCCAGATCCTCCAGAAGCACCACTTTAGTGTCCTGTGCAGACACACGAGCAGAGCGGGCGCTTCATCAGGTGTGAGAGGAAGAGGAAGAGGAAGAGGAAGAGATCCCTCATTCGTTCCCTCGGTAACGGGGAAATGTCAGTGTTGGATCAGCGGTTACAGAGCAGCGCACAGTAACTCAAGTATAAAGTACTGTGTATTTTAGAGCCAGTAATACATGTAGTATGTTTACTAGGGCTGGGACTCCATTACAAAAATAATCTGATTAATTAGAGGCTTTTTAATGAATCGCATTTAATTATATTTGACCTGAGAACAGTGAATACATCAAATAAACACATGTTCATTGAAGAGGAGCAGACCTCCTCCTCCTCCTCCTCCACACACTCTGACCTCCTCCTCCTCCTCCTCCTCCTCCTCCACACACTCTGACCTCCTCCTCCTCCTCCTCCTCCTCCTCACACACAGGAGTCGCTCCTCCTCCTCCTCACACACAGGAGTCGCTCTATGCTTGTTATAATGTACTTTTGAACAAAAAAGTCACGGAGCTCGAGTTGGTGCTCCAGTAAAATCGGTCCGTCTGAAACTCATCCAGTAAGGAAAGTTCCGCGGTACAACGTCCCATACGATTAAAATGCGTCACATTTTTTAACGCACTAATTTTTGTTAAAGTCCCGGCCCTAATGTTTACATGTGTTATTATCGCACAGATGAGTAAAATAAATAAGTGACAGGTTTGCCGTTACCTCGATGTACTGGATGAATTCTTGTAGGAGGTTGCGAGACTGTGGGGGAAAAACAAGGACAAATGAATAAGTGGAGGTGAGATCCCAGTGGGTTTCTTGGGTCTGGTCCTGGTCCTCACCTGGTCCTCTGTGAGCTGCTCCGCTTCTCCCTGGTCCTCGATGACGAACTGGGCCTTGAGTTTCTGGTACTCCTCTTCGTCTCGCCTCTCCTGCTCCTCCTTGGCTCGGCGCTCTGCTTCCTCCTGTTGAAATGTTTTTTTTGTTTCAAAGCTGGGGTACCCAACTTATAAACCACAAAAATAATTCAACATCTTAAAATCCATAATCCTCACTCTCAAAATGTTTGGTTCCATGACTAGTTTTCACATGTTTTGGACCTTTCACATATTTAAATCAGCTTTTTCAGACAGAAAGGTGAAAGAAGGAGGACCATCTTCACTCAGCCAATCAGCTCTCAGCCCAAAGTGTGCAAAGGATGGAAGTATGAAGCATGATGTGGTCTGATTTGTTCACAAACACATTTACAGACAAAGCACCAAACAATCCATCCCAAAACTGCTTGTATATTATCACTAGTAGATCATTTTTGGACATTTTATGCGTCTAACATGCCACACCTGGTGTCAGGCACCAGGATGGACCAGTCAGTGATGTGTTGAATCAGAGAAATAGCTCTAAGCAAAGACACTTAGAAACCGGGACCACAACTTCAAACTCTAAGCTCTTAGGAAGTGATGTCGCATGAACGGTGCTGACCTGTTTGAGCTCCATCTGCCGCTCCCTCTCCTCCTCTTGCCTCTTGTCCTGATCCTTCAGCTCCTGCATCCTCTTCCTCTCCTCGCGCTCCTCCATCTCGGCCTGTGGGAAACATCACACAAGAGCCGTGAGTGACCGCCGCCGCCGCCGCCGCCGCCGCCCACGTCCTGGAGCGGCGTGACAGACGGGACGGCTGCGTACCTCTCTCTGAGCTTTCTTCGCCTGCTTCTCCTCCAGTTTGCGCTGCTTCTTGGCTCCGATTTTTCCGGTGGCTTGAAAGTTTTGTGACTCGTCCTCTTCTTCCTCAGACTCTACATCAACTGAAAAGAGAGGAGCATAAATGAGTGTGTATATTGTTGATGATAGACCTGTAACGTTTCATGATTTTGTTCTTTCAAGACTCAAAAGGATGCATTTGCTGGAGGTGAGTTGGTGTCTTGCCCCATGACACAACAATAGCTGGGATTAAAACTTCATATGGGCTTTCCTAATGTTTAATGGCAACAACAAATTTTGAATCAGAAGAACGTAACATGCATTAAATTACTTCTTGTAGAGATGTTCTGCTCAAAGGTTATGAAGCAGCAGGATTCAAGCCAGTGTTCATGAGACATGCAGTTCAACAATAAGCAGTTCTCACCAAGAGCCACAAGATGGCGCCATTCCTACTGTTTTCAGCTGAATCCATAGACTGTCAAACTCTGGCTACTGGGATAATACGAGAAATAAATTACTTCAAGCTTCAAGTGTTTGTGGAAAACTCACCTTAAATAATCTGTGTTTAGTGCTCTCTATGATTCTAGTTTTTATAATTTCATATTCTCTTTGTAAATTCTTAAAGGAGCCATGTAAGATGCAGTCATTCATGTGGGAACTTCAGCCACCGCCTCAGCAACCGCCTCAGCAACCGCCTCAGCAACCGCCTCAGCAACCGCCTCAGCAACCGCCTCAGCAACCGCCTCAGCCACCGCCTCAGCCACCGCCTCAGCCACCGCCTCAGCCACCGCCTCAGCAACCGCCTCAGCAACCGCCTCAGCCACCGCCTCAGCAACCGCCTCAGCCACCGCCTCAGCAACCGCCTCAGCAACCGCCTCAGCAACCGCCTCAGCAACCGCCTCAGCCACCGCCTCAGCCACCGCCTCAGCCACCGCCTCAGCCACCGCCTCAGCAACCGCCTCAGCAACCGCCTCAGCAACCGCCTCAGCAACCGCCTCAGCCACCGCCTCAGCAACCGCCTCAGCCACCGCCTCAGCCACCGCCTCAGCCACCGCCTCAGCAACCGCCTCAGCCACCGCCTCAGCAACCGCCTCAGCAACCGCCTCAGCAACCGCCTCAGCCACCGCCTCAGCCACCGCCTCAGCCACCGCCTCAGCAACCGCCTCAGCAACCGCCTCAGCAACCGCCTCAGCCACCGCCTCAGCCACCGCCTCAGCCACCGCCTCAGCCACCGCCTCAGCCACCGCCTCAGCAACCGCCTCAGCAACCGCCTCAGCAACCGCCTCAGCCACCGCCTCAGCCACCGCCTCAGCCACCGCCTCAGCCACCGCGCCCGCCTCAGCCACCGCCTCAGCAACCGCCTCAGCAACCGCCTCAGCAACCGCCTCAGCAACCGCCTCAGCAACCGCCTCAGCAACCGCCTCAGCAACCGCCTCAGCCACCGCCTCAGCAACCGCCTCAGCAACCGCCTCAGCCACCGCCTCAGCCACCGCCTCAGCCACCGCCTCAGCAACCGCCTCAGCCACCGCCTCAGCACCGCCTCAGCAACCGCCTCAGCAACCGCCTCAGCAACGCCTCAGCCACCGCCTCAGCAACCGCCTCAGCAACCGCCTCAGCAACCGCCTCAGCAACCGCCTCAGCAACCGCCTCAGCACGCCCCCGCTCAGCGACCGCGCCTCAGCCACCGCCTCAGCGACCGCCTCAGCAACCGCCTCAGCAACCGCCTCAGCCACCGCCTCAGCCACCGCCTCAGCCACCGCCTCAGCAGCCACCGCCTCAGCCTCCGCCTCAGCACCGCCTCAGCACGCTCACCGCCTCAGCAACCGCCTCAGCAACCGCCTCAGCACCGCCTCAGCAACCGCCTCAGCAACCGCCTCAGCAACCGCCTCAGCACCGCCTCAGCAACCGCCTCAGCAACCGCCTCAGCAACCGCCTCAGCAACCGCCTCAGCCACCGCCTCAGCAACCGCCTCAGCAACCGCCTCAGCAACCGCCTCAGCAACCGCCTCAGCAACCGCCTCAGCAACCGCCTCAGCAACCGCCTCAGCAACCGCCTCAGCAACCGCCTCAGCAACCGCCTCAGCAACCGCCTCAGCACCGCCTCAGCAACCGCCTCAGCAACCGCCTCAGCAACCGCCTCAGCCACCGCCTCAGCCACCGCCTCAGCCACCGCCTCAGCAACCGCCTCAGCAACCGCCTCAGCCCCACCGCCTCAGCAACCGCCTCAGCCACCGCCTCAGCACCGCCCACCACCGCCTCAGCAACCGCCTCAGCAACCGCCTCAGCAACCGCCTCAGCACCGCCAGCAACCGCCTCACCTCAGCAACGCCTCAGCCACCGCCTCAGCCACCGCCTCAGCACCGCCTCAGCAACCGCCTCAGCAACCGCCTCAGCAACCGCCTCAGCCTACACCGCCTCAGCCACCGCCTCAGCCACCGCCTCAGCCACCGCCTCAGCACACCGCCTCAGCACACCGCCTCAGCCACCGCCTCAGCAACCGCCTCAGCAACCGCCTCAGCAACCGCCTCAGCACCGCCTCAGCACCGCCTCAGCCACCGCCTCAGCCACCGCCTCAGCAACCGCCTCAGCACCGCCTCAGCACCGCCTCAGCCACCGCCTCAGCCACCGCCTCAGCACGCCTCAGCACCGCCTCAGCCACCGCCTCAGCACCGCAACCGCCTCAGCAACCGCCTCAGCAACCGCCTCAGCCACCGCCTCAGCCACCGCCTCAGCCACCGCCTCAGCCACCGCCTCAGCAACCGCCTCAGCAACCGCCTCAGCAACCGCCTCAGCAACCGCCTCAGCAACCGCCTCAGCAACCGCCTCAGCAACCGCCTCAGCACCGCCTCAGCCACCGCCTCAGCCACCGCCTCAGCAACCGCCTCAGCACCGCCTCAGCCGCCTCAGCCACCGCCTCAGCCACCGCCTCAGCACCCCTCAGCCACCGCCTCAGCACCGCCTCAGCCTCAGCCCGCCTCAGCCACCGCCTCAGCCACCGCCTCAGCAACCGCCTCAGCACCGCCTCAGCAACCGCCTCGCACCGCCTCAGCACCGCCTCAGCCACCGCCACACCGCCTCAGCAACCGCCTCAGCAACCGCCTCAGCAACCGCCTCAGCCACCGCCTCAGCACCGCCTCAGCAACCGCCTCAGCAACCGCCTCAGCAACCGCCTCAGCAACCGCCTCAGCAACCGCCTCAGCAACCGCCTCAGCAACCGCCTCAGCAACCGCCTCAGCAACCGCCTCAGCAACCGCCTCAGCACCGCCTCAGCCACCGCCTCAGCACCGCCTCAGCAACCGCCTCAGCCACCGCCTCAGCACGCTCAGCCGCCTCACCGCCTCAGCCACCGCCTCAGCACCGCCTCAGCCAACCGCCTCAGCCACCGCCTCAGCCACCGCCTCAGCCACCGCCTCAGCCACCGCCTCAGCCACCGCCTCAGCACCGCCTCAGCCACCGCCTCAGCACCGCCTCAGCACCGCCTCAGCAACCGCCTCAGCCACCGCCTCAGCAACCGCCTCAGCCACGCCTCAGCCACCGCCTCAGCCTACCGCCTCAGCAACCGCCTCAGCCACCGCCTCAGCCACCGCCTCAGCAACCGCCTCAGCCACCGCCTCAGCAACCGCCTCAGCAACCGCCTCAGCCACCGCCTCAGCCACCGCCTCAGCCACCGCCTCAGCCACCGCCTCAGCCAACCGCCTCAGCACCGCCTCAGCCACCGCCTCAGCCACCGCCTCAGCAACCGCCTCAGCCAACCGCCTCAGCCACCGCCTCAGCCACCGCCTCAGCCCTCAGCCACCGCCCCTCAGCCACCGCCTCAGCCACCGCCTCAGCCACCGCCTCAGCCACCGCCTCAGCCACCGCCTCAGCCACCGCCTCAGCACCGCCTCAGCCACCGCCTCAGCACCGCCTCAGCACCGCCTCAGCACCGCCTCAGCCCGCCGCCTCAGCAACCGCCTCAGCAACCGCCTCCTCCGCTCAGCACCGCCTCAGCCACCGCCTCAGCCACCGCCTCAGCCACCGCCTCAGCAACCGCCTCAGCCACCGCCTCAGCAACCGCCTCAGCCACCGCCTCAGCCACCGCCTCAGCCACCGCCTCAGCCACCGCCTCAGCAACCGCCTCAGCCACCGCCTCAGCCACCGCCTCAGCCACCGCCTCAGCAACCGCCTCAGCAACCGCCTCAGCCACCGCCTCAGCAACCGCCTCAGCAACCGCCTTAGCAACCGCCTCAGCAACCGCCTCAGCCACCGCCTCAGCCACCGCCTCAGCCACCGCCTCAGCAACCGCCTCAGCAACCGCCTCAGCCACCGCCTCAGCCACCGCCTCAGCAACCGCCTCAGCCACCGCCTCAGCCACCGCCTCAGCCACCGCCTCAGCCACCGCCTCAGCCACCGCCTCAGCGACCGCCTCAGCGACCGCCTCAGCGACCGCCTCAGCGACCGCCTCAGCCACCGCCTCAGCCACCGCCTCAGCCACCGCCTCAGCCACCGCCTCAGCCACCGCCTCAGCCACCGCCTTAGCAACCGCCTTAGCAACCGCCTCAGCCACCGCCTCAGCCACCGCCTCAGCAACCGCCTTAGCAACCGCCTTAGCAACCGCCTCAGCCACCGCCTCAGCCACCGCCTCAGCCACCGCCTCAGCCACCGCCTTAGCAACCGCCTTAGCAACACGTCTGTCCCTGTCCCTACATGAAGCTAACCCTGTCAGAATACTTTTCCTTTACAGTCTATAATCCAAACCGGAGCATGTCTATGATGGTATAACACATGGTTCTTACTCGGGTCCGGTTCCCTCTCCTCCGCAGCCTGTGCTCGTCTGTTGGCCATCACAGAGGCCATGCCCCTCCTCCTGCGGGGCATACCGGCCCCTCGCTCCTCTGGGACCCGAGGACGAGGCGCCGCGGCCTGGGCCACTTCACGCCGCTGCTCAACATCAGCTGAAAAACAACAAACCCACTCTCATCTATTGATAATACAATAGATCTGGAGGTTGCAATTCACAATTTAAAATGAATTATATAAAACAAATACTCAAGAAGTTGCAAATAATTCATTTTTAAAAGTTCCCTCATTAATCTCAGTATTATTATTTAACTTTGGCTTATTTTTTTGTAAAACTATCATTTCAATTTAAAACAAGTGTAATTTCATCAAAAACATTAGAACTCCCACAACAGTCCATTTGACGGCTTTTAATATTAGATATAACCCTCAGCGACATACTTGGCCTTTCTAACTTCTGTTTCTCTATGTCATTGTTTTTATTAATTACCGTTTCTTAATTACTTTAACTCCATTCACTCTGTGGCAGATAAAGCCTCTTATCCCAAGGTGCTGGTCCTGGACTGGTCTGAATAATTTTCCTCCAGAAAAGCGCTCGTTACCATAGCAACAGACTCTTTACTAGCAGCACTTACTATGCTGTAGCTTTTTTAAAACAAACTGTTACTGTATGTTTCAAGTCAGCGTAGTAGCACTTATTGAATGTTAAAATCTTATAAATTACGATTTCTTCCATTGATTTGAATGTGAGCCAAAATGCCTGCTCTGAGAGTTCTAGGGTTGCATTCTGTCGATGAGTTGATGATTGATAGTGTTATGGATGTGTTTGTTTCATGGTTTGATTGATAGTGTTATGGATGTGTTTGTTTCATGGTTTGACTGATAGTGTTATGGATGTGTTTGTTTCATGGTTTGATTGATAGTGTTATGGATGTGTTTGTTTCATGGTTTGACTGATAGTGTTATGGATGTGTTTGTTTCATGGTTTGACTGATAGTGTTATGGATGTGTTTGTTTCATGGTTTGATTGATAGTGTTATGGATGTGTTTGTTTCATGGTTTGATTGATAGTGTTATGGATGTGTTTGTTTCATGGTTTGACTGATAGTGTTATGGATGTGTTTGTTTCATGGTTTGACTGATAGTGTTATGGATGTGTTTGTTTCATGGTTTGATTGATAGTCTTATGGATGTGTTTGTTTCATGGTTTGATTGATAGTGTTATGGATGTGTTTGTTTCATGGTTTGACTGATAGTGTTATGGATGTGTTTGTTTCATGGTTTGATTGATAGTGTTATGGATGTGTTTGTTTCATGGTTTGACTGATAGTGTTATGGATGTGTTTGTTTCATGGTTTGATTGATAGTGTTATGGATGTGTTTGTTTCATGGTTTGATTGATAGTGTTATGGATGTGTTTGTTTCATGGTTTGACTGACAGCTGTTTCAGTGACGTAGCATTAGCATATTAGCAAAGAACATGGCAAAAGCTAAATTAAACAGAGCATCTAAAGCAGACTCTGTGGATTACAGAGTCATGTGGAGCTCTGTGTGCAGGATCCCGCAGGTGGATCCTCTGTAAACAACAATAATAAAGTTCTGAAACAGGCTGTCGGACCTTGCTGCGTGTTGCTCCGGACTTTCACCGTGAACAGGATGAGGACGAGCAGGATGAGAGCGGCCGTTACGTACAGAACCGGGTCCATGGTCACACACACGTACTGTCACTGATTATCCACCAAAATCACTTTATTTCATCCCCAAGGCCTCGGATAGACCGTGAAAGTGTGTGCAGCAAAGCCAGTGCTGTGTGGGGGCCACTGCGCATGCGTGACTTCCGCTTCCGTTTTCCACAGAGCAACACCGCCATCTACCGGTGACTCTGTGTATAGTGGTGCCTTTGTACTGTTTTCTATCTGGAATAAAGATGTATTACTACTATGTGCAGCGCAGGAGGAAGGAGGACATAACAGACCATTACAGGCCTTTATTAAAATAGTCATTACTATGTGCAATCTTCCTGAAGATGTGAGACAGGCCTCCTCTCTGACAATGTTTAAGACAAGGTTAAAGACAGTTCTGTTTAGCTGTGCATACAACTGAGGGATTTTATATTTTTATCTTTATGATTGTAATGCTTTGTTCAGCACTTTGAGTTGCCTTGTGTATGAATTGTGCTATACAAATAAACTTGCCTTGCCTATGTGCATTTACAGTCTATACTACAGTCTGTGTGTGTGTACTACAGTCTGTGTGTGTGTACTACAGTCTGTGTGTGTGTACTACAGTCTGTGTGTGTGTACTACAGTCTGTGTGTGTGTACTACAGTCTATGTGTGTGTACTACAGTCTGTGTGTGTGTACTACAGTCTGTGTGTGTGTACTACAGTCTGTGTGTGTGTACTACAGTCTGTGTGTGTGTACTACAGTCTAAGTGTGTGTACTACAGTCTAAGTGTGTGTACTACAGTCTGTGTGTGTGTACTACAGTCTGTGTGTGTGTACTACAGTCTGTGTGTGTGTGTACTACAGTCTATGTGTGTGTACTACAGTCTGTGTGTGTGTACTACAGTCTCTGTGTGTACTACAGTCTCTGTGTGTACTACAGTCTAAGTGTGTGTACTACAGTCTGTGTGTGTGTACTACAGTCTGTGTGTGTGTACTACAGTCTCTGTGTGTACTACAGTCTAAGTGTGTGTACTACAGTCTGTGTGTGTGTGTACTACAGTCTGTGTGTGTGTACTACAGTCTGTGTGTGTGTGTACTACAGTCTGTGTGTGTGTACTACAGTCTGTGTGTGTGTACTACAGTCTGTGTGTGTGTACTACAGTCTGTGTGTGTGTACTACAGTCTAAGTGTGTGTACTACAGTCTGTGTGTGTGTACTACAGTCTGTGTGTGTGTACTACAGTCTGTGTGTGTGTACTACAGTCTGTGTGTGTGTACTACAGTCTAAGTGTGTGTACTACAGTCTAAGTGTGTGTACTACAGTCTGTGTGTGTGTACTACAGTCTAAGTGTGTGTACTACAGTCTGTGTGTGTACTACAGTCTCTGTGTGTGTACTACAGTCTATGTGTGTGTACAACAGTCTGTGTGTGTGTACTACAGTCTAAGTGTGTGTACTACAGTCTAAGTGTGTGTACTACAGTCTGTGTGTACTACAGTCTCTGTGTGTGTACTACAGTCTATGTGTGTGTACAACAGTCTAAGTGTGTGTACTACAGTCTGTGTGTGTACTACAGTCTATGTGTGTGTACTACAGTCTGTGTGTGTGTACTACAGTCTGTGTGTGTGTACTACAGTCTGTGTGTGTGTACTACAGTCTGTGTGTGTGTACTACAGTCTATGTGTGTGTACTACAGTCTGTGTGTGTGTACTACAGTCTGTGTGTGTGTACTACAGTCTGTGTGTGTGTGTACTACAGTCTGTGTGTGTGTACTACAGTCTCTGTGTGTACTACAGTCTGTGTGTGTGTACTACAGTCTGTGTGTGTGTACTACAGTCTGTGTGTGTGTACTACAGTCTGTGTGTGTGTACTACAGTCTATGTGTGTGTACTACAGTCTGTGTGTGTGTACTACAGTCTGTGTGTGTGTACTACAGTCTGTGTGTGTGTACTACAGTCTATGTGTGTGTACTACAGTCTGTGTGTGTGTACTACAGTCTGTGTGTGTGTACTACAGTCTGTGTGTGTGTACTACAGTCTCTGTGTGTACTACAGTCTGTGTGTGTGTACTACAGTCTGTGTGTGTGTACTACAGTCTGTGTGTGTGTACTACAGTCTGTGTGTGTGTACTACAGTCTGTGTGTGTGTACTACAGTCTGTGTGTGTGTACTACAGTCTGTGTGTGTGTACTACAGTCTGTGTGTGTGTACAGAGCATCATAGGGACAACAATAACCTTGTGAGTGAGTTTACAGTGAACATGCAGTGATCCACATTTGAGTATTTACCACAGTACAGGGTAAAGATTAAGATTAGAGATCCTTTATTCCCCACAGTGGAGAAATGTCAGTGTTGCATCACAAGTTACAGACAATAGGAAAGAGGAGCACACTGCCCAAGAAAAATGAACAAAAACTCTATAGGAAAATGAAATAAAATACGACATAATCTCTAACTCTAGCATAAAAAGAAGCAGAATTAAATCTCTATCTCAAAGGTATTTTAGAGGATTTCCCCAAATTTTAAGAAATGTTTTAACTAAACTCTGGTCTTCTTTGACGAACCAGTAGTTTTGATGATTCACCGGAAGTAGATAATCCTCGTGGTAGCTGCGACTGCTGTGTGAAGGAGAGGTCACGCAGGTCTGTCCTCACCCGCTGCTGTCAGACTGTACAACGAGAATAGCTGAGCATGTACATGTAATGCTTCATGTAAATATAAATACTGAAATCATGTGTAATGTGCAATATAGTACTCGCATCCACTTTTTATTCTGCTCATATTCTGCTCACTACACATACATAGATAAGTACACACATGTCTGTACTGCAGAATATATATACAATACAATACAATACAATACAATTTATTCTTGTATAGCCCTAGGTCACAACAGAAGTCATCTCAGAGACTTAACAAAACCATTGAAATCACCAACACAGGTCAGAGAATCAACAGTTAAAACACATGAAGAATATAAAGCACACACAGAAGAAAATGTCCATACATGTTGTAGAATGCTAAAGTGTCCTGATCATCACCAATCCTTTCTGTTGGACACTAACTGTCCAACAAGACCCTCCTGCATCGACAAGGAAAAACTCTTAAAAAACCCAGTGGGAAAAAGTGAGAAACCTTGGGGAGAACTAGGGAAACCCACAGGGAGGGAGACCCATATGAGAAAGGGATCCGCTCCTCCGGACGGACAGACTAATGATCCAGGACCTAAGCTAGCTACAGAACGTGGACCAGTGGACGCTGAACGTGGACAGGTCCGGTGCAGGACTGAAGCACTCCCAGGCGGGTCGGGCGGGGCAGTCCGCAGGTGTAGATGGATATATATATGTGTGTTACTCCTGTACGAGTGTTTTGCCCGTACTTCGGTCTGAAGTATCTGTGTATGTCTTAAGTGCTTCTTACTGAGAGTGGTTGAGAGGAATGTTGAAGTGTGCATTGCAACACAGACATTTCTCCGCTGTGGGGGAATCTCATATTTTAATCCCACTGTGTGTTGTTCAATTTAGATGTATTTCAAACGAGGGGTCCCTAATTATATTGTTTAATTCATTGTATGTGATTTGGTCGTCATGGTTTTGTCTGATGGCACTCATGGTTATGGTAAAGATGGAGAAGATTATTTTTTTTATCAGAGTCCTCTGTATTTAAACCCGCAGTACCATGAGCCGCCAGTAGGTGTCGCACACGCCTCTCCACAGCTGTGTGCTGAGTAAGCCTGCAGAGGTCACAGAGACTAGCACTGAATATCACTGTCCTCCAGACTCTGCAAACCACATCCACACCTTCAGCTCCGTCTTCAAACAAGCTCCAGAGATTGTTTCATTGTTTCAAAGATGGAAGACACGTTGGGGAAGTTGGAGAGATGACAGCTGAGGCGGGTGAAGTGTCATGCTCAAGGACACAACAGCAGCATGACCGAAGTGAAAAATGTCATCTCAGATATTCTCACAGAGCTCTGTAAACTTGACCTTCCCCCTGACCCTGCTGTGCCTCTCTCTGGCTTCAGAATGATGGAAGAATGTGTGATGATGGCCTCCTTGACTAACTTTGTGTGAATGTACTTCTGATGCATCATGATTTGCTGAGTCAGGGATTCTCAGCGCGTTCTAATCAGTGTCAGAGTCCGCAGAAGGACAAATCAAAGTCACGCTCCGTTTTATTCCGGGCATCACAGTGCAGTCCTTTCACACAGAGTATGTTCAGCAGCTGCTATGAGCGATGGGAGATTATTTGTTCATTGATTTTCACAGTACACACTTGTCTCAGCGTTTCCAAATAGTAAATAATCTTATTGTTCTGGTCTACAATATGACTTGTGAAAAGTAGGATGAAGTATTTTGCCCAAAAGACTCTCCTAACTCCAGCTGTACCTAATATATTCCACAATTGAGGAGACATAATGATTTCTATGGATTGGGAAAAAGAATGAGAAATGATATAATCTCTGTGTATTGTCGTGAAAAATTTGCACACTGGACTAACGATTGTTCTCTAAAAAGTGCATTTCTGTGGACTTTCTGGGTCTGGTGGGGACATGAGGACTCCTCCCCTCCTCCTTGTCCCATTTGCCAACACTGTACATGATACTATTTCTGTTCTCTCTGCAAAAATACTTCTCCATCAGCATTTTTCCTCCTCTCAGCAAAAGTGGAGCAGCGTCACAGCCTTGTCTCCAGGTGTTGGTACCACATGGTCTGAGCTCACAGGATCCTTGAGGCCACACAGCACCTTTAGGACCCAGTGTGATCTGCAGTGGTGCAACTACTGCTACTACAAATACTATTACTACTACTACTATTGGTACTATTACTGCTACTGCGAGAGTGAGCTGTCCCGGAACACGATAAGGAGAGAGCTGTGTCCCTCTGGAGGTCATGGAGGAGTGTGTGGAGTATAGGGGAGTAGTGCTCAGGTGCGGAGGGAGGAGGGGACGTCGTGACCATATAAGGAGTGGGCGGGTCTTGTGCGTGTGTCCTGGCTCAAGGTGACTCCTGGGAGGAAGTAGTTTTCTGAAATGGAGAGCGGAATGCAGTTAACTATTGTTTTGTCGAGGTCACTGGAGGCACTGTTATTAGCCCATAATGCTATAAAAACATAATAATAAGAATAATAAGAATACATTTTAGTTATATTGCACCTTATATTTACAGGTAACTTCATAGTGCTGCAGATTAAAATACAAAAACAACACTGCAAGTCAACACGATGTTCTTTTTGGTTGAGAGGAATGCTGAAGTGGAGCTGTTTTGTTCTCACTTATAATAATAATGTCTTATATTAAAATGCATGTTAGATGTTAGATTTCTCAGCCAGTACTTCTGCAATCCTATACATTTGTTTTAACATCAAGTTTAGTGGCTGTCCTCACCATATCACCCTAAATGTGAAAATGTGGAACGCTAAATGTCATGATAATTTTTCTTCTTTTTTGTGTGGAGGGTCTAAGCACAGAGACATTTATGGACAATCCCTCTGGACCAATGGCTCCTCTGTGTGTGTTATTATTGAATGATTCTGCTGCTGTGGTTTAGGGCTGGACAAACATGAAAGGAATTGAGTTGTGATAAAATGTGATAATTCATAACAGCAGTAGCAGCAGTAGTAATAGTAGCAGTAGCAGTAGCAGTAGCAGTAGCAGTGGTGGTGGTGAAGGGCAGAGCGTCTCCAGTGTCCTTGCTAGTGTTGACGTTAGCGGTGGTCCATGTCTACACACGGCTGTGGTTACTGTACACACTAACTGTCCATCTGCCTCTGCCTCCTGCCTCTGCCTCTGCCTCCTGCCTCTGCCTCTGCCTCTGCCTCTGCCTGCCTCTGCCTCTGCCTCTTGCCTCTGCCTCTGCCTCCTGCCTCCTGCCTCTGCCTCCTGTCTCTGCCTCCTGCCTCCTGCCTCCTGCCTCTGCCTTCTGCCTCTGCCTCCTGCCTCTGCCTCCTGCCTCCTGCCTCTGCCTCCTGCCTCCTGCCTCTTGCCTCTGCCTCTGCCTCCTGCCTCTGCCTCTGCCTCCTGCCTCTGCCTGCCTGCCTCCTGCCTCTGCCTCTGCCTCCTGCCTCTGCCTCCTGCCTCCCTCTGCCTCTGCCTCCTGTCTCTGCCTCTGTCTCTGCCTCTGCCTCTTGCCTCTGCCTCTGCCTCCTGCCTCCTGCCTCTGCCTCCTGCCTCTGCCTTCTGCCTCTGCCTCCTGCCTCTGCCTCCTGCCTCCTGCCTCCTGCCTCCTGCCTCTGCCTCCTGCCTCTGCCTCCTGCCTCTGCCTTCTGCCTCTGCCTCCTGCCTCTGCCTCCTGCCTCCTGCCTCCTGCCTCTGCCTCCTGCCTCCTGCCTCCTGCCTCCTGTCTCTGCCTCCTGCCTCCTGCCTCTGCCTCCTGCCTCCTGCCTCCTGCCTCCTGCCTCCTGCCTCCTGTCTCTGCCTCCTGCCTCCTGCCTCTGCCTCCTGCCTCTGCCTCCTGCCTCCTGCCTCCTGCCTCCTGCCTCCTGCCTCTGCCTCTGCCTCTGCCTCTGCCTCTGCCTCCTGCCTCCTGCCTCCTGCCTCCTGCCTCTGCCTCCTGCCTCTGCCTCTGCCTCCTGCCTCTGCCTCCTGCCTCTGCCTCCTGCCTCCTGCCTCCTGCCTCCTGCCTCTGCCTCTGCCTCTGCCTCTGCCTCCTGCCTCTGCCTCCTGCCTCCTGCCTCCTGCCTCCTGCCTCCTGCCTCTGCCTCCTGCCTCCTGCCTCTGCCTCCTGCCTCCTGCCTCTGCCTCCTGCCTCCTGCCTCCTGCCTCCTGCCTCCTGCCTCTGCCTCCTGCCTCCTGCCTCCTGCCTCTGCCTCCTGCCTCCTGCCTCTGCCTCCTCCTGCCTCCTGCCTCCTGCCTCCTGCCTCTGGCCTCTGCCGCTGCCTCTGCCTCCTGCCTCCTGCCTCCTGCCTCTGCCTCCTGCCTCTGCCTCCTGCCTCTGCCTCTGCCTCTGCTGCCTCCTGCCTCTGCCTCTGCCTCCTGCCTCCTGCCTCCTGCCTCCTGCCTCCTGCCTCCTGCCTCCTGCCTCCTGCCTCTGCCTCCTGCCTCCTGCCTCCTGCCTCTGCCTCCTCCTGCCTCTCCCTGCCTCCTGCCTCTGCCTCCTGCCTCCTGCCTCCTCTGCCTCTGCCTCCTGCCTCTGCCTCCTGCCTCTGCCTCCTGCCTCCTGCCTCTGCCTCCTGCCTCCTGCCTCCTGCCTCCTGCCTCCTGCCTCCTGCCTCCTGCCTCCTGCCTCTGCCTCCTGCCTCCTGCCTCCTGCCTCTGCCTCCTGCCTCTGCCTCCTGCCTCCTGCCTCCTGCCTCCTGCCTCTGCCTCCTGCCTCCTGCCTCCTGCCTCTGCCTCCTGCCTCCTGCCTCCTGCCTCTGCCTCTTGCCTCTGCCTCCTGCCTCTGCCTCCTGCCTCTGCCTCTTGCCTCTGCCTCCTGCCTCTGCCTCTGCCTCTGCCTCCTGCCTCCTGCCTCCTGCCTCCTGCCTCTGCCTCCTGCCTCTGCCTCTGCCTCCTGCCTCCTGCCTCCTGCCTCCTGCCTCTGCCTCCTGCCTCTGCCTCCTGCTGCCTCTGCCTCTGCCTCCTGCCTCCTGCCTCTGCCTCCTGCCTCTGCCTCCTGCCTCTGCCTCCTGCCTCTGCCTCTGTCTCCTGCCTCTGCCTCCTGCCTCCTGCCTCTGCCTCTGTCTCCTGCCTCTGCCTCCTGCCTCCTGCCTCTGCCTCCTGCCTCTGCCTCCTGCCTCCTGCCTCTGCCTCCTGCCTCTGCCTCCTGCCTCCTGCCTCTGCCTCCTGCCTCCTGCCTCCTGCCTCCTGCCTCTGCCTCCTGCCTCCTGCCTCTGCCTCCTGCCTCCTGCCTCTGCCTCCTGCCTCTGCCTCCTGCCTCCTGCCTCTGCCTCCTGCCTCTGCCTCTGCCTCCTGCCTCTGCCTCCTGCCTCCTGCCTCTGCCTCCTGCCTCCTGCCTCCTGCCTCCTGCCTCTGCCTCTGCCTCCTGCCTCTGCCTCCTGCCTCCTGCCTCTGAATCCTGGATCCTAACGAGTAAATACAGAAGAGCAGATTTATTCAATTCAATTCATTCTTGAGAATCGTCAAATTCTCCAACACTGATCAGAGAATCAAACAGTTGGAGTCCAAACACAGTAAATGCAGAGATTAAAACACAGAGTGGTCCATAAGGAGCAGAGACCAATGTTCATAAATGTCCATAGAAGAATGTCAGGAGTCCTGGATCTGTCCTCACAGCCTCCTGTCTCTGAACACAACGAACCTGTCCAGATCTGTTTTATTCCACTGCACTGGCGTAAAAGTCTAAAGTCTTGAACTGATGTCACCGCATGAGTCAAAAATAACATTCTTGTGATGACAATACTGTCGTCCTAAGATGGCGCCCTGTGGGACCCCTCCCCTCACCGCTGTTGCGTCACAGCAGTGTCTGGAGTGACGACAGAGAGTGTTGTTTGAGCGGGTGGTGAGGATGAGGGTGGTGAGGGGGGGGTGAGGGTGATGAGGGGGGGTGAGGGTGGTGAGGGGGGGTGAGGGGGGGTGAGAGTGGTGAGGGGGGGTGAGGGGGGGTGGATCGTCCTTTACTCACCTTAGGCTGAAGGACACAAAGGCCTCCGCTCCTGTGTCCCGCCCCTGGGACTGTTACCTGTCAACAAGAGCTCATTTG
Source organism: Knipowitschia caucasica (assembly GCA_964034765.1). Classification (NCBI taxonomy): domain Eukaryota; kingdom Metazoa; phylum Chordata; class Actinopteri; order Gobiiformes; family Gobiidae; genus Knipowitschia; species Knipowitschia caucasica. Next base: position 1,268,948 of record OZ035844.1, on the reverse strand, counting down.
CGACCACGCAGGAGGGCAGAGCCACAGGCAGAACATGCAACAGGCTGATGCTATCTCTGCTGCTCCGGACGTCCGTCTACAGTTAGAGCCCGTCCTTTTACATTTGTTTTGTTATGAAGACATTTATACAGTAGTTTTGATCCTGGACAAACATGAAAGGAATTGAGTTGTGATAAAATGTGATAATTCATAACAGCAGTAGCAGCAGTAGTAATAGTAGCAGTAGCAGTAGCAGTAGCAGTAGCAGTGGTGGTGGTGAAGGGCAGAGCGTCTCCAGTGTCCTTGCTAGTGTTGACGTTAGCGGTGGTCCATGTCTACACACGGCTGTGGTTACTGTACACACTAACTGTCCATCTGCCTCCTGCCTCCTGTCTCTGCCTCCTGCCTCCTGCCTCTGCCTCCTGCCTCTGCCTCTGCCTCCTGTCTCTGCCTCCTGCCTCTGCCTCTGCCTCCTGCCTCTGCCTCCTGCCTCTTGCCTCTTGCCTCTGCCTCCTGCCTCTGCCTCTGCCTCTGCCTCCTGCCTCCTGCCTCTGCCTCCTGCCTCTGCCTCCTGCCTCCTGTCTCTGCCTCTGCCTCCTGCCTCCTGTCTCTGCCTCCTGCCTCTGCTCTGCCTCCTGCCTCTGCCTCTGCCTCTGCCTCTTGCCTCTGCCTCCTGCCTCTGCCTCTGCCTCTGCCTCCTGCCTCCTGCCTCTGCCTCCTGCCTCTGCCTCCTGCCTCTGTCTCTGCCTCTGTCTCTGTCTCTGTCTCTGTCTCTGCCTCTGCCTCTGCTCTGTCTCTGCCTCTGTCTCTGTCTCTGTCTCTGTCTCTGCCTCTGCCTCTGTCTCTGCCTCTGTCTCTGTCTCTGCCTCTGTCTCTGTCTCTGTCTCTGCCTCTGCCTCTGCCTCTGCCTCCTGTCTCTGCCTCCTGCCTCTGCCTCCTGCCTCTGCCTCTGCCTCCTGCCTCCTGTCTCTGCCTCCTGCCTCTGCCTCCTGCCTCTGCCTCCTGCCTCTTGCCTCTGCCTCCTGCCTCTGCCTTCTGCCTCCTGCCTCCTGCCTCCTGCCTCTGCCTCTGCCTCCTGCCTCCTGCCTCTGCCTCTTGCCTCTGCCTCCTGCCTCCTGCCTCTGCCTCCTGCCTCCTGGATCCTGGATCCTAACGAGTAAATACAGAAGAAGAGCAGATTTATTCAATTCAATTCATTCTCGAGAATCGTCAAATTCTCCAACACTGATCAGAGAATCAAACAGTTGGAGTCCAAACACAGTAAATGCAGAGATTAAAACACAGAGTGGCCCATAAGGAGCAGAGACCAATGTTCATAAATGTCCATAGAAGAATGTCAGGAGTCCTGGATCTGTCCTCACAGCCTCCTGTCTCTGAACACAACGACCCTGTCCAGATCTGTTTTATTCCACTGCACTGGCGTAAAAGTCTAAAGTCTTGAACTGATGTCACCGCATGAGTCAAAAATAACATTCTTGTGATGACAATACTGTCGTCCTAAGATGGCGCCCTGTGGGACCCCTCCCCTCACCGCTGTTGCGTCACAGCAGTGTCTGGAGTGACGACAGAGAGTGTTGTTTGAGCGGGTGGTGAGGATGAGGGGGGGTGAGGGGGGGGTGAGGGTGGTGAGGGTGGTGAGGGTGGTGAGGGGGGGTTGAGGGTGGTGAGAGTGGGTGAGGGGGGGTGGATCGTCCTTTACTCACCTTAGGCTGAAGGACACAAAGGCCTCCGCTCCTGTGTCCCGCCCCTGGGACTGTTACCTGTCAACAAGAGCTCATTTGCGACCACGCAGGAGGGCAGAGCCACAGGCAGAACATGCAACAGGCTGATGCTATCTCTGCTGCTCCGGACGTCCGTCTACAGTTAGAGCCCGTCCTTTTACATTTGTTTTGTTATGAAGACATTTATACAGTAGTTTTGATCCTGTTCTGTCCGTCCTCACTGACAGCAGATATACTAATGTTGTTTTCTTTCTGTTAGGGGTGGGATCTTTTGTAAAATATAACACTTAATAAATACATTAAACACTGAGAAAGCTTGTGTTTATGGACTGGATTACTTTAGTCAAAAATCAACAATATTGTTTTTTATTCAGCTTTTAAAAACAAATACAGGTTCTGTTTGTCCCGTCAGAAAGTCAAGAAACAGGGTGACTTTTGCAAACCTGTAAAAAATAATAATATATATATATACATATTTTTATGCTTCGAGCTGGGAGCTCCTAACTGAGCAAAGGTGATCAAAAAACACACACATGCAAAAAATATCTGAAAGTTAGGTACCCCAGCTTTAAATGTTTACAACCATAGATTTCTGTTCATAAATAAGGAAGAATTCATCCCATTCCGATGCATTATTGTGCTTTCATCAGGACACTTACTCCTCATATGCAAATGAGCGGGTTATAAAATAAAAATAACAGAGAGCGTCGGAATGCTTTGATCTATTAGGCTCAAATATTAACCGGCGCATGAATGATTGTGGTGCAGCGCCGTAAACTTTGTCCCTTAGAGAGTTAGGCACAAAGGGATTAATCTGTAACCAGTTTTTTCGCAACTCTTTACAATTCTTTCGAACGGGGACAGGGCAGCGGCAGAGTACGGTGGCCTGGCAGGGTTCATTTCACAGAAACACGATATCTCACTCTGCGCCTGCATCGATTCTCTCTGCTGCATTCCTTTGGACCATGGTTTCATCCATGTCTTTATTGTGTATTTAAAATGTACTTTTTCTCTTTCTCCTTCCACCCGCTGCTGTATTTTGTGTTTACCATAATAATAATAATAATAATAGAGCATTAGTTTTATGTGGTTCTTTTTTGGACAATTCATAGCATTATTCCTTCACTCAATACTACTACTGTAGCCACAGCTGCCCTGGGGCACACTGACAGAGGCAAGGCAACCTCCCACCACCACCAACCATTCACACACACACACACACACACACACACACCAGACTCATTCTATTGTGGGGGAAGTGTCTTGCCTAAGGACACAACCACAGTTTGATATTTTACAATCGCAGCCTTCCCACTGTGGCACCTGTTGTTCTGAGAGGTCTCCCATCACAAAACTACCCAAGCCCAGCCCTGCTTAGCTGCAGAGGTCTATCAGGATCTGACCTTCACCTGCAGGTCCCCGTCGGCTCAGCCTGGTCTGGATTCGTCTTTTCTTTCAATGTTATTTTTGCACCTGTTAAGAAGTGTAGTGACTGAACACAGGGGCCACAGAGAGGCCTCAGTGAGGTCCACAGGGGCCACAGAGAGAGGCCTCAGTGAGGTCCACAGGGGCCACAGAGAGGCCTCAGTGAGGTCCACAGGGGCCACAGAGAGAGGCCTCAGTGAGGTCCACAGGAGCCACAGAGAGGCCTCAGTGAGGTCCACAGGGGCCACAGAGAGGCCTCAGTGAGGTCCACAGGGCCCACAGAGAGAGGCCTCAGTGAGGTCCACAGGGGCCACAGAGAGGCCTCAGTGAGGTCCACAGGGCCCACAGAGAGAGGCCTCAGTGAGGTCCACAGGACCCACAGAGAGAGGCCTCAGTGAGGTCCACAGGAGCCACAGAGAGGCCTCAGTGAGGTCCACAGGGGCCACAGAGAGGCCTCAGTGAGGTCCACAGGGCCCACAGAGAGAGGCCTCAGTGAGGTCCACAGGGCCCACAGAGAGGCCTCAGTGAGGTCCACAGGGCCCACAGAGAGAGGCCTCAGTGAGGTCCACGGGGCCCACAGAGAGGCCTCAGTGAGGTCCATGGGGGCCACAGAGAGAGGCCTCAGTGAGGTCCACGGGGGCCACAGAGAGAGGCCTCAGTGAGGTCCACGGGGGCCACAGAGAGAGGCCTCAGTGAGGTCCACGGGGCCCACAGAGAGGCCTCAGTGAGGTCCACGGGGGCCACAGAGAGAGGCCTCAGTGAGGTCCACAGGACCCACAGAGAGAGGCCTCAGTGAGGTCCACAGGAGCCACAGAGAGGCCTCAGTGAGGTCCACAGGGGCCACAGAGAGGCCTCAGTGAGGTCCACAGGGCCCACAGAGAGAGGCCTCAGTGAGGTCCACAGGGCCCACAGAGAGGCCTCAGTGAGGTCCACAGGGCCCACAGAGAGAGGCCTCAGTGAGGTCCACGGGGCCCACAGAGAGGCCTCAGTGAGGTCCATGGGGGCCACAGAGAGAGGCCTCAGTGAGGTCCACGGGGGCCACAGAGAGAGGCCTCAGTGAGGTCCACGGGGGCCACAGAGAAAGGCCTCAGTGAGGTCCACGGGGGCCACAGAGAGAGGCCTCAGTGAGGTCCACGGGGGCCACAGAGAGAGGCCTCAGTGAGGTCCCACGGGGCCCACAGAGAGGCCTCAGTGAGGTCCACGGGGGCCACAGAGAGAGGCCTCAGTGAGGTCCACGGGGCCCACAGAGAGAGGCCTCAGTGAGGTCCACGGGGGCCACACAGAGAGGCCTCAGTGAGGTCCACGGGGGCCACAGAAAGAGGCCTCAGTGAGGTCCACGGAGGCCACACAGAGAGGCCTCAGTGAGGTCCACGGGGGCCACAGAGAGAGGCCTCAGTGAGGTCCACGGGGGCCACAGAGAGAGGCCTCAGTGAGGTCCACGGGGGCCACACAGAGAGGCCTCAGTGAGGTCCACGGGGGCCACAGAGAAAGTCATGTTTATTTATTTAGCACAATACCAGAGTCACAAATGTTTGACAGTTGTTGTGGTGTTTTGTCTCTCGCTCCAGAGTCAGCTGTGAACATGAGGCACATACCAGACCTGTTCTACATGTTTTAGTGGTAGGGAACACTGGAGCACCCGGAGGAAACCTACACAGACACAGGGAGAACATGCAAACCTTCTGGCTGTGAGGTTCAAGCACTAACCACTGCTCCCAGTGTGTACGAATGTACCAAGCCTTATATGGCTCTAACTGGATTACACAAACACAAACCCCAGGACCATGGAGAGCTTTGAGCCCAGGACCATGGAGAGCTTTGAGCCCAGGACCATGTGAACGAGGGTCTTCTGAGCGAGAGGAATGAAAGTCAAGAGGAGCCAGAGCGAGAAGGAGCAAAACTCTGTTCATGAGCACTTCCCTATTGGCCTCCATTGAGCTGTTTGGCATCGTCCATCTATAAACATTAACTCACGAGAATGGCCTTTTAAACTTTCCTTAATGGGTCTTTATCAATGATTGGCCCCGGGGCCCGCAGGAGCCGCCTCGTCCTGAGACACACTCAGTAAGTCAGGATCAAATACAATCAACTTCCTGAAAAAGTGAGACAGTCTGCTCCCTTTAGATGAGTCTGAGTTTATCAGTTCTAGACCCATCACTGAACTCTGAGTTTTTGTTGTTGGTTTTAAAGTCGTCAAAATAAATATGGATTCATTAAAGAGGACTGTTGAAACACCTGCAGGTGAAAGCCTGACACTGTCAGACCTCTGTAGCTAAGCAGGGCAGGGCCTGGTCAGTAGTCTGATGGGAGATCCTGTACGGTAACAAACCGACAGCACGTGGTGTGAGGCAAGTTTATTTGTATAGCACAAGGCAATTCAAAGTGCTGAACCAAATAAGCATTACATCAATAATCACAGTGTGCAGATAAACAGAACTGGTTTAAACATTGTCAGAGAGGAGGCCTGTCTCACATCTTCAGGAAGACTGTCCTGCGTAGCAGTTTGAGCTTGTGTTTCTCAGCACAAAGGTTTTGGGTTCAATTCCACCTCCAGGTCTCACTGTGTGGAGTTTGCATGTTCTCCATGTGTCTGCGTAGGTTTCCTCTGGGTGCTCCGGTTTCTCCTACCACTAACATGTACAATAGTTCTAAATGTAGTGTATAAATAAATATTACTTACTTACTTAACTGTCACTGTGTCTTTAGGCAAGACACTTTACCCACATCAGCTGGAATAAGCCACAGGAAGTGGAGAGAATGAATAATGCCATGATCGTGTCTTTTAACAGCGTTATATAAACAAATATATTTTTAATTCTGTTTTTGCACCTGGTAGGACTAAGAATAGATCGGTCCCACATTGGAACTGAATCATGTCCGAGGGTCTGATTCCGTGTCTTGTTGTGAACGCCACAGTTTGTTGTTGATGGTGTAAACACGGAGCTGGGCGGACATTTTGTAAACACAGCTGTACGAGGAGTTGTTGACACGTGAAACAAAAGTACAAGTCCATGAAATTGTGAATTCTTTCTCCTGATTGTTGAAAATGTAATGTTTTCCCGGTGGTCTTTAACAGAAGGAAGTGCCTGTCCCTGAGTCCACGCAGAAACCATGGGTCTATAATCATAACGGCAGAAACAGAAAACATGAGAAAAGATGAAGCGATGGATTCAGGAGAGAAGAGTTTAGTAAACGGCAAAACTGAAAGGTCAAAGAGCAACCGGAGAGAGGCTGAAAACACGGTCTGTTTCCAAACATACAGTATGTCCACGTCAGAGCGGGAAACACCTCAGGAATGCTCAGAGTATGTCCAGAGTACTACTGCTTTATGCTCACAGTACTACTGCTTTATGTCCAGAGTACTACTGCTTTATGCTCAAAGTACTACTGCTTTATGCTCAGAGTACTACTGCTTTATGCTCAGAGTACTACTGCTTTATGCTCAAAGTACTACTGCTTTATGTCCAGAGTACTACTGCTTTATGCTCAGAGTACTACTGCTTTATGCTCAGAGTACTACTGCTTTATGTCCAGAGTACTACTGCTTTATGCTCAGAGTACTACTGCTTTATGTCCAGAGTACTACTGCTTTATGTCCAGAGTACTACTGCTTTATGTCCAGAGTACTAACTGCTTTATGCTCAGAGTACTACTGCTTTATGTTCAGAGTACTACTGTTTTATGTCCAGAGTACTACTGCTTTATGCTCAGAGTACTACTGCTTTATGTCCAGAGTACTACTGCTTTATGCTCAGAGTACTACTGCTTTATGTTCAGAGTACTACTGCTTTATGTCTAGAGTACTACTGCTTTATGCTCAGAGTACTACTGCTTTATGTTCAGAGTACTACTGCTTTATGTCCAGAGTATTACTACTGCTTTATGTCCAGAGTACTACTGCTTTATGTTCCAGAGTACTACTACTGCTTTATGTTCAGAGTACTACTGCTTTATGTCCAGAGTACTACTGCTTTATGTCCAGAGTACTACTGCTTTATGTCCAGAGTACTACTGCTTTATGTCCAGAGTACTACTGCTTTATGTCCAGAGTACTACTGCTTTATGCTCAGAGTACTACTGCTTTATGTTCAGAGTACTACTGCTTTATGTCCAGAGTACTACTGCTTTATGTCCAGAGTACTACTGCTTTATGCTCAGAGTACTACTGCTTTATGTCCAGAGTACTACTGCTTTATGCTCAAAGTACTACTGCTTTATGCTCAGAGTACTACTGCTTTATGCTCAGAGTACTACTGCTTTATGCTCAGAGTACTACTGCTTTATGCTCAGAGTACTACTGTTTTATGTCCAGAGTACTTCTGCTTTATGCTCAGAGTACTACTGCTTTATGTCCAGAGTACTACTGCTTTATGCTCAGAGTACTACTGCTTTATGTCCAGAGTACTACTGCTTTATGTCCAGAGTACTACTGCTTTATGTCCAGAGTACTACTGCTTTATGCTCAGAGTACTACTGCTTTATGTTCAGAGTACTACTGTTTTATGTCCAGAGTACTACTGCTTTATGCTCAGAGTACTACTGCTTTATGTCCAGAGTACTACTGCTTTATGCTCAGAGTACTACTGCTTTATGTTCAGAGTACTACTGCTTTATGTCTAGAGTACTACTGCTTTATGCTCAGAGTACTACTGCTTTATGTTCAGAGTACTACTGCTTTATGTCCAGAGTATTACTACTGCTTTATGTCCAGAGTACTACTGCTTTATGTTCCAGAGTACTACTACTGCTTTATGTTCAGAGTACTACTGCTTTATGTCCAGAGTACTACTGCTTTATGTCCAGAGTACTACTGCTTTATGCTCAGAGTACTACTGCTTTATGTTCAGAGTACTACTGCTTTATGTCCAGAGTACTACTGCTTTATGTCCAGAGTACTACTGCTTTATGCTCAGAGTACTACTGCTTTATGTCCAGAGTACTACTGCTTTATGTCCAGAGTACTACTGCTTTATGTCCAGAGTACTACTGCTTTATGCTCAGAGTACTACTGCTTTATGTCCAGAGTACTACTGCTTTATGCTCAGAGTACTACTGTTTTATGTCCAGAGTACTTCTGCTTTATGCTCAGAGTACTACTGCTTTATGTCCAGAGTACTACTGCTTTATGCTCAGAGTACTACTGCTTTATGTCCAGAGTACTACTGCTTTATGTCCAGAGTACTACTGCTTTATGTCCAGAGTACTACTGCTTTATGCTCAGAGTACTACTGCTTTATGTTCAGAGTACTACTGTTTTATGTCCAGAGTACTACTGCTTTATGCTCAGAGTACTACTGCTTTATGTCCAGAGTACTACTGCTTTATGCTCAGAGTACTACTGCTTTATGTTCAGAGTACTACTGCTTTATGTCTAGAGTACTACTGCTTTATGCTCAGAGTACTACTGCTTTATGTTCAGAGTACTACTGCTTTATGTCCAGAGTATTACTACTGCTTTATGTCCAGAGTACTACTGCTTTATGTTCCAGAGTACTACTACTGCTTTATGTTCAGAGTACTACTGCTTTATGTCCAGAGTACTACTGCTTTATGTCCAGAGTACTACTGCTTTATGTCCAGAGTACTACTGCTTTATGCTCAGAGTACTACTGCTTTATGTTCAGAGTACTACTGCTTTATGTTCAGAGTACTACTGCTTTATGCTCAGAGTACTACTGCTTTATGTCCAGAGTACTACTGCTTTATGCTCAGAGTACTACTGCTTTATGTTCAGAGTACTACTGCTTTATGTCCAGAGTACTACTGCTTTATGCTCAGAGTACTACTGCTTTATGTCCAGAGTACTACTGCTTTATGTCCAGAGTACTACTGCTT
>OZ035844.1:1222488-1254988 GCA_964034765.1 Knipowitschia caucasica | reverse complement strand
GTCTGTATGTGTGTCTGTATGTGCGTCTGTTTGTGCGTCTGTATGTGTGTCTGTATGTGCGTCTGTATGTGTGTCTGTATGTGCGTCTATATTTGTGTCTGTATGTGCGTCTATATGTGTGTCTGTATGTGCGTCTGTATGTGCGTGTGTCTGTGTGTCTGTATGTGCGTCTGTGTCTGTATGTGCGTCTGTATGTGTGTCTGTATGTGTGTCTGTATGTGCGTCTGTATGTGTGTCTGTATGTGCGTCTGTATGTGCATCTGTATGTGCGTCTGTGTGTCTGTATGTGTCTGTATGTGCGTCTGTATGTGTGTCTGTATGTGCGTCTGTATGTGTGTCTGTATGTGCGTCTGTATGTGCATCTGTATGTGCGTCTGTATGTGTGTCTGTATGTGCGTCTGTGTCTGTATGTGTGTCTATATGTGTGTCTGTATGTGCGTCTGTATGTGCGTGTGTCTGTGTGTACTGTATGTGTGTCTGTATGTGTCTGTGTGTGTCTGTGTGTGTCTGTGTGTGTTGTTGTTGTCTGTATGTGTCTGTATGTGTCTGTATGTGTCTGTATGGTGTCTGTATGTGTCTGTTGTGTCTGTATGTGTCTGTATGTGTCTGTATGTGTCTGTATGTGTCTGTGTGTGTCTGTATGTGTCTGTATGTGTCTGTATGTGTCTGTGTGTGTCTGTGTGTGTCTGTATGTGTCTGTATGTGTCTGTATGTGTCTGTGTGTGTCTGTATGTGTCTGTATGTGCGTCTGTTTGTGTGTCTGTATGTGTCTCTGTATGTGTGTGTCTGTATGTGTCTGTATGTGTGTCTGTATGTGTCTGTATGTGTCTGTGTGTGTCTGTATGTGTCTGTATGTGTCTGTGTGTGTCTGTATGTGTCTGTATGTGTCTGTGTGTGTCTGTATGTGTCTGTGTGTGTCTGTATGTGTCTGTGTGTGTCTGTATGTGTCTGTGTGTGTCTGTATGTGTCTGTGTGTGTCTGTATGTGTCTGTATGTGTCTGTATGTGTCTGTATGTGTCTGTATGTGTCTGTGTGTGTCTGTATGTGTCTGTGTGTGTCTGTATGTGTCTGTGTGTGTCTGTATGTGTCTGTATGTGTCTGTATGTGTCTGTGTGTGTCTGTGTGTGTCTGTATGTGTCTGTGTGTGTCTGTATGTGTCTGTGTGTGTCTGTATGTGTCTGTGTGTGTCTGTATGTGTCTGTGTGTGTCTGTATGTGTCTGTGTGTGTCTGTGTGTGTCTGTATGTGTCTGTGTGTGTCTGTGTGTGTCTGTATGTGTCTGTGTGTGTCTGTGTGTGTCTGTATGTGTCTGTGTGTGTCTGTATGTGTCTGTGTGTGTCTGTGTGTGTCTGTGTGTGTCTGTGTGTGTCTGTATGTGTCTGTGTGTGTCTGTATGTGTCTGCATGGTTCTATGGTCTGTGGCTGTTGCCATGTCACAGATTGAAATAAACATAAATAAAACATCTAAAAATGTGAATGTTTTGACTTTAATCCATAATCATCACTTTGTCGTCACGAGTCTAAAGTTTCTAAACCAGAGATAATTATAAGATAATTATAAGTTTGTGTAAGCTCTCAGTCGTACAGGGATTAGTCAAAGCAAAGGAAGGTTTCTCACCCATCATCTGTACTTCTTAGCAAGTTTTCCCGACGTTTCGTCCTCAACCTAGCGGACTTCTTCAGGGAATGAATTCTCGGACCGCGCGTTGGAGATTTATAACCTATGGGTGTGGTCAGCCACACCCTAACCCTGATACTAACTCGTAAACAATCTAAGGTCTGATGTAGAAGGGAGCAGGTCTAACGACCCTGCTGAGGCTAACGACCCTAACTCCTTAGCATGTCACTGACCTATTGTCTGCTGGGATCATCAAGTGGAGTGCAGGTCTCACCCCTCCTAACTCATTAGCATGTCACTGACCTCATTAGCATGTCACTGACCTTGTCCCAAGTTAGGGCGTTGTTTTTAGGATGTCGTCATAGATGCGAGGCAAAACAAATCTTAACCCTCCTCCTCTGTTAAGAGAAGGTTTTTGTTTCCTCACAAAAATAGCTTCTTTCACTCCTCTCTCAAACCAATTCTTCTCCCGAGCCAGAATTTTAACCTCTGTGTCATCCACCGTGTGGTTGGAGGCCTTGAGGTGGAGATGAACAGCCGACTGTGGCCCACTAGAGTTTTCTCTACGATGTTGGTAAAGTCGTTTCTGTAGAGTTTGTTTGGTTTCTCCAATATAGTGGTCAGTGCACTCCTCTTCACTACATTTAATTGAATACACCACATTGCTCTGTTTGTGTCTGGGTGTTTTGTCTTTGGGATGCACTAATTTCTGTCTTAACGTGTTGAAAGGTTTGAAATACACAGGGATTTTGTGTTGCCTAAAGATTCTTTGTAGTTTCTCTGAAACTCCCGCCACATACGGTAAAGACACCCCTCTCCTCCTACTTTCTTCTGTCTGTTGGACTGTGTCTCTGGCCTTTCTCGTCCTTTGGGCTTTAGTAAAAGACCACTTGGGGTAGCCACATCTGGAAAGTGCTCTCTGAACATGTTTGGTTTCTCTGTTCTTTGAAGCGTTCTAATGACCCCGAGTTTATGTTGTAGCGGATGATTTGAGTCAAAGGCCAGGTTCTGGTCAGTGTGAGTGGACTTTCTGAAGACCTCAGTCTCTAATTGTCCGTTCTCCAGTATGATGACCTTACAATCTAGAAAGGCGAGTTCACTCTCCTTAGCATCCTCGCGAGTGAAATTTATAAAAGGGTCCACCGAATTAATGTGTTCTGAAAAAGGTTCCACTTCCTGTTTCTTTAACTTAACCCATGTATCGTCTACATATCGAAACCAATGGCTTGGCGCTGTCCCTTGGTAAGAGCCCAGGGCTTGTTCCTCCAGTTTCTCCATACACAGATTGGCCACTATAGGAGAGACTGGGGAGCCCATCGCACAGCCATGAATCTGTCTAAAGAAGGTGCCTCTAAATTGGAAATACGTGGTGTTAAGACACATTTCAAGTATTTCACAGATGTGGTCAGCTGTTAGTTTCGTTCTCTCCCCTAGTGTGGCGTCTTTCTGTAGGCTTTCTCTTACAGCCTCCACCGCCTCTGTAATAGGGACCGACGTAAAAAGCGATGTCACATCAAACGAGACCATTGTCTCATCTGTGTCAAACTGGAGGTGTTTGATTTTATTCACAAATTCTTTAGTGTTTTCTATGTGATGGTGGGTGTTACCCACCAAAGGAGCCAGAATGGTTTTGAGGTGTTTAGCCAGGTTGTAGGTGATAGAGTCTATGCTACATACAATAGGCCGAAGTGGAAAGTTTTGTTTGTGTATTTTTGGGAGGCCATAAATACTGGGGATGGTGTCTCCTGGGTAAAGTTTGTAATATAGTGGTTTTTCAATAATGCCCTCTTTCACTAAGCTCTGAAGGAAGTCTATAATCTTTTTCCTAAACCCACTGGTAGGGTCCCTCTTCAATGGCTGGTACGTGTTGGTGTCCAAGAGTAACTGATTAACTTTGGCCTCATAGTCTGAGCTGTTGAGGATAACTGTGCATCTGCCTTTGTCAGCTGGTAAAATAGTTATACTCTCATCCTTTTGTAATGCCATTAATGCTTTTTGCTCATCTAATGAGACATTGGATTGTGGGGGCTTCGCACTTTTGAGTGTTGCAGAGACTCTCAGTCTGAGGGCCCCTGCCTCACTCTCAGTTAGTTTGTTGTTTCTAATGGCTGCTTCTGCTGCTGTGATGTATTCAATTGTAGGAATATCTTTTGGGGTTATTGCAAAATTTAGGCCTTTAGTAAGAACATCTTTTTCCGCTTGTGATAAATGCCGATCAGACAGATTTTTGACCCAATTCTCCCTGTCCAAGCCTTGTCCAATTTCACTTTTAGAATGTTGAAAAGAATTATGGTTTTGGAGTTTTAGAAATTTGCCTATCTGACGTTCTTTGGCCTTCTTGTGATGGTTCAGTTGGGCAGTTTCCGTAAACGTCCAAATCCTCTGAAAAAACCCTGGTGAGACTGCCAATTCCAGTTTGTGCTTAAGGCACTCTATCTCGTCCTTTAGGTTTATAATCTCTATGTTAAGTCGTCGAATTCTTAAATTGAGAATCTTCATACAGTAGTTTTGTTGTATTTTTCTTGCCAACTGGCCTGTTTCTAATGCTTTTTGCTTTAAACATTTTGGGATAAGTTTACTCTGGCTACACCTAAGATTAAACCTAAGATGATTTCTGGCGTCTGCTAATTTTCTTTTGATTTTCTCCAACCCGCGTGCCAAGACCAGGGCGTCTCTCCCAAAGTTGGCAACGATAAGTTTGTGTAAGCCCTCAGTCGTACAGGGATTAGTCAAAGCAAAGGAAGGTTTCTCACCCATCATCTGTACTTCTTTGCAAGTTTTCCCGACGTTTCGTCCTCAACCTGGGGACTTCTTCAGGGAATGAATTCTCGGACCGCGCGTTGGAGATTTATAACCTATGGGTGTGGTAAGCCACACCCTAATCCTGATACTAACTCGTAAACAATCTAAGGTCTGATGTAGAAGGGAGCAGGTCTAACGACCCTGCTGAGGCTAACGACCCTAACTCATTAGCATGTCACAGACCTATTGTCTGCTGGGATGCTCAAGTGGAGTGCAGGTCTCACCCCTCCTAACTCATTAGCATGTCACTGACCTTGTCCCAAGTTAGGGCGTTGTTTTTAGGATGTCGTCATAGATGCGAGGCAAAAACAAATCTTAACCCTCCTCCTCTGTTAAGAGAAGGTTTTTGTTTCCTCACAAAAATAGCTTCTTTCACTCCTCTCTCAAACCAATTCTTCTCCCGAGCCAGAATTTTAACCTCTGTGTCATCCACCGTGTGGTTGGAGGCCTTGAGGTGGAGATGAACAGCCGACTGTGGCCCACTAGAGTTTTCTCTACGATGTTGGTAAAGTCGTTTCTGTAGAGTTTGTTTGGTTTCTCCAATATAGTGGTCAGTGCACTCCTCTTCACTACATTTAATTGAATACACCACATTGCTCTGTTTGTGTCTGGGTGTTTTGTCTTTGGGATGCACTAATTTCTGTCTTAACGTGTTGAAAGGTTTGAAATACACAGGGATTTTGTGTTGCCTAAAGATTCTTTGTAGTTTCTCTGAAACTCCCGCCACATACGGTTATAAATCTCCAACGCGCGGTCCGAGAATTCATTCCCTGAAGAAGTCCGCTAGGTTGAGGACGAAACGTCGGGAAAACTTGCTAAGAAGTACAGATGATGGGTGAGAAAGATAATTATAAGTTATAGATTCTTCTGTAAATTGGTCCAAATGACGTCTTTTGAATCGTTGTGGTTTTGCATTGACAAAAATGTCCAGCAGCGAAAGATAAAATGTTTCACAGGCCTCCAGGAAGCACCAGGAAGCACCAGGAAGCACCAGGAAGCACCAGGAAGCACCAGGAAGAACCAGGAAGCACCAGGAAGCACCAGGAAGAACCAGGAAGCACCAGGAAGAACCAGGAAGCACCAGGAAGCACCAGGATGCACCAGGAAGCACTGCAGAAGGACCAGGAAGCACCACAGAGGGACCAGGGACCACCGCAGAGGGACCAGGAAGCACCACAGAGGGACCAGGAAGCACCGTAGAGGGACTAGGAAGCACCACAGAGGGACCAGGAAGCACCACAGAAGGACCAGGAAGCACCACAGAAGGACCAGGAAGCACCGCAGAGGGACCAGGAAGCACCGCAGAGGGACCAGGAAGCACCGCAGAGGGACCAGGAAGCACCGCAGAGGAACCAGGGACCACCGCAGAAGGACCAGGAAGCACCGCAGAGGGACCAGGAAGCACCACAGAGGAACCAGGGACCACCGCAGAGGGACCAGGGACCACCGCAGAGGGACCAGGGACCACCGCAGAGGGACCAGGGACCACCGCAGAGGGACCAGGGACCAGGGACCACCGCAGAGGGACCAGGGACCACCGCAGAGGGACCAGGGACCACCGCAGAGGGACCAGGGACCACTCACTATAATCTCCATCAATGCAAACGTTTCCAAAGTCTGAGCTAAAGTTCCAGCACAAGTGAAATTACTGAGAGACTTATTGTTCATACTTTAATGACTGTTTTTGAACCAGTCTCAATTGTAGGTTTGGTGTGTGTGTGTGTGTGTGTGTTTGTGTGTGTCTGTGTGTGTGTGTGTGTGTGTCTGTGTGTGTGCGTTCGCAGTGACTTGGCATAACATCCAATTGTCGTGTGTGTGACGTGATGTAGTCCATGTTTTGTTTCATCGACGACTGAAGCACATTTTAACGACGATGATCAAATATACACTGCAAAAAGTGACGAAAAATAAGTTAAAAATTGCGTAAATTTGGCAAAAATGTGTCTTAATCTGAGAACATTTGGACTGAGTCTTAAAACACTATTCTCCAACGGGACAAAGCTTAATTATCTTGTTTTAAAAAGATACAGAAATGTCTCCCTTGGAAATACTAGTGTGAAGACTAGTGTCCAATTAAGCCGTTTTTTTCCTCATTTTATATCATTTTTTGCAGTGTCCGGGTACTCTCACGTGATTGGTTAAAAATAGCCCGATATCAAAGTAACTTGAGCTCCGGAGTATGATCTCAGGTTCAGTATTTTTCTGCAGTGTCGGTGAAATCTGACGCAGCGTCCAAAGAGGATGTCCACGGCCCGCTGAGGGCCGCAGTCTGAGGTCATGACCTTTGTCCAACCGTAAAAAGACCATCCATCCATTTTCTTCCCCTTAATCCATCTCTGGGTGTGGGGGGTGGCCACATGCACACACACAGCACCAGCCTCTCACCGGCTAAAGTTTAATGATATTTAATGTTCTGTAAATGTAAAGGAATGTTTGTGATTCTGAGGCGTTCATTCAGGATGAACTTTTAGATTAGTATTTATTATTTATTATAGCATGTTAGTAAATTTATTTATGTTTTTAGACACATTTTATTTAGGTTTATTTATTTATTATATATCTACCCATTTACTATTGTTATTATGAATGGGGGCGCCAGTAGCTCAGTTGGTAGAGCATTAGCCTTTAGGCCTGAAGGTCGTGGGTTTGTTTCCCACCTTGACACCTTCTCCACCGACTCCCACTGATGTCTGCTGTCGTTGTGTCCTTGGGCAAGACACTTAACCCCACTTTGCCTGAAGCCCCCGCTGAAAGATCTCAGCTCCTGCAGGAGGATCAGAGAGGGACTGGTGCTCTGTGGACTGGGTGCAGCTCTGACTGCCACCCTGACCCAGAAATGGATTAAGGGGAAGAAAATGGATGGATGGATTATTAATATTGGTCAGCTGCCATTTTCTTTTTTGTGTCACTTTTGTCTGGCTCTTGGATCTAGTAGGGGCCTAGGGTCCTGTGTCGTCCCCTGTGGCTGCAGGCAGCTCTCTGCTCCTGGTGCAGATGGCTCCTTGGATGGCGCTTCTTCAGCCGGTTACATCTGCTCCCAGCCCTATGTATCTTTTCATTGTTTTACCTATTTTACCGATCTGATGTGACTTTATGTGTATGTGTGTGTGTGTGTGTGTGTGTGCGTGTGTGTGTGTGCGTGTGTGTGCATGTGTGTGTGTGTCTGCATGTGTGTGTGTGTATACGCATGTGGGTGTATATATAATAATAAATGTGGTAGTGGGGGGGTCTGTGGGGAGGTGGGGTTTAGGGCTGGGCATGTTGGATTGTTTTTAACTAAACTGTACCCAGACATGGACGAATAAAGGGATGAAAATGAGATGAACATAATTGTGTTTCTAAACATGTGTTGTGTGTGTTCATGAATCTGTAGAAATGCGTTGGTTTTAAACAGTGTTTTTCTGCACAAAGACGCGTCACAGAATTATTCTTTTACTCAACACACGATGGTGATAAACTACTGCTGTAGCCACAGCTGCCCTGGGGCACAATGACAGTTTGGCCCCGCAGCCGCCCCACTGTGGCCCCTGTTCTCAGAGGTCTCCCATCGCAGTTTCTATCCAGGCCCTTCCCTGCTTAGCTTCAGAGGTCTGAAGGATCTTCACCTGCAGGGGGCGCCACTGAATGTTAAAATTTTACATACACTTCAACATAGTTTTTATAATAATGTTTTCTTTTTATCATCATGTTTTTTCTTCAAGTCAAATAAAAACAAACACATTTTAAAACCTGTTGTAACTATAATATATATATATATATATATATATATATATACATACATACATACATATATATATATTGTTGTATAAATTAAACTCTGATGACGTCCTTTAATAGAAATAAATAAAACCCTTTCTTTGCCCATTTCTCTCCCTGTCAGTCTCCGTGACGTCACCCCCGCTCTCTGCTCTCATTGGTCAGCCTCGCCCCGCCCCTCCCGTAGGTACCGAGTCCTGAGTTTGAGGAGGAGCCCCGCGCAGCACTTTATATGAGGCTGACTTCAATTACACCGAGCCGCTCGTCTGCTCGCCTCCTTCAGCACCAGCCTCAGGGACCCACATCCCTGCCCTTTTTTTTTCTTCCATTTTTAGCTTTTAGTGACTTTTGCAAAAACCTACACAAACATGCCCAAAGACAAGGACGACGGTGGGTGGAAGAAGTTTGTGTGGAACTCGGACACGGGAGAGTTCCTGGGGCGCACGGGAGGCTCCTGGGGTAAGTCACACCTGTTCTGGACTCGGTCTGTCCACAGCTGCAGCTTAGTGTGAAGTGTGGGAGGCATCCGAATCCGACATGACAACAGCCTAAGATGCGGTTTCTTGTTAAACTGTAAAGTTTCTCTCCATCTCATTCATACATTTGTGCTAAAAAACTCAGAATTCAATGTTTCTGTCATGTCTGAGTCTGTCTCCATCTGCAGCATCTTCCATTCAACTTTTCCCCAGAACTTCCAACGCTTGCTGCCTCATGATGCGTGCTCTGTGCCTGTGATGTTTGGGAGTAATTGGGTTAAAACTGCATCGCGCTCAAGGTGACTCAAGGTTAAAAAAGGGGAGAAAACAAAGAAAGACATCTTGGAACCGGAGAGAACCTATCGATCCGTGTCCGGTTCTAGTGATCAGGTGTCGCTGTAATCTAGGCTGAATACCACTCATTAACTCCAGCGACCTTTCTCCTCTCGCTCTGTCAGGAACGGCCCCACTGCGCATGCGCTGTCCTCCTTCAATGTCACTGGCTTCAGACTTTGGCACCTGCGTAAAAAGAAAAAGGTGGGCCAAATGTTTATGGCTTCTGTGCGTCCGTGCCGTGGATGCGCGTCCTTCTCTCGGTCATGAGAAACTGCTGATGCATGTGTGGGCATGCGCAGTGCAGCGGCCCGGGCTGTGACGTAATCTGTGATATGGGATGTCTGTGAATTAACATGAGTGACATGTGTTTATGGAGCTGAGCTTACTGTAGTTCTTGAAATCCAGTGACTTCTTGCGTGACCTTGTGCGTAAAAGTGCAGCCTCTGTTTGGATATTTAAATGTATTCATATCATAGACTGTACTATCCATATATATCTAATTATAAAGTCTCAATTAAACTCACTAATGGGAATCTACAGATCATAGAAAAGCCAGTCAAAGCTGCTCATTAGCTACAGGCCAAACTGCAATGTCAGTGAGCAGCACCTGGGCCCAGAGGTCATTCACTCGTTTCCAGAATTAAACGACAAACCTTCTTCTCATTGGACCACATTTCTTCATTTCTTCATTTATACATTTTCCAATATTCAATTTCCCGGAGAAAAAGCACGAGGGAGGTCTTCTTTGAATCCACCAGAGCCCTAAGCACTCTATTAACAGGCGTGTTCTTTACCTGTAACCGTAGCCGTGTGCTTCCTGCCTCTGCCTCACAAGTGCATTCTTTTGGAGCGGGTTTAAAACAAAGGGCCCCAGTGTTGGCCCTGATGTGTAGGGGCCTCTGTGGCTCCTGATGTGTAGGGGCCTCTGTGGCTCCGTGTGTCACATGCTGCGGCCCTGTGTCCGATGCATTGTCTCCTCGTCCTTGAAGTGGATCAACTCTCGGCGTTAGAACAACTCCAGTGTTCTTCTGCAGAACGTGTGGGCTCCGGCTCTGAGAAAGTCCGCCACAAAACACTCCATTGTCTTTTTAACAGTCTTCATTCATGGTTTTTGAAATGGGTGATGATCAAAGTCCTTTTTTATTGAATGGATGTTCTGTCTGCATCTTGAGTCCATATACTGTGTAAAAATATGTGTGCTAAACTATACACGCTAATGCTCCTATGCTAATCTAGGTAAACTTATGCTAATCTAGTTAAACTTGAGCTAAACTAGTTTGAAAGACTATTCTGGGAACTGCAGGAGCAATTGTTTTAATTTGAAGGTCCCAGAGTGAATTTGAACTCCTGCCAAGTCCTGGTCATGCCGTGGAGTGGGACTAGGACTACACATACAGTAGGTGAAGGACTAGGTGTAGGACTAGGACTAGGACTAGTAATAAACCATATGAACAATGTGGATGATGTCACATTCATTCATTTCCCATTTCCTGCCAACTTCAAATGGACTGTTGTGTTCTCTCTCTGATCCGTGACGTCGCAGTCAACATGTTCCATTAGTCCATTAAACACGTTGTATCTGCGCAGATGAAGTGAGAGCCGACTGCAGACTTTAGTTTATGAGCTTCATAAAAACATAAAGAGGATTCTATTTACGAGTGGAGCGACTTTGAACAGGCCTCGAGTGTCTTTGAGCCGATGAATAACTAATGTTCTGTGTTCCTGTTACAGTAACTTAACCCTCTGAAACCTGCCCGGCAACAGACATGGACACATGCGCACGTGTATAGATGCACACGTGTATAGATGCACACGTGTATAGATGCACACGTGTATAGATGTGCACACGTGTATAGATGTGCACACGTGTATAGATGCGCACACGTGTATAGATGCGCACACGTGTATAGATGCGCACACGTGTATAGATGCGCACACGTGTATAGATGCGCACACGTGTATAGATGCGCACACGTGTATAGATGCGCACACGTGTATAGATGCGCACACGTGTATAGATGCGCACACGTGTATAGATGCGCACACGTGTATAGATGCGCACGTGTATAGATGCACTTAGTGAGGGTTAGAGATGATCTATTTTCAAACACAATTAGTCAAAGATTAAGGTTTTTAGGAGGATTTCCCTAAATTTTAGGAAAGAGCCGCCCTTTCCACTCTCTGCTCTTATTGGACGAGCTCGTGTCCTCAGAATGATTGACAGTTGGGAGGACCAATAGTCTTGATGATCCACCTGGAAGTAGAACATCCTCCTTTATACCTTTTAGTGACTTTCTTGCTTCTTAGCTTACCCAGAAGTAGCCATTGCAATCAAACTTACACTTTCTGCATCATCCAGCCAACTTAATCTCCACCCACACAGACATGCTAATGCCTCATTGTAAAGTCTTTGACCAACATGTGTTTGTGATAGTGGCACAATCCGCAGTTTTACAATACAGACCATCAGCCCCAAGTCTGAGCTAAAGTGGCCCTTTACTAAAAAGTCCGGACACCCACCCTTTATTTAATTATTGGGGAGCAGTGCACACAACCAACATGTGACAGTATAACATGAGTAAAACCACTTTGTACACAGGTTTAGCGGTAGGGGAAACTTGCGCAGACACAGGGAGAACATACAAACTCCACTCAGACCCATGCACAGCCCTTGTTCTGTCTGATCTGTGTGCTTGTGCAGCCACAGCATCAGACTTCAGTATTTATGTATTCCTGAAAACAACCCAATATGAACTGACCCTCCACTCTTCAAACAGCTGGAAATTTCAGTGTTGCATCAAATCTTCCGTTGCCCTTGGTAACGGTGACTTTGCTGTTTCCGTGTCTGTTCTTTCTGACGCCTCTCTCTCTTCTCCGCAGCTAAGATTGGGTTTTTCTACCTGATCTTCTACGGGTGCCTGGCGGGTGTCTTCGTCGGGACCATCCAGGCTATGCTGCTGACTCTGAGCAGCTACAAGCCCACCTGGCAGGACCGCGTGGCGCCCCCTGGTGGGTGTCCTGAGTCTCTGCTCTGTCCTGATGTGTTTCAAGAGCGACTAAACACCTGTGCCCAGCCTTACTCTGCCTACATGAACATTTGAAAATGTTCTGTAAAAAGGGCGTCACACGCACCCCAACTGACGTCACACGCACCCCAACTGACGTCACACACAACTGACGTCACCCGCACCAACCAACTGACGTCACACGCACCCCAACTGACGTCACCCGCACCCACCAACTGACGTCACACACAACTGACGTCACCCGCACCCACCAACTGACGTCACCCGCACCCCAACTGACGTCACACGCACCCCAACTGACGTCACACGCACCCCAACTGACGTCACACGCGCACCCACCAACTGACGTCACACGCACCCACCAACTGACGTCACACGCACCCACCAACTGACGTCACACGCACCCCAACTGACGTCACACGCACCCACCAACTGACGTCACACGCACCCACCAACTGACGTCACACGCACCCACCAACTGACGTCACACGCACCCCAACTGACGTCACACACAACTGACGTCACCCGCACCCACCAACTGACGTCACACGCACCCACCAACTGACGTCACACGCACCCACCAACTGACGTCACCCGCACCCACCAACTGACGTCACCCGCACCCACCAACTGACGTCACCCGCACCCACCAACTGACGTCACCCGCACCCACCAACTGACGTCACCCGCACCCACCAACTGACGTCACCCGCACCCACCAACTGACGTCACACGCACCCACCAACTGACGTCACACGCACCCACCAACTGACGTCACACGCACCCACCAACTGACGTCACCCGCACCCACCAACTGACGTCACCCGCACCCACCAACTGACGTCACCCGCACCCCAACTGACGTCACCCGCACCCCAACTGACGTCACCCGCACCCACCAACTGACGTCACCCGCACCCACCAACTGACGTCACCCGCACCCACCACCACAACTGACGTCACCCGCACCCACCAACTGACGTCACCCGCACCCACCAACTGACGTCACCCGCACCCACCAACTGACGTCACCCGCACCCACCAACTGACGTCACCCGCACCCACCAACTGACGTCACCCGCACCCACCAACTGACGTCACCCGCACCCACCAACTGACTTCACCCGCACCCACCAACTGACGTCACCCGCACCCACCAACTGACTTCACCCGCACCCACCAACTGACGTCACCCGCACCCACCAACTGACGTCACACGCACCCACCAACTGACGTCACCCGCACCCACCAACTGACGTCACCCGCACCCACCAACTGACGTCACCCGCACCCCAACTGACGTCACCCGCACCCCAACTGACGTCACCCGCACCCACCAACTGACGTCACCCGCACCCACCAACTGACGTCACCCGCACCCACCAACTGACGTCACCCGCACCCACCAACTGACGTCACCCGCACCCACCAACTGACGTCACCCGCACCCACCAACTGACGTCACCCCGCACCCACCAACTGACGTCACCCGCACCCACCAACTGACGTCACCCGCACCCACCAAACTGACTTCACCCGCACCCCAACTGACGTCACACGCACCCCAACTGACTTCACCCGCACCCACCAACTGACGTCACACGCACCCACCAACAGACGTTTTTAGGCTCAAAAGTGAGATTTGATCTAATTTTCACTAAAATGTCCAAAAATGACCAGGACATGTAGAGAGCACTACAATAAACATATTTATGCAGTTTGAGTTAAAGTTATTTGGTGTTTAGTCGCTCTTTAAAGTCTCACTCAGGTATTGTTTCAGGACCAATGATCGATACTGTGTAAGAAATACACTTATGTTTTATGGGTTAAACATAAAAAACCTTTAATCTTCTACATCTCGTCCAATAAGACTTTAGGATTAGTCAGCAGAAGAAAATGTTTATAGAAATAGTTGTTTAAAAGTCTGTAGTCAAAGTTATAATAGTAATCTTTATTTAGTAATCTTTATTTTTATTTATATACCGCCTTTTCACTGCAGATCTGAGTCTCAAAGCGGTTTACAATTGTTTATTTTTGGGCATTTGTCTCTCACTCCACACAGAGATGGGAGCGGGGCCAGTACAGGAGGCGCATGCCAGAACTATTGGACATATTTTTAGTGGTAGGGGAAACCGGAGTACCCGGAGGAAACCTACACAGACACGGGGAGAACATGCAAACTCCACTCAGAAAGACCCTGGTCCGACCGGGATTTGAACCCAGGACCTTCTAGCTGAGAGGCAAGAGTGCTATCCACTCAGCCACCGTGCCGTGCCACAAACTAATAATGTCAATAGTTTGAACATGATCAACATCAAACACAGGAGTTTTAAGTTGTTACAGAAATAAATGAACTTTTTAACAATATCTTAATTTTGCAAGTTTCCGCAACACTTTATTCCTACTTTTAAGATTTGATCATTTCTTTGTCTGTTTCTCTCGATATCTATATAACATGTATATATCAGTCTCCTCCCAGCCTGACGTGCCGGCCCCCACCTGGTGACAGGGACCAGGTGGGGGCCGTGTGTACATAAGGACAATGAAGCCACTTTTGCCATTATTCTGAATTTCTCCATCTGTGAGATAATAAAGGATTGATTGATTCATGGAGGATTATATTTTGGATTAGTCCTTCTCTCACATAGTTAGAGATAGATCTTTCTTCCTATCTTTAACTTGACTTTGCTTGAACAAAAACAAGCCTAGTCCAGTAGAAAATACCTTCATCCGTTTTGGTTCACAGGCTGGTTCATCTTTGTGTTCACTCTTCTGTCTGGAAAATGATCTAAATATACAAATACTTAGTTTTACTACACTGCTACGTTGTGGGGTTTTTAAGGAATAGTCTAAATTGTGTGTTTTGCAAAATGGTGGAAAAATATTGGATTCATGAGACGCAATAGTTTTTGTTTTGTTTTTTGAGTTTATTGTGCGTTTGAGCTGACGTGTGTGTGTCTGTGTGTGTGTTGCAGGCCTCACCCACACCCCGCGCTCGGAGAAGCAGGAGATGACCTTTAACCTGAACGACGTGGAGTCCTTCCTGCCGTACACCAAAGCCCTGAAGGACTTCCTGGCTCAGTACGACGACGACAAACAGTCCGACCCGACCAAGTTTGAGGACTGCGGAGGTGTGGCTCGCTAACACCTAGCTTACCGCACACACCTGTGAAATGCTAACACCTAGCTTACCGCACACACCTGTGAAATGCTAACACCTAGCTTACCGTACACACCTGTGAAATGCTAACACTGTCCTCCTTTTTGAAATGTATAAAACGCACGTTCAGAAACGCTAAGGCAAGTTTAGTTGTATAGCACAGTTCGTACACACGGCAACTGAGGAAACAAAAGCATCGTGAATATAAAATATAATATTTAATGTCAAGTACAGGAAAAAGAATGAGGTGGAATCATTCAGTTGTTTGCAGCTAAACGGAACTGTTTATCTGCAAACAACTGCTCCTCAGAGTCCCAGCAGGAGGCCAGTCCCTGTGCTCCTCAGAGTCCCAGCAGGAGGCCAGTCCCTGTGCTCCTCAGAGTCCCAGCAGGAGGCCAGTCCCTGTGCTCCTCAGAGTCCCAGCAGGAGGCCGGTCCCTGTGCTCCTCAGAGTCCCAGCAGGAGGCCAGTCCCTGTGCTCCCTCAGGGTCCCAGCAAGAGGCCGGTCCCTGTGCTCCCTCAGAGTCCCAGCAGGAGGCCGGTCCCTGTGCTCCCTCAGGGTCCCAGCAAGAGGCCGGTCCCTGTGCTCCCTCAGGGTCCCAGCAGGAGGCCGGTCCCTGTGCTCCCTCAGGGTCCCAGCAGGAGGCCGGTCCCTGTGCTCCCTCAGGGTCCCAGCAGGAGGCCGGTCCCTGTGCTCCCTCAGGGTCCCAGCAGGAGGCCGGTCCCTGTGCTCCCTCAGAGTCCCAGCAGGAGGCCGGTCCCTGTGCTCCCTCAGAGTCCCAGCAAGAGGCCGGTCCCTGTGCTCCCTCAGAGTCCCAGCAGGAGGCCAGTCCCTGTGCTCCTCAGAGTCCCAGCAGGAGGCCGGTCCCTGTGCTCCTCAGAGTCCCAGCAGGAGGCCAGTCCCTGTGCTCCCTCAGGGTCCCAGCAAGAGGCCGGTCCCTGTGCTCCCTCAGGGTCCCAGCAAGAGGCCGGTCCCTGTGCTCCCTCAGGGTCCCCAGCAAGAGGCCGGTTCCTGTGCTCCCTCAGGGTCCCAGCAGGAGGCCGGTCCCTGTGCTCCCTCAGGGTCCCAGCAGGAGGCCGGTCCCTGTGCTCCCTCAGGGTCCCAGCAGGAGGCCGGTCCCTGTGCTCCCTCAGGGTCCCAGCAGGAGGCCGGTCCCTGTGCTCCCTCAGAGTCCCAGCAAGAGGCCGGTCCCTGTGCTCCCTCAGAGTCCCAGCAAGAGGCCGGTCCCTGTGCTCCCTCAGGGTCCCAGCAGGAGGCCGGTCCCTGTGCTCCCTCAGAGTCCCAGCAGGAGGCCGGTCCCTGTGCTCCCTCAGGGTCCCAGCAGGAGGCCGGTCCCTGTGCTCCCTCAGGGTCCCAGCAGGAGGCCGGTCCCTGTGCTCCCTCAGGGTCCCAGCAGGAGGCCGGTCCCTGTGCTCCCTCAGGGTCCCAGCAGGAGGCCGGTCCCTGTGCTCCCTCAGGGTCCCAGCAGGAGGCCGGTCCCTGTGCTCCCTCAGGGTCCCAGCAGGAGGCCGGTCCCTGTGCTCCCTCAGGGTCCCAGCAGGAGGCCGGTCCCTGTGCTCCCTCAGGGTCCCAGCAGGAGGCCGGTCCCTGTGCTCCCTCAGGGTCCCAGCAGGAGGCCGGTCCCTGTGCTCCCTCAGGGTCCCAGCAGGAGGCCGGTCCCTGTGCTCCCTCAGGGTCCCAGCAGGAGGCCAGTCCCTGTGTTCCTCAGAGTCCGACACTTTACTCATTAAGTTTGGGATTTGTTAAAAAAAAAATGAGAAAAAGGGACAAAGTTTTTGTTTGATAAATAGTGAGGCCTCAGTTCCTGACACGGGAATGAAACCCCAGAGCCCTGATCACAGCTCTTCTTGCTTCTATTCTATTCTTCCGCTTTACCCATGCCCTCTCTACTGCAGCTGAGCCGGCCGACTACAAACACCGTGGTGACCTGGACAGTGACGTGGGCAGCCGCCGCGCCTGCAGGTTCTCGCGCTCGCTGCTGGGACCGTGCTCCGGCATTGAGGACCGCACCTACGGCTTCCAGGAGGGGAAACCCTGCGTCATCGTCAAACTCAACCGCGTGGTCAACTTCAGGCCCCGGGTGAGCTCTGCGGCCCCTTCACCACGATTAGAAAATGGCGTCCTGGCATCTGGCGCTCCTTCATTGACCTGAGTGGCCTTAATGCAGAGGTCTTAGGTTTCAATTGTCTGTTATTGAGCCGTGGTTCTGTCTCCATCTAGTGGCCGTGGAGAGTACTTCTCTAATTAGACGTTTCCAATTCATAAGTTGCTTCAAGTTCTAGTTTTGTTTAAGGCAGAGACCACGAGACGACTCTAAGACCAGAGAGGGAGACCAGAGAGGGAGACCAGAGAGGGAGACCAGAGAGGGAGACCAGAGAGGGAGACCAGAGAGGGAGACCAGAGAGGGAGACCAGAGAGGGAGACCAGAGAGGGAGACCAGAGAGGGAGACCAGAGAGGGAGACCAGAGAGGGAGACCAGAGAGGGAGACCAGAGAGGGAGACCAGAGAGGGAGACCAGAGAGGGAGACCAGAGAGGGAGACCAGAGAGGGAGACCAGAGAGGGAGACCAGAGAGGGAGACCAGAGAGGGAGACGATCAGTCCCGCTCTGGTGTCCTGTGTCTGTTGTGTGTCTGTGTCTAACATGTGTCTGTGTCTGTTGTGTGTCTGTTGTGTGTCTGTGTCTGATGTGTGTCTGTGTCTAACATGTGTCTGTCTGTTGTGTGTCTGATGTGTGTCTGTGTCTAACATGTCTGTGTGTCTGTGTCTGTTGTGTGTCTGTGTCTATTGTGTGTCTGTGTCTAACATGTGTCTGTGTCTGTTGTGTGTCTGTGTCTATTGTGTGTCTGTGTCTAACATGTGTCTGTGTCTGTTGTGTGTCTGTGTCTAACATGTGTCTGTGTCTGTTCTGTGTCTGTTGTGTGTCTGTGTCTGTTGTGTGTCTGTGTCTAACATGTGTCTGTGTCTGTTGTGTGTCTGTGTCTAACATGTGTCTGTTGTGTGTCTGTGTCTAACATGTGTCTGTGTCTGTTGTGTGTCTGTGTCTAACATGTGTCTGTTGTGTGTCTGTGTCTAACATGTGTCTGTGCCTTCAGCCTCCTCTGTCCAATGAGAGCATCCCTCTGGACGCTCAGTCCAAGGTCCAGCCCTACGTGGTTCCTCTGTTCTGCGCCAACAAGGTACGACCCTCACCCTGTAATTAATGTGAGTAATGTAAACGACGTCACATGATCAAACAAAGCAGAAGACAGTGAAACCTTCTGTGTTTGGCTGGAGTTCAATAAGACTTATGAGAATGTATCGTTTTAATTTGATTCATTTTAAGATTCACAGACCGTTCTTTCAGTTCTTGCATCACGGTCACAGAACAGTAGGAACGATGAGCACACAAGAGAAATGAACTCAAATAAAATCTCTAAAAAAATAAGCTAGGATAAAATCTCCAGCTTTAGCATAATAATAATAATAATATTATATTTATTAATAGCAGCCAATAAATCAGTCATAAAATGTAATGTCCACTTGTATAAAAAGGGTGTGATTTGGCTGTTCTTGTTTTCTTTATTATTATGTACATTTATGTTTAACTGTCGTGGTGTAACTGATCCCCAGATTGCGAGCAGCAGTGGACAGGTAAAAGTGTGGCTGAGATGTGTCTCTGGAGTTTTTCTGAGTTTTCTTTGTTTGGTTTAGTTCAGGAAACAGTAATTATACCTGAGACAGTGGAATCTAGGACTAGGGCTGCCCAGACTGCTGCCTTACTGACCCAGCACTGGATAAAGTGGAAGAAAATGGTTAGATGGAAGTTGGAACTGAGGCTTTCCATGAAATGTTTTTGTGTTTTCTCATTTCTCAAACTTCAGTTGTTGATGTGAAAACTGTGTTTGCTTCTTTCGGCCTCTTTCCTGCTAAGCCCCGCCCCCTCTGCCCCGGGCCGGTGTATGGTACTAAACTGACACCGGTCTGTTTGTCCCAATGCTAACGGCTATAAGCTAGCAGGTGTATAAATGTGGACGACAAAGTTTAGTTTGTTAAAAAGTCTGATCCTGTCACTGACCCCGGGACGTGAGAAAGACCAAACATCACTTCACCTTTCATTCAAAATGACTTTACTTTGAGAGAGGGAGAGAGAGAGAGGGAGGGAGGGGAAGAGAGTACTGCTGTAGCACTCTTACACCCTCACTCACCTTCTTTCTCTCACTCAATCACCCACCCTCTCTCACACACGCTCCGTCTCACCCCCTCACACACACACACTCACCCTCTCTTTCATACTCTCTCTCTCTCACCCACTCTCTCACCCTCTCACACACGCTCCATCTCACCCTCTCTCTCTCGCTCTCTCGCTCACCCACTCTCTCGCTCTCTCTCACCCACTCTCTCGCTCTCTCACCCACTCTCTCGCTCTCTCTCTCACCCTCTCTCTCGCTCTCTCTCTCACCCACTCTCTCGCTCTCTCACCCACTCTCCCTCTCTCTCACCCTCTCTCTCACCCTCTCTCCCTCTCTCTCCCTCTCTCTCACCCCCTCTCTCACCCCCTCTCACCCTCTCCCTCACCCCTCACTCACCCTCTCTCTCACCCACCCTCTCTCCCTCTCTCACCCCCTCTCTCTCCCCCTCTCTCTCACCCACTCTCACCCTCTCTCTCGCCTCTCTCTCATCCACTCTCATCGCTCTCTCTCACCCACTCTCTCGCTCTCTCTCACCCACTCTCTCGCTCTCTCTCACCCACTCTCTCGCTCTCTCTCTCTCACCCCTCTCTCCCGCTCTCTCACCCTCTCCCTCACCCTCTCTCCCTCTCTCTCCCTCTCTCTCACCCTCTCTCCCTCTCTCTCACCCTCTCTCCCTCTCTCTCTCTCTCCCACCCTCTCTCTCACCCTCTCTCCCTCCCTCTCTCTCTCACCCTCTCTCCCTCCCTCTCTCTCTCACCCACTCTCTCTCCCTCACTCACCCCCTCACTCACCCTCTCTCTCACCCTCTCCCTCACCCTCTCCCTCACACCCTCTCCCTCACCCCCTCACTCACCCTCTCCCTCACCCCCTCACCCCCTCACTCACCCCCTCACTCACCCTCTCCCTCACCCCCTCACTCACCCTCTCCCTCACCCCCTCACTCACCCTCTCCCTCACTCACCCTCTCTCTCACCCACCCTTTCTCCCTCTCTCTCTCACCCCCACTCTCTCGCTCTCTCTCACCACTCTCTCGCTCTCTCTCACCCACTCTCTCGCTCTCTCACCCACTCTCTCGCGCTCTCTCACCCACTCTCTCGCTCTCTCTCACCCACTCTCTCGCTCTCTCACCCACTCTCTCGCTCTCTCACCCACTCTCTCGCTCTCTCACACTCTCTCTCTCTCCCTCTCTCTCTCTCTCTCTCTCCCTCTCTCTCTCTCCCTCTCTCACCCACTCTCTCTCACCCACTCTCTCTCTCACCCACTCTCTCTCTCTCACTCTCTCACCCTCTCTCCCTCTCTCTCTCACCCACTCTCTCTCTCACTCTCTCTCTCACCCTCTCTCACCCACTCTCTCTCACCCACTCTCTCACCCTCTCTCACCCTCTCACCCTCTCTCTCTCACTCTCTCTCTCACCCTCTCTCTCTCTCACCCACCCCCTCACTCACCCTCACCCCCTCTCACTCTGGACCTCCTCTCCCCCCGCACAGAGAGATGAAGACGCCGGTAAAGTGGGCGAGGTGAAGTACCATGGCATCGCCGGCGGCTTCCCGCTGCAGTACTACCCGTACTACGGGAAGCTGCTGCACCCGCAGTACCTGCAGCCGCTGGTGGCGCTGCAGTTCACCAACCTGACCATGAACACGGAGGTGCGCATCGAGTGCAAGGTGTTCGGAGAGAACATCCATTACCACGACAAGGACCGGTACCAGGGCCGCTTCGACATCAAGCTGAAGATCAACAACCTATGACCAGGACTCTGCGGCGCCACCGTCTGTCCTGACGTCACGGTAGAAAACTGAAGCAGCGGCGAATCCCGACAAACCTTTAGCTTCTAACTCTCGCTAGTCCATTCCGGATGCTTCCAAATAGCACTAGGCCTTTTTAAGCAACGCCGCATTCACCTGGTCCTAAAGTTTTGTTTCTGAGAGAGGACCGAGACGAGGCAGTCCAGTTTCATAATTATTTATTGAATTATTTATTTACAGTTTTAACCATGATTTATTAAAAGTTGAAAATAAAAACAAATCACTCTGAGGTTTGTCTAATCCCACTTTTACGGCTCCGATGATTGATTGAATCAGTTTTGGGAGGACCATGTGACTGCGGCTCTTTCCATCTTTAGAATAATATAAAAAGCTGTAGTTTTAATGTAGATGTCAAAGATGCACAAAGTGTGGCTTTGGGAGGTTTGTTTTTGCCCTGTTTTTGTTCTTCTTGTTTCTTTGTGAATAGTTCAGGAAATAGAGCCAGCACAAGTTCTGAAAAGAAAAACTCTTAAGATCATTTTAGTTGTTTTTTGCGAGACGATTCTAAAAGCCAAGTGTCATTCCTCTGTTTCGCCTTTTATTTTATGCTTTTAAAAATTCCACTTTTCTCGTTTTATTTTTTGGTCCTGGTGTAAGTGCCATAGACTGTATAGACCAGGGCTGTCAAAGCGGTCCTCAAAGGGCGGCTGTGGCTGCAGGTTTTCACTCCAACCAAGCAGGAGCACACACCGGACTCCGGGTTCAGACTGGTCTTGAGGAAAAGTGTGGAGTCTGGGGTTGCTCCTGCTTGGTCGGACTGAAAACCTGGGACCGGTTGGACACCTCTGATTATAGACTGACAATGCTAAACTGCTAGGTCAATGAAGCCACATGGGAAAGTGCTCATGGGTAAAGTTTTGGGCTTAGAAGTCTGTGATCCTGGGGTATTGCCCGACAGAGGCTTTGGCGACAATCTTATCAACACCTCTGTTAGCTTAACCTAACACCGAGGCTAATACTTCATATAAGGAAATTGGCTATAGCTAGCTTCTTACGCATTACGGCTAACACCCTAATATACAGTCTACAGAACGCACACTACACGGGTCCAGAATATGAACACACTACACTCCAAGGAACTACTTCCTCTTGTTTTTTTTTTGGCGTTTTAATCTTTTTGAGGTATATTTGTGAATGATTCCCGTCGTACACGGTTAGCGGCCTCCTCTCCGGTGCTAGCCCCTTCCTCCGCTGGATGCTTCGCAGTGTCCCAACTCTGTGAATGTTTTAGCCATTTAACATGAATTTTGTATTTATGCAGCTGTACATTGTTTTTAGTTTATTTTGTGATGTATAAATGCAAACCAAAGTGCTGGCGATGGAGAATGGTACGTCTGACAGCGTTTCATTATGATTACATTCGTTTCCATGGCAACGTTGAATGTACTGCGGCAGTGGTAGATGTTTCTGCACACATTAAATAAATATATGCAATAAGCTCTTTACGACAGACCACGGCTCAAATCGTCAGGATTTCACGTCGTTTAAAAACTAAAGAATAGAGTTTGAAAATGAGCTCCTTCGGTTCCAAAATAAAAACTGAGAAATGCATTTGTCTGGTCTCCTTTTGTTTATGTATCTTTAAGTGGCCATAAGCAGAGCAGGGCCTGGTTAGTACTGTGATGGGAGACCTCTGGGATCAGCAGGTGCCACAGTGGGGGGGGCTGCGGCTGTAAAGTGCCAAACTGTGGTTGTGTCCTTAGGCAAGACACTTCCCCCACATTAGAATGAGTCTTGTGTGTGTGTGTGTGTGTGTGTGAATGGTTGGTGGTGGTGGGAGGGGCCGATGTCCACAATAATTTAAGTTTTTATTTAGCGCCTTTCACAGACGAGTCACAGCACTTTTACATTTGTCTGTGGAACATTATTTTAGTGGAGAAACTGGAGGGCACCGAACGGACCTGTGCCGACCGGGATTCAAACCCAGGACCTTCTGACCTTTGGCATTATTAAGATATTTGTTTCTATCAGAAAGACAGACTCCTTTTAACATGTTTTATTCATTTCATATAAAACTGCTGCAGCAGAAAGTGCAAAAGATTTTTATTTTACAGATTTTTAAAAACATTACATTTTTTTGAGAGTGAAAATATAAATCTTGAGTAAAAGATTTTAATTTAAAGTATGATTTGTTATTTGTCCCATGTGTGTGTCCTCATGTGGACCTTGAGATTTCCCCGACGGGAAAATGCTTTGTTACAGACTGAACAGCTGTAAGGTCTGTCCCCAGAGTGAGTCATTTTGTGTTTTGCGAGAGTGCTCTGATCAGAAAAGGACTTGTCACACTGACTACAGCTGTAAGGCTTTTCCCCGGTGTGTGTCCGCATGTGGACGCTCAGATTACTCCTGCGGGAAAATGCTTTGGTACAGACTGAACAGCTGTAAGGTTTGTCGCTTGTGCGTGACATGTGTCCAGTGTGATGGGAAAAAGCTTCGTTACAGGTAGAATCAAGGCCTGGTTTATTTAATACAGGTTTTATCATGTGTTCAGTATCTTCAGACTTTGGTGAAATTGCATTGGTAGAGACTGAACTGCTGTAAGGTCTGTCTCCTGAGTGGGTCTTCATGTGTACACTGAGATTACTCCAACAGGAAAATGCTTTGTTACAGACAGAACAGCTGAAAGGTTTGTCTCCTGTGTGTGTTATCACGTGGACGTTGACATGGCTCAGTTCAGTATCTTTATACTTTAGTGGAAAGTCTTTGTTACAGACTGAACTGCTGTAGGGTTTTTCTCCCGCTAGTGCCCTCATGTGTTCAGTGAGAGTACTCCAAAATGCTTTGTTGCAGACTGAACAGCTGTAGGGTTTATCTCCCGTCCGTGTCCTCGAATGTACATTAAAACAAACTTTGTGTGAAAATACTTTGTTACATGTTTTATCACGTGTGTGCTTTGTCATGTGTGTTGCCAGGTTGTTTCCACAAGTTGTGCCAGTGTGCGTCTTTGTGTCTGTGTGCGTCTTTGTGTGTTTTGCCAGAGTTCCCTTTTGATTGAATGATGCGTTACAGATTGAACAGCTGTAGGGCTTCTCTTTTGTGTGTATCCGCATGTGTGCAGTGAGGTGTGTGCGTTGAGAGAATGCTCTGCTGCAGACTGAACAGCTGAATGGTCTCTCACCTGTGTGTGTCCTCATGTGTGCGGTAAGTGTACTCTTAGAGGAAAATGCTTTGGTGCAGACTGAACACCTGAATGGTTTATCTCCTGTGTGTATCCTTCTATGTTCTGCAAGATGGCCGCGATGGGAAAAGGCTTTATTACAAACTGAACAGCTGTATGGTTTTTTGTAGGTGTGTGTTCTTGTGTGTTGTGCCAGTGTCCCCTTATCCCGAAAGGACTTTCCACAAACTGAACAGCTGTAGGGCCTTTCTCCTGTGTGCGCTCTCATGTGTACATTAAGATGACCCCGGTGAGAAAAGGCTTTGTTACAGACCGAACAGCTGTAAGGTTTGTCTCTTGCGTCTGTTCCCCTTTGAGCAGCTCCACTCTGGGCTCGGGGGTCTCCGTCCTCTGTGTCTGAAGACAGAGGAGGAAGATGATGAAGATGTGCCTCTTCTTCATCCTCAGAGTCAGAGGAGTGCTCTGTGTCTCCCTCTGAGCTCTTCTCTCTCTGTGGTTCCGCTCTGTGCGACTCTTCTGTCTTCACACAGACAGGACTGAAAGGAAATTAAACTCAAATCAGAAAAAAAAACTTCTCACTGACTGAGAATAATCTCTAATCTCTCACAGCGGCTCCTGCTCAGTTTTGATCCTCTGTGTCTCGGGCTCCTCGGGCTCCTCTTTAGTCTGTGGACTTCCCGTGAGCCGACAGGGTTCTGCTGCAGTCATACTTCTGCATTGGACATGATGTAGATTTCAGAAATGTAAAGTGTGGCCTGAGTTTAGTGAATGAGGACAAGGACAAGGTTTCTGTGATATAAGTATCATTTTAGGAACAGCATGTCTCTCTCTTATCAGGACATAAGGCATGAGACCCAAAACCAGACTAGACCAGACCCAGACCAGGGCCTCAGACCATATGAGGTCATCGGACAGTCTGAGCAGAGACAGAGAGAGGACATTGCAGAACCTGGACGTCCTCTGTACATTTTCAGGCCTGGAGGCAGAGTTACATTGGCTCAGCTCATAGTTAGGTTAGTTATAGGGAATTAACAGCTCAGAGAGTTTTGTATTAATATTTAATTATATAAAATTGTTAGGGCTGTCAAACGATTACATTTTTTTAGTTGATTAATCGCATAGTAATGGTGAGTTAACTCACGATTAATCGCATGTTTAACATTCTATTTCAAATCCACTCCAATTGAAGTTAAATGAGATTATCAAATATAATTACCAGTATTGGGTAAATTACTTTGAAAAAGTAATTAGTTATAGTTACTTGGTACTTCTTCCAAAAAGTAATTGACTTACTGACTGAGTTACTCCACTATAAAAGTAACTAGTTACCAGTAAAAGTAACTATTGCGTGGTACCGAGCTTCAGCTGGCTGTAATTTAGGATAACTTCTAAGTAGATTAATTGCTGCAACAACCCCACCCTATTTTAGGTGCCATTTAATTAAATTGCATTTATTTTTATCCATTGATCAAACAAACAGATTACAAAACTTGCAATTGAATGAGACTATTTTAAAATAATTAGTTCCCAAAAACACACACAAGCAACACTCGCGCCTGACAGACAAGAACCAGGGAAAATACAGTGCGCAGATGGTGCCTGACAGACAAGAACCAGGGAAAATACAGTACGCAGAGCGCGCCTGACAGACAAGAATCAGGGAAAATACAGTGCGCAGAGCGCGCCTGACAGACAAGAACCAGGGAAAATACAGTGCGCAGATGGTGCCTGACAGACAAGAACCAGGGAAAATACAGTACGCAGAGCGCGCCTGACAGACAAGAATCAGGGAAAATACAGTGCGCAGAGCGCGCCTGACAGACAAGAACCAGGGAAAATACAGTGCGCAGATGGTGCCTGACAGACAAGAACCAGGGAGAATACAGTGCGCAGAGCGCGCCTGACAGACAAGAACCAGGGAAAATACAGTGCGCAGATGGTGCCTGACAGACAAGAACCAGGGAAAATACAGTACGCAGAGCGCGCCTGACAGACAAGAATCAGGGAAAATACAGTGCGCAGAGCGCGCCTGACAGTCAAGAACCAGGGAAAATACAGTACGCAGAGCGCTGAGTATGTGAACGGAGCAATCGCTTGCTGCTGTTATTATAATAGCTAGATCCATGCTTGCAGCCCGTGCAAAGCTTGCACTCACTCACAGCCGCTAACAACAACCAGAGCGGCCACGGAGGAGGCCATCTCACACGCAGCATTCTGAGTGATATTCTTATGGATAAATGGGCGGGTCATTCGGACATGCGTTAATGCGTTTAAAAATAAATAACGCGTTAATAAAAACTGTAATTAACGTGAGTTAACGCGATAATTTTGACAGCCCTAAAAATTAAATTTAACTCTTGAATGCTTGGTCTTATTTTCTGCATCAAATTCTGACACACGTCAGTCATGTTTTTGACAATTGACACGACAAAAGCTGTAAATTCATTGTTTCAAATCCCGTGGTCATTTTGGCTCTTCATACGACAAAATGAATTGGCACAGGTAAAACTGGATGGAGGACTCGTGCCCGTTGCCATGGTAACATAACTCCATAGGATCAAAACTCACCTGTGCAGGTCCTGTGTGAGGCCGTGCTCCTCTGGCTCGACTTTAATCCTTGGACTCTCCGGCTTTTCCAGAGCCCGACCAGAACTCGCAGAAATGAAGCGGATACCTGCGAGAGACGGTCCACAACACGATGTAAGAATGGATGGACTTTGCACATTATGATTCAGATTCACTCTGATACCAGCAGGGGGCGCATGTTTAAGTTTAATGTCTCCAATGAGAGTCTGGGTTGAAACAATTCTATCACAATCATCACAAATCAAGTTGAATTATAACAAAAGGCAAAATAATTGACAATATAAATACAGCTGGAAAAAATACATTAAAAACTGCACTTTATTCAAATATACAATAAATATGGAATAAATGAATAAATAAAATAGTTTCCTGATCAAGTTTTGGACTGTCTCCTCTTATTTTCACTTTTCATGCAGAAGACCAGCCTCTCTCAGCCAATCAGCTCTCAGTATATACAAGACCAAATGTTTTCCATTAAAACACATACAGCAGTCTGTGGTCTAAGTCCTTCAGAGCATCTTATCTGTACAAGAGTGGTCAGAGTCGTAAAAACAGCCCTGGGTTTATTGATTTGCAGAGTTCAGAGGCTAAAGCGAACTAAAACATGAGCAAACAGGAAGAAGCAGGACTCAGCAGCGATCAGACCCGAACCGTCACAGAAAGTACCGGTCCATGTTTGTGGAGAGGCGAGCCCAGCACTCAAAGTGAACTCACACGTAAACAAACTATCAGACGTAAATATCAGACTTACATGTGTGTGGAAACGCCATGGCTCTTTCCCAAACGGCCGCTCCTACATCCGCCCCTGCACAGCTGATCTCAGAGACGTCAAAACAACATCAAAGATCCAGAAACTCAGAAAGTAGATTATAATGGACCCATGGACGGAACACAGGCATAACCACTGCTCACTATGAAGGGCTGAGTCTACAGTGTGTACCGAGTAAACCAAGGCTTGGGTCGAGGCGTGTGTTGGTGACGTATGTGATGACGTATGTGGTCACGTTCGAAGACTCGCGGAGCGGCCGCACCACGTGACGGTTCACTGCGTACGTGTGTCTCTGTGTGTGTCTTTGTGTGTCTTTGTGTGTCTCTGTGTGTCTCTGTGTGCGTGCGTCTGTGTGTGTCTTTGTGTGCGTACGTGTGTCTCTGTGTGCGTATGTGTGTGTCTCTGTGTGCGTATGTGTGTGTCTCTGTGTGCGTATGTGTGTGTCTCTGTGTGCGTATGTGTGTGTCTCTGTGTGCATACGTGTGTGTCTTACACCAACACACAGACACACAGACTCACACAGACACACACAGACACACACCGATACACCTGGACATGTCAAAGTGTGTGTTTTGAGGCGATACAAGTGCCATGTGTAATGGAAGTGTAGAGAAAGTCACACACAATAGAAAAGATAAATATTGTTGCATAAATACAATCCTATAATCACCATAATCAGCTAACCCGTTTCTCATCAGTGATTTAATGCACTAACAGTTATGTTGTTGGTATGTTTTTGTGCTGGGCTCAGACATGGAGACCGTCTGTCACAGACAGAAACTAAAATGTCAGGAGGTTAAAGAAATGACAGTAGACAGAATAAGGAACATGTGCTTCCTGTTTCTAAAACGTGTTTTTCAGAAAAGTGATGATGTGGCAAAAAGGACTGAGACCAAGGTTCAGGACCTCAGACCAGGACCCGAGACGACCTGGGCTGTATCCGAATGTCCACACTATACCCTATCCACTCACTCACTATATAGTTCGGGACTATATAGCGACTGAGTGAGTGAGTCAGTGCGCTCATTCTGTTGGCGATTCGGACACATGCACACTATTTTTAGCCGCGGCCCACATCACACCCCTGTCACATGTCATTGGATCAATATAATTTTATATATAAATAAAAGTATATTAAAATATCAATATTTGTCTAATATACATGTATAAAATGTTTTTACAATTTATATTCATATTTATGAATTTTGGTTGACTTATTCGCTTAACGTCTTTCATATTTTCGCCACCTGACCGGCTCCTCTAACACTGGTGAAATGGCACCTCCACTGAATTTTGCGGTGTTTTTGTTAACAATTATAAAACTTCTCATAATGCGAATTAAAAACCGCCCGAACAGAGAGAAGGCGAAGACAGGCGATGAGGCGGAGGAGGAGAATGGCTCTTCGTTCATTAGCAGGGCGTCGTGTAAGTATTGTATTCGTCCTTTGTCTATATAGCATTAGCACCATCTACTGGGTAAATTATAGTACTTTTGGTGTACTTACTAATTCAAAATACTATTCTCAGTCAATGAGAAACACATTAGTCATATACATTTAGACATATTTCAACAAGAAAACACATTGTATAGACACACTCACTTAAAATGCAAGAACATTAAAATATTTTATTGGTTGAAAGAACACAAAACCATAGCAAGGGAAGTGGAATAAGTACTCATTTTTTCCAAATGAAAAATGAGTACTTAATCATTAAACAATAATAGAATTTGCTTGGCCATGGGGCACAGGGCTTCTGTGATTTTTGTGTGTGTTATTAGGTGCGAGTGATGTAGTGAGGGTTTCTACTTCAGTTGTCTCAGGGCAGCCCCAGCCCCTGCAACACACAATACATTTGGCAAAATCAATGCCAGGGCACAAAAGAACATGATTTCAGCTATATACTCTTCATTTTTATTTACATTTTTAAATCTCAAAATGAAAAATGAGTACTTATTCCTGTGTCTGCACTCATAACTAAAAGTGCAGATACAGAATTAAAAAATGAATCTAGAAGCATCATATTAAATTTAAGAGAATTTTTGTTTTGTTTTAGGGTGAACCACATGCTGAGCAGGGGTACATGGTGGTACATGGAGCAGGGGTACATGGAGCAGGGGTACATGGAGCAGGGGTACATGGTGGTTCAGTCGGCAGTACACCGGTGGGTGTACTGCCGACTGAACCACCATGTACCCCTGCTCAGCATGTACTTAAATGGCCACTCTGACCTTCGCCTCGATTTTCGTCTCACTCGAACCACCATCACCCGTCTGGTTAGCCACCTGAGGAGTGCTCATCACCAGGGCTGGAGCCAGGACATGGAGGTTTTGGTCTTCCTCTTTTGGTTGGCCAGTGGCACCGCGTACCGTGTTGTCGCCAGGGCATTTGACATGCCCCAGTCTACGGTCCACGATGTGATCCACAGGGTGGCCAACCAGATCCTTCAAATGCGTGGCCAAATAATTCATTTCCCTTCCCTGGAGGAACTTCCACAAGTTGCAGCTGGGTTTCAGTTGCTGGCTGGATCAGCTGCTCTCAATAATGTTGTGGGGAGCATCGACGGCTGCCACATTAGAATAAAGCTCCTTCAAGAGAATGCACAGTGTTATTTTAACAGGAAATTGTTTTATTCTATTCAAATGCAGGCTGTGTGTAATCACCGTGGCTTATTTATTGATTTGTTTGTTGGCTACCCCGGATCTGTGCACGATTCTCGAGTGCTTAAAAACAGCCCCCTCTACGTCCACCGGCTCTATCCCCCAAATGGACACGTCCTCCGGGGGATGGGGGTTACCCTTGCCTCCGTCAGCCCATCACACTCCTCCCTCCATACAGAGAGCCTGTTCGGAGCCCAGTGGAAGCCCGCTTCAACCGGCACCATGCACGGGCACGATCTGTAACAGAAAGAGCGTTTGACATGATGAAGGCAAGATGGCGATCAATTTTTTTCAAGGCACTGGAAGTCCAACCCACCTTTGCAGTCGAGGTGACTGCCTGTTGCGCCATCCTGCACAACATCTGCATCAGCGATGGTGATCTCTGGGAGCCAGTGGAAGAGGAGCCAGGGCCTGATGATGAGCAGGACCAGCATCAGCAGCACCAGCCTGATCAGCAGTGTGGACAGGAGCTGTGTGGACAGGAGCTGTGTGGACAGGAGCTGCGTGGACAGGAGCTGTGTGGACAGGAGCTGCGTGGACAGGAGCTGCGTGGACAGGAGCTGTGTGGACAGCTGTGTGGACAGGAGCTGTGTGGACAGGAGCTGTGTGGACAGGAGCTGCATGGACAGGAGCTGTGTGGACAGGAGCTGTGTGGACAGGAGCTTCGTGGACGGATGGCAGCAGCACTTTCCACCCCAAGGGCCAGGCTACCAGCTCTTCGGGACCACGACTATTAATCCATTTCTGGGTCAGGGGGGTGGCAGTCAGAGATGCCACCCAAGTCTCATAGCACCAGCCCCTCACTGACCCTCTGCAGGTGGTGAGTCCACAGGAGGACGGCTGCTCTCTGAGTGTGAGCATAGCCTTGATCTTTCAGTGGGGGCTTTGGGCAAAGTGGGCTAAGTGTCTTGCCCAAGGACACAACGACAGCAGTCATCAGTGGGAGTCGGTGGAGAAGGTGCAGAGGTGGGAATTGAACCCACGACCTTCTGGCCTTAAGGCCAATGCTCTACCAATTGAGCTACTGTCGCCCCCTTGTGTTTTGGCCTATTTAAATAAAAACAAACACAATTGAATATGTAAATATCTAAAAAGAAATTGTTGAATGTATGTATAGTTTTCTTTACAAATGTCTAGTTGATTAAATTTTTTTTGTGTAAATAGTGTTCATCATTGTATGTCGATATGCATAGAATTCAAACTACACTTATCAAAATACATTTTTATCTACTATTTACAACTTCTCTCCAACAAACTCAACAGTCTCTCCTTCCTCTCTTCTTCCCCTCTCCTCTTCTCACTTCTCCCTTTCCTCTTCCTTCTTCTCCACCTTCTCCAAAAAACTAATTCAACTCTCCCTCCTCGGCCTCTTGGCTGCCACTCTGCTTTCCTCTTCCTCTTCCTCCTCTGGCTGTACGGGGGCAGGGGGTTGTTCCACAGATGTGGAAACGCCCTCCCCCATGGATGAGGCAATCAGGCAGGGAGGCTGCACGGATGGCCTGCTGCCTATTGCCTCATCCATGAGGGAGTACCACTTCCACGATATGGCGATGGGCTCCCCTCCTTCTGTCCCTGTGCGTGGCTGTCTGAGCTCCTTAAAACAGTGAGTTTTGTATAATAAATGCTTCACAAATTAGCTTCAAAGAAACAAACCTTGTAGGTCTTTTTCAGGTTCTCCCACTT
Organism: Knipowitschia caucasica; assembly: GCA_964034765.1. Classification (NCBI taxonomy): domain Eukaryota; kingdom Metazoa; phylum Chordata; class Actinopteri; order Gobiiformes; family Gobiidae; genus Knipowitschia; species Knipowitschia caucasica. Next base: position 1,223,024 of record OZ035844.1, on the reverse strand, counting down.
CTTGGCCGCTCTGGCAGGGCTGATCAGGCGGCTCAGCCCCATTTCCTTTATCACTGCCCTAAAGTAACGATACATAAAAACATTTGAATATGAGTAGACGTTTTTTGAATAAGTATTTATTCATAATGGTCATACTCCCATCCAGCCGCCGAAGCAAATTTTTCACCCGCAGTCAGATGAGTCTCTCCACATCAGTGTCTGTCCCTTTAAAAAACATTAAACACACAATAAATGCTATACATATAACACAAGTGCTTTAATAACATTAATGACTGACCACCAGTGACCCGTTTCTGTAGCGTTCGCTTTAGATGTTAATGTTATGATATGCGAAAATGCTAACACTTTCGCGGCATAACATTGGTACGTTGTTTCGCAGTAAAAGGCAATGGTATTCAAATGTGTATTTTGGCAGCTTATCGTCAACAATATATCACGGTTTACACATTTACATATTTATGATGATTAAAAACTCACATTTATAGCTCATGTCCCGCTTCTCTTCCAACCCGTCTCCCCGTGCCTCCGCCATTTTA
>OZ035844.1:1162488-1217488 GCA_964034765.1 Knipowitschia caucasica | reverse complement strand
TGATCTAATTACAGCCACTAGTCCGACTATGACAGAGTATGTTTGTGTACACTTACACAGAGAGTATTCTAATCTCTCTTAAAATATTATAAAAGGATCATAATTTAGTTTCTTTTCTGCTGCTTCAGGGAGTTGCATCCCACGGTACCCCAGCTTTAATCTGCCGTATTCAGTGTAAACAGCAGATGGCGACTGCGCACCCCGATCTCACCGACGCCAAACCGGGGATAACGCGTGGAGCTTTTGGTGGAGGCGGATGCGACTTGGACCCGAGGATGGACCTGAGTGGGCGTGAGCAGCGGGAGGAGTGGCCTATAAACCACGGGGGGCCAGACCTGCTCACGCTACTACAGCTACAGCAGAGGACCGCGCACACGTCCCACCTGCCCCAGAACACACTCCTCTGGCATCTTTTACGCGCAGCAAGCTCCGTTTTTACGCACACGGGGACGATGGAGGCGGCCGTGGTCTCCAGCCTGGCCCGGGTGGAGGCGGTGGAGGCGGTGGACTGCAACAGCAACGCCCTGGACGCGGAGCTGGAGGTGAAGAAGCTGCAGGCGCTGGTGAGGAAACTGGAATGGCAAAACGAACAGTTACGCACCAGAGCGCAGCCGGCACAGACACAATGCAGACGCTCTCGGGAGTACTTAGAGCCGAGCCACGGTGAGGAAGAAGAGGAGGAAGAGGAGGAAGAGGCGGCTCTGGATGATTTGGAGCCCCTGGATTTGGATTCTATGTGTGCGTCGCAGGGAGACTCGCAGGAGACGTGGTAACTTGTCTTTGTCAGGAGGAATCTGCACTTTCTCAGTCTCTTTGTCTCCTTAAGACTCTAATTCTATGCTTTCTATATTTCTCTGTCCATCTCTATCCATTTCTGTTTGTGATCTTGTGTGTATATATATTTAAAGTTCTGCATTGATCCATAGTTAATTACAAATATGATATAAATCTCTTGCAGTGGAGTCAGGACAACAGTGATAATTCCAACAGCCCCAGACTAGAACTTTTAGTCTATATTTGAATAATATATTGTTTTATTGACCAAATTGTAAAGCTCCAAAGCATTAATGATGCAGCTGTAGACTGAGGTCTGGTCCCTGCTCAGGCGGCTGCCCACACAACCTGGCAATGGATAAAGTGAAAGAAAATTGGGGGATGTTTGGATCTTATTCATGAAGACCGGAGGTTTCCAGTCTGTAGCTTGTGAGCCATCAGTAGCTCTCCACCCCTTCCAGGTAGCTCGCCAAGAAATGTAGAAAGGAACAAAATTAATAATGTACTTAATATTTCAGATTGTGTTTTTCATTATTATTATTTATCAAAGCAAAGGAAGGTTTCTCACCATCATCTGTACTTCTGCAAGTTTTCCCGACGTTTCGTCCTCAATCCAAAGGACTTCTTCAGGGAATGAATTCCTGAGGGCTTACACAAACTTATTATTATTATTTATTGTAAAACTGACTTTGTAGAACTGAAAACACACGCAATGGTAAATAGGGGTGTGACGATTCTTTCTCCCGCGATTCGATTATCGATACGCATTTGCCAAGTATCAATATCGATTTTTTATTTGTTTTTATTTTTTATTGGTAGCAATACTTAATATATGGCTACATTACGCATCTCCATTCTATTTATCATGAAATAAAGAGTAATTTTTCTTTTATTTATGCCATAAATTGGCATATTGTATATTTCTGACCAATATATCAATAATCGTCATATCGTGATAAAATCGTCATCGTGATATTATCGTTATCGTGAGCTTTGTATCGTATCGTATCGTATCGTGAGGTACCCTTAGGTTCCCACCCCTAATGGTAAATATTGACCCAATATCACCACATTATTCTCAGGACTGCTTAAGGAGTAGCTCTCTGCCTTTATCGTCTCAGGAAAGTAGCTCTCTGCCTTTATCGTCTCAGGAAAGTAGCTCTCTGCCTTTATCGTCTCAGGAAAGTAGCTCTCTGCCTTTATCGTCTCAGGAAAGTAGCTCTCTGCCTTTATCGTCTCAGGAAAGTAGCTCTCTGCCTTTATCGTCTCAGGAAAGTAGCTCTCTGCCTTTATCGTCTCAGGAAAGTAGCTCTCTGCCTTTATCGTCTCAGGAAAGTAGCTCTCTGCATATCCCGGTCGGACCAGGGCCTTTCTGAGTGGAGTTTGCATGTTCTCCCTGTGTCTGCGTAGGTTTCCTCTGGGTGCTCCGGTTTCCCCTACCACTAAAAATATGTACAATAGTTCTGGCATGTGCCTCCTGTACTGGCCCCGCTCCCAAAAATAACAATTGTAAACCGCTTTGAGACTCCGATGTGCAGTGAAAAGGCGGTATATAAATAAAGATTACTTACTTACTATAAGAAATATTATGTGTTATATTTGGCCACAAAGTACAATGAAAATATTTACTCAAAGTTTAAAGAATGTGAAATATCTTTTGTAGAAAAACGGTGCTAGCGGCTTCATGCTCGATCCCTTTGCTACCACCAGGGGGAGGTATAGAATCTGTTCAGTTTTTCCTAATTCGAAATTTACTGGCTGCAAACATGGCCTTGTGATGGTAAAGAATGTTCTTTCACTTGAAACATTTGGTTTTTAAAAACTGAAATCTGCTGCAGAGCTAACCCTAACCCATTATTGGAGATTAACTTTACACAAAAAGCCGCTAGCTTAACTCTGTTCAAAGTCCGCCCGCTACTTCTGCCACTTCCGGCGCTGGTCAGGACTTCTGGTGTGAAGTGTTGTGCGTCTGAAAACTTGTGCGTCTGGTGCACGAGGCTTTAGCGTTCCAGCGTTGGGGATGTCAACACAGCTTGATTTCATTATTGTCTCAGTGATGACTATAAACATGTGTCTGACACAACCTCAGAGCCACGCAACCTCAGAGCCACGCAACCTCAGAGCCACGCAACCTCAGAGCCACGCAACCTCAGAGCCACGCAACCTCAGAGCAACGCAACCTCAGAGCAACGCAACCTCAGAGCAACGCAACCTCAGAGCAACGCAACCTCAGAGCAACGCAACCTCAGAGCAACGCAACCTCAGAGCAACGCAACCTCAGAGCAACGCAACCTCAGAGCAACGCAACCTCAGAGCAACGCAACCTCAGAGCAACGCAACCTCAGAGCAACGCAACCTCAGAGCAACGCAACCTCAGAGCCACGCAACTCTCCCACAGTTGTGTGGATTTATCTGTGGCCCACAGGATGGGGCGGCACGGTGGCTGAGTGGATAGCACTCTCGCCTCTCAGCAAGAAGGTCCTGGGTTCGAATCCCGGTTGGACCAGGGCCTTTCTGAGTGGAGTTTGCATGTTCTCCCCGTGTCTGCGTAGGTTTCCTCCGGGTACTCCGGTTTCCCCTACCACTAAAAATATGTACAATAGTTCTGACATGTGCCTCCTGTACTGGCCCCTCCACACAAATATAACAATTGTAAACCGCTTTGAGACTCCGATGTGCAGTGAAAAGGCGGTATATAAATAAAGATTTATTAAAGTTGATATTTTGAGCTGTCTGCTGCTTTGGTCTTGTACTCTGCTTTCATCATCTGTGTGTGTGTGTCTGTGTGTGTGTGTCTGTGTGTGTGCAGGTATAATGTATAATTCAGATGATGGGAGCACCACTGTCACTTTAATCGGATCCAGGCTTTGAAGCAGTAGCAGTAGTAGCAGCAGTAGCAGTAGTAGTAGTAGCAGTAGCAGCAGCAGTAGCAGCAGTAGCAGCAGTAGTAGCAGCAGTAGCAGCAGCAGCAGCAGCAGTAGCAGCAGTAGCAGCAGTAGCAGGATCAGTTCTTTCTGAAACTGTAAAGTTAAAAAATGCTTGAATGAAGTCAAATGTTGTATATTTTGATCACGTTTCGGACAAAATTCTTGTTTTTAACAGCTGTAAAAGGCTCCTGATGACCTCCTGATGACCTCCTGATGATTGCGACTGTACTTTAATGAAGATAAAACACTGTATTTGTGTTTAGCCCTAAATCAGAGGGATTTACAAAGTTTTCGATTCCTCAACAACAGATCAGAGAATCAAACTGGAACAATGAATACAATAATAACAAACACAGACGACGACCACTGTCCACAAATGTCCTTCTTAGACCTCCTGGGACTAGACCTCCGGGGACTAGACCTCCGGGGACTAGACCTCCGGGGACTAGACCTCCGGGGACTAGACCTCATATATATATATTATATAATACACAGTACATGCATGACAGTGTACAATACTATGTATTTATTAGACTAGACCTCGTGGGACTAGACCTCGTGGGACTAGACCTCGTGGGACTAGACCTCGTGGGACTAGACCTCGTGGGACTAGACCTCGTGGGACTAGACCTCGTGGGACTAGACCTCGTGGGACTAGACCTCGTGGGACTAGACCTCCGGGGACTAGACCTCCGGGGACTAGACCTCCGGGGACTAGACCTCATGTATATATATTATATAATACACAGTACATGCATGACAGAGTAAGTGTACAATACTATTTATTTATTAGATCATAATGAGTACAAAGTGTAAATGCCATCCGCCTGTTCCCTCTGGTTCCACCACAGGAAGTTTGAAAATCACTGGCTGCAAACACGGCCATCTGATTTTTACATCTGACATTTCCAAATTAAATGAACGGACGATACTTTTGTTTTAAAGAAGACAAACTCTGAGTGTGATGTCACAGTGGTACAACGGCATCGGAAGACCATGTGGGGATTTGTTCTGACTGTAACGTTGCTAAGGCGGTTGCTAAGGCGGTTGCTGAGGCGGTTGCTGAGGCGGTTGCTCTCTCATAATGAAGGCACCTAGTATGGAGGTCACAGCTAGATTTAAAAAGACAGATCAAATATTATTATCCAGGTACAGAAGTGTGTGTGTGTGTGTGTTGTGTGTGAGAGAGTGTGTAATGTGCCTGTTCTTGTGCAGGTTGTACATCACGCACAGCCCTGACTCCGGCCTCAGCTCCATCACTCCTCTGCAGTGGTGCCGACAGACTCTGGACAGCCCCAACTCAGAGCTGGAGTCCACCAGGAGGTCCCTGTCCTCCCGCCTGGAGCAAGGCAAGTGCTCTTCATCATCATCAGTATTAGTATTATTAGTATTATTTGGCGGTATGGGCCTTTTATAGTGCTTTCCCACGGCCAAACATCATTGTCAGAGCAGGACCTCCTGTGAAAAACCCTCTGGTGACTCTGGTGACTGTACTGGTGACTGTACTGGTGACTCTGGTGACTGTACTGTGGACTGTACTGGTGACTCTGGTGACTGTACTGGTGACTCTGGTGACTGTACTGGTGACTCTGGTGACTGTACTGTGGACTGTACTGGTGACTCTGGTGACTGTACTGTGGACTGTACTGGTGACTCTGGTGACTGTACTGGTGACTCTGGTGACTGTACTGTGGACTGTACTGGTGACTCTGGTGACTGTACTGTGGACTGTACTGGTGACTCTGGTGACTGTACTGTGGACTGTACTGGTGACTCTGGTGACTGTACTGTGGACTGTACTGGTGACTCTGGTGACTGTACTGGTGACTCTGGTGACTGTACTGGTGACTCTGGTGACTGTACTGGTGACTCTGGTGACTGTACTGGTGACTCTGGTGACTGTACTGTGGACTGTAGTTGGTTAAATGAGGGTTTCTGCAGAGTTCTAACGTCAAAAGGTCTTTGTCTCGGTGAACAAACGTAGATTCCTCCGATCACAAACACAGGAAGCAGGATGACACTGTCCAGAAACTATAAATGTCCTTAAATGTCCCGGATCATCTGTTCTTGACACTCAAAAAAACTAGTGAACAAAAGTGACAACAGGTGAATAGCAATGAATAGTCTCTGTCTCACGTCCTCTTTCACTCAGGAAATCACAATCAGAAGAGTTTAGTTTATTTCCGTTGTAACATGAACTCACAAACTGGACACGGCTCTGGCTCAGTGCAGACAGGTGTTATTATAGTTATTATAGGGTTATTATAGTGTTGTTGTTATTGTGTTGTTATAGTTATTATTAAGAATGGAATAAGAATGTACAGAACATTTAACATTACTACTGTATACATTTAATCTGGTCCACTGGTGTCTGAGCGGGTAAAGACGACCTCTGACCTCTGACCACGCCACACGCTGAACAAAACACGCCACGAGAAAAAGTAAAAATAGACTCATGATCTGGATTAATGGCCTTCATTTCAGATCTGCCCTGAGCCTCTGTTTAATCTGTCTGTCCACTCAGTGAGGGTCAGGGTCAGCGGCGCCCTGACCACATGACCACACGACCACACGCCCTGACCACACGCCCTGACCACACGACCACACGCCCTGACCACACGCCCTGACCACATGACCACACGCCCTGACCACATGACCACACCATCTGAATCATTTCTAAAACATCCACTTCCTGCTCCACACGTTATTTACACGTCCCACAAAGACCTCCTCGGCCCTCCTCGGCCCTCCTCGGCCCTCCTCGGCCCTCCTCGGTCCTCCTCGGCCCTCCTCGGCCCTCCTCGGTCCTCCTCAGACCTCAGTTCTCCTCAGCCGCAGCCGCCCTGTTGCATCACCTCCTCTCAGCCGCAGCGGTTGCCATAGAAACGCAGCACATGAAAGAGCTTCGTCTCCGTGATGTTGAGTTGGCGCCAAGAATAACACAAAGAAGTCGCTCTTTCTGTCGTGAATAGATCGGTCGGTGGCAGTCGCAGCGAGGATGAGATCAGACGCACAACACTACACTACACAACACAACACTACACAATCCTGCACTGTCTGACACAGGCTGCGCTGGTCTGGTGCTCACTGGGAATTTTGCAAACTTATTCCACTGTAGTTTAACTGCAAATGAAATGAATCTGAAAAGAGGACATTTGAAACAAACTTCCTCTAGTGCCCTGTGGGATTCTGATGTTAATGCGCCGTCACCTTTGTGCAGGAAAAGCACTGCATGTCTGGGACGCATGTGTTCATGTCTGGGACGCATGTGTTCATGTCTGGGACGCATGTGTTCATGTCTGGGACGCATGTGTTCATGTCTGGGACGCATGTGTTCATGTCTGGGACTCATGTGTTCATGTCTGGGACGCATGTGTTCATGTCTGGGACTCGTGTGTTCATGTCTGGGACTCGTGTCTTCATGTCTGGGACGCATGTGTTCATGTCTGGGACTCATGTGTTCATGTCTGGGACTCGTGTGTTCATGTCTGGGACGCATGTGTTCATGTCTGGGACTCATGTGTTCATGTCTGGGACTCATGTGTTCATGTCTGGGACGCGTGTGTTCATATCTGGGACGCAGGTGTTCATGTCTGGGACACATGTGTTCATATCTGGGATGCACAATCCAAAATAAGAAAAATGTAAAATATTGCGGTCTAAATTTTGTAAGTCTTTTCTTTGGGACAAGAAAAAGGAGACCATAGAGAGAGAGAGAGGGGGAGACCAGAGGGGGAGACCAGAGGGGGAGACCAGAGGGGGAGACCAGAGGGGGAGACCAGAGAAAAGTAGGATAATTTTTGTCGTTTTGTTTTGCTTTTGTTCTTGGCTGAGGATGTGTTTTTCTGTGTGCAGTCTCTAGGTGGCGCAGTTCCCTGTCCAGCGCCTCCCTCAGCACCTCCCTCAGCACCTCCCTCTGCACCTCCCTCTGCACCTCCCTCAGCTCGTCCCCGTCCCACAGTGGAATGTTTGACTCCTCCCCCTCTGTCAAACCCTGTTCCACCCCTCACTCCCAAAGACACGGTAATTCAACCAATCACAATCAAAGAAATAAATGAAAAGGTGAAAAGTTCCATTCCTCATCGTTCTTTTATACATTATTAATCCTCATGTCAAATGCATCAGTTTTATTTAAACACATTATTCATTCATTCACACCTACCCACTCTGAGCACTGTGGGTGCAGTTTGGCACTTTGCAGCCGCAGCCGCCCCACTGTGGCACCTGGTGTTCCCACAGGTCTCCCATCACAGTGCTGACCAGGCCCTGCCCTGCTTAGCCTCAGTGGACTGGATCAGGCTTTCACCCATAGGCCCATTGGCTCATAAACTGTAGCACTTAACTGACTTTGATTCAAATCTTTTCCAGGTCTTGGTTTTCCGCAGGGATCAGCTCTGGCTCCTCTGATCTTCATCTAAATGTGTTTGATTATAAAAGTTACTTCTAGGACCTGGTTAAATATTCTGATCAAATGTATTCTTGGCCAAAATAAGCAAATCCTGAAAACTAGCATTCCTGTTATTTTGATCTGAAATGGGGTTCCTCAGGGATCCACACTTGCTCCATCAATCTTTATTTACATTTTGAGCGTAAACTTCAGACATGGTTCTCCTACATCTTTAAGGTCCTGTCTCTCCGCAGCGCCCCTGACCTCCCCTCGGGACCCTCACCTCCTGCGGACCCTGAGCCCGGTGCCCCAAGACCTGTCCCCGATGGCGGAGCGCAGTCCTACGTTCCTCCCACACCTTTCCAAACGCAGTGAGTCAGTTTCCCGGCTCTGAGCAGAACATGACTCTTTAAAACGCTCTGGTCGTTGTTGTTGCAGGTCGCAGCCTGCAGAGGGCGATGTTCAGTCCTCAGTCTCCGGTCGACCCGGAGAACCCTGTGTGTGCGGGGTTCAAACTGCAGGATCTCACAGACGTCCAGGTCATGGCGCGGATGCAGGAGGACAGTAAGTGTTGAAACAAACACAAAAAAACAACTGTTTTTTATTTTTTTATTTTTAGAAGTTTATTTATTTCACTGAAACCTGTATTTGTCTAATGTTCTGTTACTTCCTGTTTACTAACATGAATAACAGACCTCAGAGCCCACCGCTACTTCAGCTTCATTAACCTTCAAAGGTGACACTGATTCAACATTAGAAGAATGTATTTGGCATTTGCAGTAAAACCAGGTTGGAAAAAGTGTGCAAGACTCCCCCAGTGTGCACCACAGCGTTTGCAGTGACGCCATATTTCCGGTGCCATGCGCAGATTCCTCTCTGTGCCACAGGTTTTACAGCGTCACATGTAAACTCTACATTTATTCACAACATAAAAACCGCTAGTATAAAATTATGTTATCTTTATTTAAAGTCTGTTTAAAGAAAACTTAGTTTGTGGTCGTCCCGTACCTCAGTCCTCCCCCACTGTGTCCTCTGTGCAGCTGTATTTGCACAGCTTTTGACAGCTGCAGCAGCACTCAGAATGTTCCCTTCAGTGCTATGCACCGCCCTCTGGCAGTCATCTGGGATTCATAGAACTGTAGTTACATGCGTAACTATGTATGTACAAACTGAAAACTTACAGCTGCTCTTTCAGATATTTCTGGTATTGCAGATTATTTTAGAACGTAACATCGCAATAAACACTTTAATAATAAAAAGAAAAGTCCAAAACTAAGGCTTACTAGAGATGAAACCAACAACAAAATATAAACTCTAATTTAGTTTACAAAGAATTTGAAGGTAGCTTTAAAGTTTAGAGTTTTGACGAAGATGTGTTTATGGGTTTTGGAGAAATATTTAAAAACACAAAAATATATCAACTTGGCAAAAAAGTGTGCCCCCTGCTTTATGCGTGCCCCCCCCCCCCCCCCCCCTCTCCCCTCCCTCCTCTTCCTCCCCCCTCCTGCCCCCCCAGGCCTCAGACAGGAGCTGAGCCTGCCCCGCCCTCGCCGCAGCCTCAGCCTCAGCTCCTTCAGCGGCGCCCTCTCAGGCCACGAGGAGGACGAGAGCGGAGACGACTGCGCCCTCCTGCCGCCCCCCGCGCCCCCCCTCAGCCGCCTCGCCCACTCCCACACCCTGCACAGCTTCCACAGCCTCCGGGACTGGCCCACCGCCGCCGCCCCGCCCAGCCCCCCGCCCCCCTCCGATGGATACGGCTACAGCGCCACGGGCCTGGAGACGCCGCAGTACACCCCCCTCGTCTACAGGGGGCAGGCGTCCGTATCAGGTAAGAGCCCGGAGCGCTTTTCCACCTTTAACAGAAAAGAGAGTCCCTGGTTTCTCTCACACTTAACAAAGATAAAGACTGAATTGGACTTTTTCAGAATCAGATTTATTTTTGTTTCCTGTAACAGGAAGTCACAAACTTGGAATTTGCTTTGGCTCAAGAGGATTCTTAAAATAGATAATAATATGATTTAATGATAATAAAAAGAGGCTGGATCTGAACACTTTTCACCTGGAACAGTCTCCGTGTGAACGGGGGTAGCAACTGACAACAACTATTTTGTGTGTCTGTGTGTGTCTGTGTGTGTCTGTGTGTGTCTGTGTGTGTCTGTGTGTAAGCTGCTTGTACTGCTCTAAATCCACTGTTCCGTTTGAAGAGCAGACACTGATGAGATTACTGCAGGATCAACCTCTTTATACTGAGGCTGTAGACCCAGGACTGAGGCTGTAGACCCAGGACTGAGGCTGTAAACCCAGGACTGAGGCTGTAGACCCAGGACTGAGGCTGTAGACCCAGGACCGAGGCTGTAGACCCAGGACCGAGGCTGTAGACCCAGGACCGAGGCTGTAGACCCAGGACCGAGGCTGTGTGGTTCTCCTTTTTTTGTCTGAAAAAGCTGATTGACTGAGACTAACAATACATATAATAAATATTAGTAATGTCCATCCATCCATCCATGTTCTTTCCTTTAATCCATTTCTGGGTCAGGGGGGTGGCAGTCAGAGATGCCACCCAAGTCTCATAGCACCAGCCCCTCACTGACCCTCTGCAGGTGGTGAGTCCACAGGAGGACGGCTGCTCTCTGAGTGAGAGCATAGCCTTGATCTTTCAGTGGGGGCTTTGGGCAAAGTGGGGTTAAGTGTCTTGCCCAAGGACACAACGACAGCAGTCATCAGTGGGAGTCGGTGGAGAAGGTGCAGAGGTGGGAATTGAACCCACAACCTTAAGGCCAATGCTCTACCAACTGAGCTACTGTTGCCCCAATATTAGTAATGTATTAAAGGAAAACTGTTTTTAGAGCAAGCAACTAATTTTATTACATACTTAACTTAATGAAAGTTAAGTACCTAAACTTTAATTGGACACTGATATTTTTATTTTCACTTAGTTTTTATTGGAAGCATCAAGAACCAAAGTTACCGCTGTTTCCAGACCGTGACCTCGGTGTAATGGTTTGATCTGTCGCTTGTTCCACAGATAGACTGCGCAGGAGCATGCCCAACCTGGTGCGCGCTCCCAGCATGCCTTGCAGCGCCCTGCCCCGCTCCCCCAGCGCCTCCCCCAGAGCCTCCCCCAGAGCCTCCCCCAGAGCCTCCCCCAGAGCCTCCCCCAGAGCCTCCCCCAGAGCCTCCCCCAGAGCCTCCCCCAGAGCCTCCCCCAGAGCCTCCCCCAGAGCCTCGCCCTGTCTGCTCCGCTACAGCCACAGCTTCGACCTCTCCTGCGGACTGTCCCGGCTGCACTCCTTCAGTGAGTATCTGCTCTGAGGGAGGGGGCTCTGAGGGAGGGAGGGGGGGTGATGGGGAGGGGGCTCTGAGGGAGGGAGGGGGGGTGATGGGGGGAGGGGGCTCTGAGGGAGGGGGGGGGTGTCAAAGTTCTTGCATCTAAAAGTAGAGGTTTTAGTCCATGGGTTCGCTCAGAAATGACCTAATACAGTATTATCTGCTTTTTTCCAGAATGTCGTTGCGTTTTAACCAGAGACTGTAAATTTTAACTTTTATTCCAATAAAGTTGTTGTGTAGTCTCAGAATAATGATTAAAAAAAACAATTGGACACATTTTGCAACACTTTAGCTGCGATTTTAGGTTTTTCCGCAGCTCTATTATTTATTATCTAGTATTGGTTCACATTGTGACGCCTGTCGCTCTGTATCGAGTATAAAAAACTGGATCAGTGCATCCAGATAAACATTTATTTTGCTTATTTTGCTTTTATAATTCTTACAATGGCTGTTTTTTTGCTTCTTATGACTACACTGCAAAATCCCTCATATTTGATCATTTTTGCAGTGTATGACTCTTATAACCAGAGAAGAATGGTCCAAAATTCCTTCCACCAGAATCCACAGTGCATAAAGTGGCTCTAGACAAATAAGAAAATTAACTTGTTTTAGAGGAAATGTACTTTTATAAATCAAGCCAAAATATCTGCCTTGCTTATTTTTCCAGTCTGCAGGAGGAAGAAAGTCCCAAAACTGTGATAAACTGTCTATATTTTCACTTTTTGCAGAGACTCGTGGCCGTTATACAATTTTTAATTATCTTTAATTATTATCAACTGAGCGCATGAATAACTTGGTTTTAATAATTCTTTAAACTTTCTGTGCAATGATAAACTTTATTTAACTTCTCAAATATCACTGGTATGGATGGATTTTCAATTTGTGTAACAATTGTAAAGTTTCTTTAAATGTGTAAAATTAAATAGCAAAAGTAATGTAACGTTTTAACAAGTGTAGTATGAATGCTAGAATAGTATTAGGACATGATTGTAAGTTAATTTTCCAGTTCTGTTCTAGCTCTTACGTCTTATTCATGAATATATGGAAGGACAAATAAACTTCATTTAAAACCATCAGTTCTGCTTCAACTTTAAACTCAACTGGACGTCTACAAGTACTACACATTGAAATACTTTAGGCAGTGAATAACCTGATTACATTACATATTGCATTTGCATAAATTCATACATTTGTAAATGATAAAAAACCTAAATTGAATCACATTTTAGAAGGGCTACAGATATCCCTAGTAACGGAAGACAGCAATGTTAAACTAAAGTATCCATAGTAACGGAGGACAGCAATGTTAAACTAATTATCCATAGTAACGGAGAGACAGCAACGAGAGATATTCAACATCAGTGAAGAAGGAAAAGTCCATTTGCGCATGTGCTAACTGAACAGAGCACACAACTCGCCAAACGACTGGATGTGTCATGTGAATGTTATCTTTTTTAGCAGCTAATTTAGACCGTTTAAAATCTAAGCCTTTTGAAACTATATGCATCAAATCTGTTTTATTTTGAAAATAAAAAAAATATGAAATTGATAAGAGGTTCCATTAAAAAATTTCAAATCAATGAACCAATCTGCTCTTTTTTTCTTAAAATTTGACAGTGCTTTGGAATTTGGGCTCAAAAATTGAACATATTGGATATTTTTAAAAAGCGAAAATTGAATTTTGAAATTTTTCTTAACAAATGAAATTTGTAAAGCGAATATTTTTTGTCTTATGATTTTTAGTGACTGAAATGCCAAACAGCTTTTTCCAGAGTTAAAATCTTCCAAAAAAAGTAATATAAATGGTCGAATACTTTAAGGTACATTACATACACTTTACATACTAAAGTTTGTACATTACTATTAAAAGTTACATACTATGACTTTATAGTAGTGTACCTTACGTATTCAAAATTATATTACTTTTTATTTTAAAAAAGTGTAGCTATATCAGTAAAAAAACTATTATTTTATACTTGAATCAGAATACATGCTAAGAATAGAATAGAGTTAGATGAGGACGTGTTCTGGTTTGTTCAATTCATTTTGCTTCTTCAAGACTTTGTTTGGACTCAACCATTTATAATTTTGCACTTTGGAACTACTGCAGAACGAAATCAACCTTACCATCATTGTCCAAATACTATCTAGCATCAATAGCATTGTTAACCGTTACATTACTTTTGCTATTAATTTTACACATTTAAAGAAACTTTACAATTGTTACACAAAATAAAAATCCATCCATACCTTGTTCCTTCTATCTCAACTGTAGCTAAACTTTGTCTTTGCTTTTATGCCATATAGTGCAGGTTTCTATGACCGTTTGCTAGACCAGCTGTGTGAAAACGTCCCATACACTTTGTAAAGTTTTTCCGTCGGTGTTGCGCGAGCCACTCCATCTGGGGACTTCCCGGTTGAGACACGGAAGTGTTCCAAAATAAAATGTTCCTACATGATGTTAATACATCACAGTTACAGTACTTATTTTCACTAGTGGCCATATTAGGACTCCAACACACTCACAACACATCAACGCAGGTGTGTCAAAGTAAGCAGTACTGCAGGGCTGCTCTGTTGCACCTTTTTAGTAAACTTTTAAACACTTTTTAGCCGTTTATTGTTCCAGTTTTTTAATATATCTGAGTGGTTTTATCTTTTTAATATTCATTGGGTTTCATCAAATAGCACTAGCTCCCGACTGAAACCCACGAGTAGCACAGAGGCTAACACAATCTAACGAGGCACATGGAAGTGACAAGAATTTGCTCAATATATGCACAATATAGTCTCCTCACCTTTGGAGCTCCGTGATAGCGACCGTTCCACCATTCAGATCTACGAAAAGAAAGTCCTTCGTCCTCATCACCGCAGAGGTTGAATGGAAACAATCTCTAGTGTCCAAGACTTTTTGAAGTCGCTGGTGGGCAGCACTCACGGGCTGATGTCCTGAGCGCTGCATCATTATTTGACACTTGTTCGTGTGGGAGAGATCCGTCAGCTCCGGACCCTCCTGTTTCTACACCTAACGCCCGCTTCCGAATAACGAGCCCGCGATTCCGAGAGCCCATGCTGCGCCGGGCCCATGTCCTGAGTCTGGCAAACCGTCTATGCAGCCCTCACCACCACATCCCGGCCCCCTCATCAAATCCCTGGACTCTGCACGTACTTCTACTGCTCGAGGATCCAAGTCCACTGCGAGGAAAACGCTCCTAAAGGAAGCAGTCCTCAGGCGAAAGAACTGCGGTCCACCAGGCCATGTTGGCCTGTTCCCCTTCTTTGACCACCAGTGCAGCAGCCTCAGACGGTGTAAGGCGATCCATCACACCGACCGCCCACCTCCACCGGGTCAGCAGCAGCGCCCCAGAAGCCAGCCCCTCTCACCGCTCCCAGCGTCCCCGAGCACACAGCGTGGGTACCGCCTGTAGAGTGAGAGTCTGCACCCCCGCTTCCTCCTCTCCCCATGGTGTTCAGCGGCGCTCAGCTCGGGTCCTGCCTTCGGGTGAACCCGCTGTTCCGTCCACCGAGCTCCTTCTCCCGAGGCCACTCTTCGCTCCCGAACCACTCTGATTATTGAGATTCCGATCGTGAGACACGCCGCTTCTTAACGCGTCACTCGCTGTATTCCCGGAGCTACTGTACCCAGACCCTGCTCATGCCTCTCCCTCCTCTGCTTCAGTCCCTGCCTGAATACCTTTCCAAGGTAGTCGTGGGGGGATGTGGAAGTAACACATGAAACCTTCAGCAGTCAAAGTCACGAAGAAACATTTTATGATCTGTTCCACCTCCTTCAATCCTCCGGACTATCGTTTTTTATTGCTGGTCCAAATCCATACTGTAAACAGAGGTGACAGCCTCCTACAGTCGTGTTGGGCGCTTCTGTGTTGGCTTCAGGCTACATGCAGGCTCTTTTAAACTTTGTCTTTGTGAATAACTTTTGCCCTTTTTCTGAAACGTTACGAAAGCCTTATCCGTAAATACAGAACGGATTACACCCAAACAGATACGGTAGCAGCCTGTTGATGGATTACATACGTCTATGTTGTTCAGCGTTCCCGCGAGGGGGGGCGTGACTGTTTACATCTGATCCCCCTCGGACCCCAACGCACTCCCCCGCCTCCTGCGCACAGCACCAGGGTGAGTACAACTGTGGCAAACACTGCTCGCCGCCCTGTGCCGTCTGGTCGAGTGCATTACCAGTCCAAACACTGAACTGTGCTGACCTCCACTTCTACATCTGGAGCTAAAGAACAACAAACAATGGTTTTCACATTTTTGGCCAATTGAGACTGTGTGTGGTTTCCGCCACCAGCTCAAAAAATGTTTTTAAATTCTAAAAAACGGAAATCAAAACAGAACAGCAGTTAGACGGTCCAACTCTGGCAAATCTAATTTCTGTTCCCAGTAGAAATCAATCACCACATATCGACTCTGACTTATTTTAAACTTGCTATGCTTAATGTCCAGATCTATGTAGACGAATTCATTTTTAATTATTAATTTTATCACTTCTTATGATCTTGATTTTAGCTTAGGGCTGAAACATGGCTCGACCTAAATACAGAAATGCAGTTCTAATAGAAGCAACACCACCCAATTTGTTATAATTCGAATCCGAAATAACCGAGAAACAAAAGGGGGGAGGCATAGCTGCAGTTATTTAGAGAGCACTTTGTCTCCCATAAGAATGGACGCCCTTGGAAATTTTTCAAATCGTTTGCGTATAATTTCTTTAAATGGAACAAAAGCAATCATCTACTCTTTCATTGTCCTGTACAGGCCACCACAGTCCATGTGCGATTTTATTGGACCATTTTACTGAACTACTTTTCATTCGTGTGCACAGATTTTGATAGTTTAGTTATTACAGTGATTTAATGTACTAGTTAGATAAGGTTATGACAGAAATGCAAGGAGCTGGCTTCTGTATTTGAACCTTTGGTTTCATTCGGCACGTGAGTGGCCCCACCCACAGCAGGGGGCAACTCTTGACCTGCTAATACTACAAAGGGGGTTAATGTAGTCCAAATGTAATGTAGTGAGGTTGCTTTCAGATCAGTTCTGTGTATTTTTTGACATGTGTTTCTGCTTAGCAAACCACCACTGAATTTACAACTGTTAGAAGAAGACACATACATGAAGGAACACAAGTGAACTGTTCATGTGGAATCTAAATTTTGAGAACTCCATGCTCTACTGTTGATGAATTGTATAACTCTGTCCACCACCAAGTGTTCTGACTGTTTCCTGTGACGCCATTGCTGCCTGTGACGTTAAAATAGTTTACCAGTACAAAAAAGGCCCCATGACAAAGGCAGACTCGGTTAGGGCACAGAAGCAAGAGTGCCCGGAGGGCCGAACGGAAGTGGCGAATCCAATTTCCAGGGCGATTATGAAATCTGTTAAGATGAGTTGGGTGAATTTAACCGGTCTACGTAAACAAGAGAAATGTATTTTTCTGACATTATTAAGGAGGTTGAGTAACAATTTTCCGTGTTATGTTTTTCAACATTGTTGATTACGACCCCCCTGTAAAGTTTGCCCCTAGAGATTTTTTCCTCTAAATCTAGTGTAATGAGTTCGCACACAGTTTTTCGATGACAAAGTACAAGGAATCAAAAACACTATCACCTCACAGCACGATAACAATGCAAACATCCGAGAAGCTTTTTTGAGCTGTAACTCACTTTGCACCTGTGGATACTAAACGGTCAAAAAGATAATCATGAGTCTGAGCTCCTCACATTACCTGGATATATTGCCCTCTAAATTTCTGAAGTCCGTCCCTGAGCAGTTTGTTACCTTCACTGACACAAATAGTAAACAAGTTCTCTGTCGTCAGGGAACAATTTCCTAGGCCCTAAAAACAGCAGTCCATAATAACCTCTCCTAAAAAAGAGCAGCTCTGGATCCTGGCGCGACACTTCAAAATTATCCGCCGCCATATCGAATCTGCATTTATTGGAAAATTCTGAAAAAGTGGCCTCCCAACAACTGTACTGAATTTTAACAATGAATAATTCTTTTGATATGTTTCCATGTCTGGGTTTAGACCCCACCACAGCACTGAGAAACCCGCTCTAGTGAAGGTAACAAAACGACATTCGACTTCAAACTGATGCAGTTAAAGTCACAGTTTTGGGTCCATGTTAGATCTTAGTGCCGCGTTCGACACCGTCGACCAGGTGATCCCTCATCGCAGAGACTGGAGTCTGGGCTGGTGTCACTGGCACAGCCCTAGACTGGTTTAGGTCTTACCTGGAGATAGGAAGTACTCTGGGAGATTGGAGACTGCGCTCAGATATGTGGCCGCTGACCTGTGGTGTACCACAGGTCGATTCCTGACCTCGTCCTATTTAATCTTCTACATCACCCGTTAGGTCATTATTTAATACTAAGAAACAAAGTGTCCTACAACAAGTATACGATGAATTGTCGACACTCAGATCTATGTCTCACTGACTGCAGGAGAACATGGACCACGGGATTTGCTCCTGTTCACTGTATTCCCAACAGATCAGTGACTGGATGCAAAATCAATTTCCTCCAGCTAAATGCGAAGACAAAACCGAAATCATATTGTCTTGGAGTCCCCAGAAAAAAGAGAGGGAGGCGTTTCATTTGTCAACGTCAGTCTCTCTCCCTACTTCCTTCAGACAAGGGTCTGAAATTTGGGGGTGGTTTATACTGGGACTCAGACCTAAATTTCATTAGCCACATAAAATCAATTAACATCACAGCTTTTTGTACATCTGAAGAACATTGCCAAAGTTAGAAATATAGTGTCCAGGGCAGACTTGGAGATTCTTGTCCATGCATTTGTCCTCCAGCAGGCTAGACTACTGCAATGGCCTGCTTGACAGGTCTGTCCAAACAGACCTGTAAGCAGCTGCAGTACATCCCAAAAATGCAGTTACAGCTAGAGTCTAGACAGGAACCAGGAAGTATGACCATATTAGTCCGGTCCTCAGGTCTCTGCACTGGCTTCCTGTGGCTCATAAGAATAGATTTTAAAACGGCTCTGCTGTGTACAAGTCTCTCCAAGGGTGACCTTGCACCATATTGAATCATTAGTGGGACATGTTGGTGTCATATTTGAACCGGCCGCGGACTCTGAGGAGCACAGGGACTGGCCTCCTGCTGGTGCCCAGAGTGAGAACCAAACATGGGAGGCTGCGTTTCAGATCCAGGCAGCTAAGATCTGGAAACAATCTCCCTGAAAATGGTAGGGGAGGCGTCTACTCTGTCAATGTTCAAATCCAGGTTAAAGACTGTGTTCTGTTTGCCTGTGCATATAACTGAAGGATTTTATCTCCATTTTTAATGCACTTTCTGTCATTTATTTATTTTTTTTTAAATTTCTTGTGTAATTTTGAAAGTTTTAATGGTTATTCTTTTGTGTGAATTTTAATGTTTAAAATTGTGTTTTTATCTTTTGTGTGATTAAATGTTTTTAAATTGTGATTCTGGTGTTTGTTTTATGTGAGGATTTGTGATGTGGACATGTGAAGCGCTTTGGTTTGCCCTGTGTATGAAAGGGCGCTCTACAAAATAAAACTTTGATTGATTGATTGATATTAATAAATGCACGGTATTGATCAATTGAGGGCTAGACTGCAAATGGTTGTTCAAGCCACGCCCACGTCTGCGAACTAGTTGAGTGTTTGACGGGTTGCGATCCATGATGTTGTCACCCTGCGTGCCTTTACCGTGACTCGGACCTTGGGAACAATAAACGTTGTAAAAACGACTATTTTGGTATTTGTTTCTGGTCCTTAAGAGTGCAAACACGAATCTTGGTGTTTCTGCTTCGTTGGAGATCGCATGGGAACGCGCTGTTTGTGGAAAAGAAGCATAGTTTGGGAGTTTTATACGCTCAAGCCACCCAGCCTGGCATGGCCAGAAGCGCAAATCAGCGCACTCACTGATACTGAAGCTGTTTACCTGTACGCTACGGTAAAAACATTTACACATTATGTCTACTACAAGTCGGAGATGTCGGAGAGTTGGAGAATGCAATGGACGGATTTGAGGAAAATCTAATGACTTTGTCTGCTGCGAATTATATATCTTTTGTTCAATCTTGGGGAGCATCTTGAGTGAAGAGGACAAGGGAGACCCTTACCATCGTGCAATGAGGACTATCATTAACAGAATCAGGAAGAGAGAAGATGTTGTCCTCGCCTCGAGGATGAAGGATTATCGTTGGTTGCTCATAGTTACTGGACCGAATTGATGAATTAAAGAGTGTACCCTCACTACTCTGCTAGCGCCAGCTCTCCCTCTGCTGGATACAGCAGGTACTGCATCCACATACCCAAAGTGCACTGCTGCATACCCACTAATTCAGGTGCCGTTTCCAATGTGACTATGACTCCATTTAAATGCCAACCCACCATTTGTGCACCAAATTTACATAAAAGAACTAACGTTAAGGGACAGATTGGTGAACCACATCAAAAAGGCAAACTTGGATAAATTCCCATTTGGAGAGTCAAATCCAAATAGCACTAAATAAAGGTTACAGTGAGTCGGACAGAACTGGAACTCCAGGGAGACACCAATTCAGTTTGTGCTCGTAGCAATGACTTAAGACGGCAAATTTTAGTTTGCATCCGAAAGGGGCCGAAAGTGGAACTCAAATACAGCCCGGATTTAATCAAAGATCAATTCTTGGCAACTGTTACTTACGAGGCTGATTGACACACAAACCATAAGAACTGATTTAGAAGCCATATCTTACAGATTCAAATGTGTCTGAAAGTGCGTTGGAGAAAGTTACAGAGCATACACCACTGGAATGAATGAAAAAACCAATTAGCCGACGAGTCACAGAGCAGTGATAATTTCCCTGCAATTGGGGGAGGACCATTTACAATTAACAGGGAGAGCACAGCCCCAACTCCAACCATAACCAAGCCCAGTGAACCCCCCAAAACGTGAGAACTTGACTGGAAAAAGTGGAATCAAAGGCAAATAAAGCAATCTTGTGAACTATACAACAACTGTCACACAGCTCTCCCAGCCTCCAGCAAGCCCAAAGAACCCCCACCACCACAACGAGATCCTAACCACCCGGCCGGGCAGGAACTTCTCAGGCAACGCCCAGTGACCCCCGGAAGTGTCCTCATTGGCCAGACAACCAATCCCTCAAGGCATGTAACCACAGTTTTAAATGTGGCAGTTCTGTCCACTGGGCTATTTGGCTGTCCGTAAAGTCCCATTGTTTCAGCAGCCACTGTCTAATAAAATTGACGACTTTGGTACATCTTGTAAGACTGGATTGCCCAGTTCAACCAGACAGAGCCCCTCCAGATTCAGATTCATTTTATTACCCATGTGCAGGTATAAAAACTACATTGGAATACAGTTGCAAAAAAAGGTACGCTGTGTGCACCACAGACCAAATAGCACATACAATGTAAATAAATACACAAAGACTGAAAATAAAAGAATAAAAAATACAGCTGCACTGTGGCACCGATCAACAAAAACGATTCAAGGGTAAAAGCAGGAAATAAAGTTCCTCTGTTAGCGAGATGTCTTTGCATCTCAGCGACCGACAATCTTCTGCAGAGGGAAGAAGCTGGAACAATGGCTTTCCCTGGGTGGCCAGAAGAGTCATTGATGATTTTCAGAGCTTCTGTTTACAAAGTCTGGATTCATAAGAGTACCCTTCCAGAACAGAAGCTTACAGCCCACAGTCCTCTTTGCAGATGCGAAGACCTGTTTAACTCTCTTTTCTTTATTTGTGATGTTACCGAACCACACAGTCACAGCACCAACAAGTAAACTCTCAATGGGCAGCGATAAAAGTTAAGCGAATCTTAGAGTTAGTGTAAATTCTGCAAGTTTCCGCAAAAAAGAAGAGCCTTGACGAGCTTAAATCACAGGTGCACAACGGAGCTCTGCAGCGACGGCCTGGGGCACGGCGCCATCGTTGGTAGTTTCTTCCGTCACGTATACGCAAGACAAACCGCTAAGCTAAGTGGGACGAATATTCCTGGTCAGAGCGTCATTAAATGAAGTGGATACGACTGTTGTGGGACCAGTGCTCACAGGTGTCTATTCTTGGAGTGGACTGGAAAAATATATATTGGACTATTACAATGTGTGGGTCTGTAACAACACTAGCTGGCTGCATAGTGTTGAAAAGTGTGTGCCCCGTTGGAACCCAAGGAGGAAGAGGGCAGCACGGCAATCAACAGCTCAGAGGTACATGGGAGGGGCCCACCAAGGGGACTTATGGGATCCACCTTGGACCTGAGCCATGTCTCTCTCCAGAACAGCACAAAAAGTCGAGCAGATGCTGAGAGAGGAGAGCCACGTGTTTGCCAAGGCGATTTGGACACTGATGATTTTTATTAAAGGAACTTCATATGAACATCAGTTTAAAACACTCACGTCCAGTCCAAAGGTCTTATAACTCTATCGCAAACGTCATCTCTACCAGAAAGAAAAGTCCTCACATTCAAGAACTGCTGAGTAGAGGATGGATTCAAACGGTCATCGTTCACACTAGTTCGTCACCGTATTGTATGTGTCCAAAAAAAAGAATGGAACCCTCCGCTATGTTGATTTACAGACTGTTGAACCAAAGACTTTGCCTGATCGCCACCCAGCATCCCCCGGATCAGGAAATTTTGGAAAATATCGGGGGCCAACATATCCACGGGGGCAACTCTATGGTTCACTGTACTCGGATCAAGGCAAAGGGCACATACAGCGGGGATGTGTTTGTGAAGGGCATAGCCGCCCATCTAGGAAATCCGCACGACCGGACGGATCAGTCCCAGCGCTCTGAGGTCCTCACCTACATCTACCAACCTTGAGCCTCAGGCTCTTGAGAAGTCATTCCTGTTGAAGACCTCTTGTGTGATCCCCGTTCCATAAAACCGCGCAAGCCAAGGAACCGCTCCCTACAGACCAGTCCACTGGACTGACCTCACCACTGA
Organism: Knipowitschia caucasica; assembly: GCA_964034765.1. Taxonomy (NCBI): domain Eukaryota; kingdom Metazoa; phylum Chordata; class Actinopteri; order Gobiiformes; family Gobiidae; genus Knipowitschia; species Knipowitschia caucasica. The sequence goes on along the minus strand of OZ035844.1, from coordinate 1,195,118 downwards.
TGGAAGACCATGTAGCGGCACATCCTCACCCATCCCGCTCTGTGGTCAGCCCCACCCTGGACCCGCTGCAGTTCGCCTACAGCCCAATATCGGAGTAAGGACGCCGTCATCTACTTCCCTGCAGCGGACGCCTCTCTCCCACCTGGAGCCCACGGGAGCGCTGTGAGGGGTCCGTGTTCTTTCGACTTCTCCAGTGCTTTCATCACCATCAGGCCGTACTCGCTGCGTGGGAAGATGGAGGTCGCAGGAGTGACAGTGCCTCACTGCATGGACATCGACTACCTCTCAGACCGACCACGATACGTGCCGGGCCTGTGGGTCTGTGGTGGTAAGTCTGCAGTTCTGGGCCCCATCGGGCACTGTCCTCTCAAACCTGTTTCTCTTCACCACCTTACATACTTCAGACTTCACATAACGACACACACACTCAGCTTGTCACCTGCAGAAGTTTCTCCCGCCATCGTGGGCTGTGTGTTTGAGGGGAAACCAACTGGAATTCGTCATTATCACAGACTGTCAACTGGTGTGAGCGCAACCACTTGTGCTTGAACACCAGTTAGAACCAAGGAGATAGAATCATCGACTTCAGAGAAAACACTTTCCACACGCTTGCTGAACACCAGGGGGAGGACATGAGCTGGTTGACAGCTTAAATTACCTGGTGTTCACCAGTAGGCGGGGTCCCGCTGCAAAAGTGCTAAAAATGATGTGCGCCGACATCCTGCAATACCACACCCACACCCCGGCCGTGGGGGTGACCCGGAATTTTGTATTAGCCAATGCTAACATAGCACTTGTGGCCATGTTGGATTAGCTCCAGAAGCAATATTTTTTTGGCCATTAGATTGTAAGGCGGAGATAGCCATGACTACCTAGGGTTGGCGATATTTTTTTTTGTACGGTATAAGGTAAATTAAATGAAAGAAAAAGCCGTATACCGTGAAAACGACATTTCACGAACCTGAAAACAGCGAGCGGAAGACTCGTTTGTGTGCGGCGCACTGGTAATGACGCATCTGCGGCGCACGTGTAGCAGAGCGGCGTGGCAGGGACCAAAACAACAGAGAGCAAAGCACATGGCTGAGGCGGCGGTGAAGACCATGGTGAAGACATGCAGATTGGTAGAAGACATTGTGCCCAAACACGCGGAGCTAACCTTCAGAACATAAGGGAGTAGTTGGGAACTAGAATCAAAAGAATGCAATGTGTGTAACTATCGACAGTGGATCTAATGTTGTGAAAGCAGCTGCCCTAGAACCATGGTTCCCAAGTGGGGGGTCCCGACCCCCCGGGGGGGTCGTCCTGCGGGAACCCCGGGGGGGGTCGCAAGATGATTTCCCAAAAAGTAAAAAAAAAAAAAAAAAACATTAGCTAATAATAGCCCTTAAAATATTGATTTTAACATTTGATTTGATTCAAAAGGACTACTTGTTAAAATTGTGTTAGGAGAATATAAAATATTTAAATTACGTTTGTATTTTAGTCCAGTCATGACATCGTCAATCAAAATCAATTACGTAGCTTACGTCACGCAGCGACGAAGGTGTCCAGCTGTTGTTTTGCTAAACTAAAGGTGTTTGGAGGCTTCAAACAAATACTTACCTGCTGTTAAAATGAAACGTTGGTAATATCCACTACAGAAAAACCCGGGGGAGAGAAAAGTCACATGTTGAGGTCAGCTGATGTGCGAAGAGAGGGAAGAGGGCAGCGTTGTAAAAAAAAAGGGGAATGGAGAAGGCATCGGTAGAAGAGGGGTGGTACAGTGGCCCTGCTTTTCGGAGTCAGCGGTAACGAGGACCGCACTATAAAAAGCGGGCGGTCCGGGGGGCTTTCTGCTGTTACTTTATGCGCTTCATCCCCGCCGGCTTCTTTTTCCAAGTTTACTGTAAGTATCAGCATAAAAGCAGCACCCCCGCTTTTAATGTGGCGACCTCTTTTACCCCTGACTCCGAAAAGCCGGGCCTCCTTTAACCACCCTCTTCTACCGCTGCCTTCTCTCCCTCGCGCTGCCCTCAATCTCCCTCTCTTCCGCACGCATCAGCCTGCCTCACATGTGACTTTTCTCTCCCTCCCGGGTTTTTTTTCTGTTGTGATATTAACCACGTTTCATTTTAAGCAGGGATTATTTTGTTTGAAGCCTCCAAACACCTTAGTTTTAGCAAATCCAACAGCTGGACACGCTTTGTCGCTGCGTTACTAAGCTACTTACTTGATTTTGATTGACGCCTGTCAATGACTGGAACTGGACAAAATTACCAAACGTAAATTTAAATATTTTATATTCTCCCCTAACTCAATTTAACAAGTAGTCCTTTTGAATCCCAAATCAATCTGCAGTACCGCGAGAATCCCCTGAGCACATGAGTTATTCAGCTACAAGCTGTAATACCCTATCCAGTTATTATAATAGATCCATGGTTACCACCAAGCCCCGGCGATCCAAGATGGCGCCCTATTCAAATGCAGTGTTGTGCGTGAACGAGTTCAAAAGAACGCGTTCATTGAACACGCTCATTTTTCCGTGAACGTTAAACTGAACGCAACACATTTTCAAAAAAAGAACTTGAACGTGAATTAGTTCATTTTATGTGTCATGAACGGCAGACATCACAATGAACGTTGGAATCTGTTTTCTCTTTTGAAACGCAACGAGAGAAAGTTCCTCCCTCCTGTATTCTCGCACTTTTTCTGCCGAAATCTAAAAACTCCTACGGTTTCCACCGTCTGTGAACGCAGCCCGACTCAGTGTTGTGGTATATTATATACATGTACGGTCTATGGTTGCGGTGCGGCGCTGTGTGAGCTGGTGCTTTTCACATGTGCCCGAGTCGTGATGAAAACACAGGGTGAGTTAGCGACAAAGTTTACACCGTTTTCATTTGACATAAAGTACAGACACAGCACTGCAGCGCATTACTGTCTGTAGTTTATGAGCATAAAGTACAGACACAGCACTGCAGCGCATTACTGTCTGTAGTTTATGAGCATAAAGTACAGACACAGCACTGCAGCGCATTACTGTCTGTAGTTTATGAGCATAAAGTACAGACACAGCACTGCAGCGCATTACTGTCTGTAGTTTATGAACATAAAGTACAGACACAGCACTGCAGCGCATTACTGTCTGTAGTTTATGAGCATAAAGTACAGACACAGCACTGCAGCGCATTACTGTCTGTAGTTTATGAGCATAAAGTACAGACACAGCACTGCAGCGCATTACTGTCTGTAGTTTATGAACATAAAGTACAGACACAGCACTGCAGCACATTACTGTCTGTAGTTTATGAGCATAAAGTACAGACACAGCACTGCAGCGCATTACTGTCTGTAGTTTATGAGCATAAAGTACAGACACAGCACTGCAGCGCATTACTGTCTGTAGTTTATGAGCATAAAGTACAGACACAGCACTGCAGCGCATTACTGTCTGTAGTTTATGAACATAAAGTACAGACACAGCACTGCAGCGCATTACTGTCTGTAGTTTATGAGCATAAAGTACAGACACAGCACTGCAGCGCATTACTGTCTGTAGTTTATGAGCATAAAGTACAGACACAGCACTGCAGCGCATTACTGTCTGTAGTTTATGAGCATAAAGTACAGACACAGCACTGCAGCGCATTACTGTCTGTAGTTTATGAGCATAAAGTACAGACACAGCACTGCAGCGCATTACTGTCTGTAGTTTATGAGCATAAAGTACAGACACAGCACTGCAGCGCATTACTGTCTGTAGTTTATGAGCATAAAGTACAGACACAGCACTGCAGCGCATTACTGTCTGTAGTTTATGAGCATAAAGTACAGACACAGCACTGCAGCGCATTACTGTCTGTAGTTTATGAGCATAAAGTACAGACACAGCACTGCAGCGCATTACTGTCTGTAGTTTATGAGCATAAAGTACAGACACAGCACTGCAGCGCATTACTGTCTGTAGTTTATGATCATAAAGTATAGACACAGCACTGCAGCGCATTACTGTCTGTAGTTTATGAACATAAAGTACAGACACAGCACTGCAGCGCATTACTGTCTGTAGTTTATGAGCATAAAGTACAGACACAGCACTGCAGCGCATTACTGTCTGTAGTTTATGAGCATAAAGTATAGACACACGCACTGCAGCGCATTACTGTCTGTAGTTTATGAGCATAAAGTATAGACACAGCACTGCAGCGCATTACTGTCTGTAGTTTATGAGCATAAAGTACAGACACAGCACTGCAGCGCATTACTGTCTGTAGTTTATGAGCATAAAGTACAGACACAGCACTGCAGCACATTACTGTCTGTAGTTTATGAGCATAAAGTATAGACACACGCACTGCAGCGCATTACTGTCTGTAGTTTATGAGCATAAAGTACAGACACAGCACTGCAGCGCATTACTGTCTGTAGTTTATGAGCATAAAGTACAGACACAGCACTGCAGCACATTACTGTCTGTAGTTTATGAGCATAAAGTATAGACACACGCACTGCAGCGCATTACTGTCTGTAGTTTATGAGCATAAAGTACAGACACAGCACTGCAGCGCATTACTGTCTGTAGTTTATGAGCATAAAGTACAGACACAGCACTGCAGCGCATTACTGTCTGTAGTTTATGAGCATAAAGTACAGACACAGCACTGCAGCACATTACTGTCTGTAGTTTATGAGCATAAAGTACAGACACAGCACTGCAGCGCATTACTGTCTGTAGTTTATGATCATAAAGTACAGACACAGCACTGCAGCGCATTACTGTCTGTAGTTTATGAGCATAAAGTACAGACACAGCACTGCAGCGCATTACTGTCTGTAGTTTATGAGCATAAAGTATAGACACAGCACTGCAGCGCATTACTGTCTGTAGTTTATGAGCATAAAGTACAGACACAGCACTGCAGCGCATTCAGAGGTTCCGCTAGACTTTTTTTTTGGCGGTCACTTTGGCCGACAAGGTCTGAAAATATCGGCCATTTGGGTAAGCAACCGGACATAATTTAATTAGCCTGTATAAGGCTATTGTATGGCCAGATTATACAACATGAAACATGCGGTGCCTGTCTGCTCTGTATATTATACCTTGCTATTTTGAGGCAACCCTTGTTTTAAAGTGCCGCCAGAACACAAGCATGCAAATGCCGATAGATAAGAGAGCTGCGGCGCAATAAGACCAAATCCGAAAATTAGTGTTTCCTAAAGTGCTGGACTGGGATGAAAGATTCTTAATGCTTACAATATTCTCCCATTGGTGTTTAGTTTGCTCTTTGTGAATGGTTGTGCGCAAGAATGGCACGTTGCCATTGAGCACACGTTGCGCGTGATAGGTGCATGTGCACAACCAGTTGCTCACTTTACAGCCACGTAAATGCTTCTCTGCTGCAGAAAAGCAGATACATGTCATCTAAAGCTCGTAGCGCTGCCCTGCATGCCACAAATACGATAATGAGGGGCACACATTGCGTCCTTTTACGCAAATGAAAACTGTAGACGGCCCATGTTGTAGCCTTAACAAATCCGCACAAGGTCTTATGAACTGAGCGTATCAGTAAAAAGTTTCCAAAGGCTAATGAAAGCACACGCAACTCGTCAGTACAATGCAGACAAAAACACAGTAACGTGTCGAGCGGCTTTTTGTCGAAGCTCTCGCCTGGGGACACTTATCTGCACGCGGTTGAGCTCGTAGCTGCCTTACCCTGATAGCGCTGGACATTATAAGACACACTGATCATTCCACGGGGCAAAATAAAAAATATATTTGTCTGTTTTCTTTTTCCAAGTGTTTCCTATCTGTAGTGAGCGTGATATGGCAAACGATAGCAAATTGTATAACCTTAAAACCTACGGTGTAATTGATTATATAGCGCAGGAAGAGATGGGCTGAACAATACAGGAAAGCAAGTAATTAACTTGAGGTCAATTGAAAAGGAACACCAACAAATAAATCAAACAGCAATATGTTAATGTTTATTTATAGATGCAGCAGCCTATTTGATTCGGAGAGTAGCCAAACACGTTCTGTAATATTAAAATAAGCATAGTCCACTCTTAACTCATTCCATAAACCAGTGGCATCATGTAACCAACATGAAAAGACATACAGTTCATAGGCTATATCACAGATATTAGACTGTAGGCTGCTACAGGCCACTCAAATTGAACAAGTGAACGAGAAAATAGAATTAATACAATAGGCTTATAACTTATCTCAAAGCAAAAATAACTGGCCTATGAATTTTTAAGGTTTTTAAAGATGTGCTTCATGTCCTCCCACTCTTATTTGACACATAGGCTAAAGCCTAAGCCACATTATTTGCGGCGCACTTTAATCGCATTAAAATGTTTAGCTGCTTCTTTAAAGTCAAATGTATCCAGCCCCTTGCCACAGCTGGCAATCCGCATGATCTGAGTAACTTTTTCCTCTGACAGGCGACTTCTCAGAGACGTTTTGATTCGGTTTTGGAGTGAAAACCCCCGTTCTGCTGGTACACTGGACACGGGTATGGTCAGGGCTATTTGTCCAAGTTTTGCCCAGTCGGGAAACATTTCTTTTAAGTCATTTATTACCACTTTGCATCCGGTATGAAACGACAACCCCCCATAGCCGCGTAATGCCATCATTAGAGGGAGAGCATCTTTTTCTGCGTCTTGGGCACATATGAGCGGTTGCACCTGCCCAGCAGGAGTCATTTTTGGTGCGCCGTAGTGCTTTGTTATTGGCATTACTGCACTCTCAGCGTACTGCTGCAGATTAGCTGCAAAAAAACAAAACAACGTTAGCCTCACAGATGGTGCCATAATAATTAATAATTTAATAATTAATAATAATAATTTTCAATATTGATCGGCTAGTTTTACCATCTTTTTCTGGATATCTGCTTGGATTGAAGACCATGTCGAAGCAGTTCAGGAGGCTTAGATCATCAGTCGGGAAACGCCTTTTCAGCGACTCGATGAGGTGTTCGATGTATTGCTGTCGGGAGCTGTCAAAAGCCCGCACATTTTTCTCCGAAGCCTGTGTAATTTTAACACATTTAAACTCGCTTTTTGTTACATCGAAGTCTCTTTTTAAGTTGCGTTCTTCTGGGCCTGCGTTGTCTTTGAGCTGATCCAAAGCGGACACGGAGGCCTTTACCATGGGAGCGATGCTTGCCAAGTTTACGTCTTCCTTTTGGAAACACAGATTTAATTTGTTCATCACCGGGAGGATGTCTGAGAGGGCATAGGTAAGTGCAATAAATCCATACGTCTGTATTTGATTGAGAATGCCACGGGCTTGAGGGTTGCCTTTTGCAGCCTCTTCGTGTAGCTCCATCACGAGCGCTGGCCAGTTGTGTCTGATGGCCTCAACCGCTTTCCCCAGTGACAGCCATCTCACTGCACACTGCTGTTTCAGGCTGGTCATATCTCCTTCATCGAGAGTGGCAGTTGTCGCAAACGATTTGTTCTGGTTGCAGAGTGTTTATAAAAGGTATACACGCTGTTGATGGTGCGCTTATAGTCCGCAATCGTCTTCACCGCTTTGGACGCGTCGGTGGCAGCCAGTGCCACTCGGTGTGCAATGCAGTGGACTTGGAGACTGTACGGGCTTTCTTTTTTCAAAAGTGCCCCGACTCCAGAGTGCGTTCCCATCATTACGCTGGCTCCATCCGACCCCAGGCTTGTGACGCGGCCCATAACTATGCCTCTTTCTTTTAGTGCAGCCTTCACTTCATCAAAAATACACAGAGCTGTTCCTGAATGGATATTGTAATTCCCTAGGAAGCACGTTTCCACTTTCCCATTGTTTTCGAGTTTTATATACATTATGAGTTTTTTATTGACTGTGATGTTTACCGTTTCATCTATTATCAAGCCAACAAAGTCACTTTTCTTTATTTTTTCGTTTACTTCATTAATTATAGTTTTTTCTAAACCCTTTTCCATGTCATTTACAGACTCGTCGTGTTTGTATAAAATGTTACTTTTAAAGTCAGGAGCATCAACACTTTGCATCAATTCCAACAGTCCACAAAACTGATGACAGGGTATATCGTTTTTAGCCATGTAAAAAACAACCTTCATCTGTGAAGTCAAGGCGTTTCTGCTTGATTGGAGCGCTTTATCACAATGCTGTTTCATAGCGCTTTGTTGTTGCGATAAATGCACAGCGGACAGGTGATCTGAGCTTTGGCTGTGCTCTAACAGTGTAGAGGCTTTATAGTTAATTGATCCTTTGGTGAAACCGTTATATTTACCGGACTTCTCACAAATGATGCAAAACATTTTGTCAGTCCCATCCATTAGCTCTCGCCTTAACCATTTGAACCGATCCTGCCACTCGGGCTTGTAGCATCTTCGAGCTTTTTTTGCTCCTCCGACATCATTTTCATTTGCACCAGATGCATGGCGCTTTTCGGGAGGTCCTGATTCTTCCGTTGGTGTATAGTCACTTGTAGATTGAGTAGTAGATGTTTTCTTGAAGAAATGAGCGAGAGAGGATTGCTTCGACATTGTTAGCGTAGGTTTCAAATCTCGCGCCGCGAACCAGAGGGCGTTAACGACGTCATGGGGTGCGCTAATCCTAGGCATTCACAACCACCTTTTAAACCACAAGCCTTTAAAACGACCACATTTATTGATTTGTTGTCTGATTTAAGTGATTTATTTATTGCATAGTGATAATAATGATAATTATAATTTTTATTGTAACTTAATTATTTTTTTTTTCAATCAACCAACGTGGCCGACGGCACTTTTTTTTCTCGGCCAAAGACATATTTTACCGGCCAAAAGCCGGCTACAGCCGGCTAACGGGAACCCTGAGCGCATTACTGTCTGTAGTTTATGAGCATAAAGTACAGACACAGCACTGCAGCGCATTACTGTCTGTAGTTTATGAGCATAAAGTATAGACACAGCACTGCAGCGCATTACTGTCTGTAGTTTATGAGCATAAAGTACAGACACACGCACTGCAGCACATTACTGTCTGTAGTTTATGAGCATAAAGTACAGACACAGCACTGCAGCGCATTACTGTCTGTAGTTTATGAACATAAAGTACAGACACAGCACTGCAGCACATTACTGTCTGTAGTTTATGAGCATAAAGTACAGACACAGCACTGCAGCGCATTACTGTCTGTAGTTTATGAGCATAAAGTACAGACACAGCACTGCAGCACATTACTGTCTGTAGTTTATGAGCATAAAGTACAGACACAGCACTGCAGCGCATTACTGTCTGTAGTTTATGAGCATAAAGTACAGACACACGCACTGCAGCACATTACTGTCTGTAGTTTATGAGCATAAAGTACAGACACAGCACTGCAGCGCATTACTGTCTGTAGTTTATGAGCATAAAGTACAGACACAGCACTGCAGCGCATTACTGTCTGTAGTTTATGAACATAAAGTACAGACACAGCACTGCAGCACATTACTGTCTGTAGTTTATGAGCATAAAGTACAGACACAGCACTGCAGCGCATTAATGTCTGTAGTTTATGAGCATAAAGTACAGACACACGCACTGCAGCACATTACTGTCTGTAGTTTATGAGCATAAAGTACAGACACACGCACTGCAGCACATTACTGTCTGTAGTTTATGAGCATAAAGTACAGACACACGCACTGCAGCACATTACTGTCTGTAGTTTATGAGCATAAAGTACAGACACAGCACTGCAGCGCATTACTGTCTGTAGTTTATGAACATAAAGTACAGACACAGCACTGCAGCGCATTACTGTCTGTAGTTTATGAGCATAAAGTACAGACACAGCACTGCAGCGCATTATTGTCTGTAGTTTATGAGCATAAAGTACAGACACACGCACTGCAGCACATTACTGTCTGTAGTTTATGAGCATAAAGTACAGACACAGCACTGCAGCGCATTACTGTCTGTAGTTTATGAGCATAAAGTACAGACACAGCACTGCAGCGCATTACTGTCTGTAGTTTATGAACATAAAGTACAGACACAGCACTGCAGCACATTACTGTCTGTAGTTTATGAGCATAAAGTACAGACACAGCACTGCAGCGCATAACTGTCTGTAGTTTATGAGCATAAAGTACAGACACACGCACTGCAGCACATTACTGTCTGTAGTTTATGAGCATAAAGTACAGACACACGCACTGCAGCACATTACTGTCTGTAGTTTATGAGCATAAAGTACAGACACACGCACTGCAGCACATTACTGTCTGTAGTTTATGAACATAAAGTACAGACACAGCACTGCAGCGCATTACTGTCTGTAGTTTATGAGCATAAAGTACAGACACAGCACTGCAGCGCATTACTGTCTGTAGTTTATGAGCATAAAGTACAGACACAGCACTGCAGCGCATTATTGTCTGTAGTTTATGAGCATAAAGTACAGACACACGCACTGCAGCGCATTACTGTCTGTAGTTTATGATCATAAAGTATAGACACAGCACTGCAGCGCATTACTGTCTGTAGTTTATGAGCAGAGATGGAGCAACTCCGTTTGGCTCCCATTGAAAACCATGTAAATCTGGTCTGTTTTGTAGTCAAAAGACTCTCCTCCTGTGGGTGTACAGGAGATATATATATAATATTAATATATTTATATATATATATATATATATATATATATATATATAGCTCGTAGTGTGAAAAAAATATTTATTTAAGTATTTCACGAAAAAAGTTAAATGAACTGAACTTTGAACTAGTTCATAAAAATAAAAATGTGAACTTTGAAAGTGAACTGTTCACTTTGAGCATGTTTGAACTGAACTTGAACTAGTTCAGAAAAGCTGTGAACTGGCACAACACTGTTCAAATGAATGGTTGTGCTCAGTGGCGCTTTGTGACGGCATGGATGCTGAAAGATTAGCGGAAGTCGCCTGAAACTCGCAAAGATCTATGGGAAACTCTCAAAGATCTATGGGAAACTCGCCTGTATTTGGGCATCGTCTGGTCCTCCCATGGATGTATTATAATAACTGGATAGGGTATTACAGCTTGTAGCTGAATAACTCACGTGCTCAGGGGATTCTCGCGGTACTGCAGACTGAACCAGACTGAACCAGACTAAATTCACGTGGGCTACCCAGAAATTTTCCCCATAGAACTCAATGCATATTAAAACAGCTCAACCTCAGCTGACAGAGAACCTGACAGAGAACCTACAGCTTTCATAAAGGTCAGATTTTGTGGGGATTTTAGTGTCCCTTGTCATCCTGAACTTTTTTCTTCTTAAATCCTTCTGTTTTGTTTAAATCCACACTTTAGTGCCACAAACTCTGCTCCTCTGGCTCTCGCTCTAACTCCCGCTCTGATGAACTGCTCTGATTGGTCAGAGCCGAGCCCCTCTGTGCACGTGCGTAAGACCCTCTGTGCACGTGCGTAAGCCCCTCTGTGCACGTGCGTGAGAGCCACACACGCGTGTTTGACGCAATGCATTATGGGAGATCATCCACTGCACAGAACCGGGAGGACCAGACGATGCCCAAATACAGGAGAGTTTCCCATAGATCTTTGAGAGTTCCAGGCGACTTCCGCTAATCTTTCAGCCCCCATGCTGTCACAAAGCGCCACTGAGCACAACCATTCATTTGAATAGGGCGCCATCTTGGATCGCCGGGGCTTGGGTCCTCCCGGTTCTGTGCAGTGGATGATCTCTCATAATGCTTTGCGTCAAACACGCGTGTGTGGGTCTCACACCGGGTCTCACGCACGTGCACAGAGGGGCTCGGCCGCGCTCTGACCAATCAGAGCAGTTCATCAGAGCGGGAGTTAGAGCGAGAGCCAGAGGAGCAGAGTTTGTGGCACTAAAGTGTGGATTTAAACAAAACAGAAGGATTTAAGAAGAAAAAAAGTTCAGGACGACAAGGGACACTAAAATCCCCACAAAATCCGATCTTTATTAAAGCTGTAGGTTCTCTGTCAGGTTCTCTGTCAGGTTCTCTGTCAGCTGAGGTTGAGCTGCTTTAATATGCATTGAGTTCTATGGGGAACATTTCTGGGTAGCCCACGTGAATTTAGTCTGGTTCAGTCTGGTTCAGTCTGCAGTACCGCGAGAATCCCCTGAGCACGTGAGTTATTCAGCTACAAGCTGTAAAACCCTATCCAGTTAATATAATAGATCCATGGTTACCACCAATTTTCCGGACTATGCATCCCTGGCCGATTCAATTCAGTGCAAGTCATCAGAGTAAACTCGGGTAATGACAAAAAATGTACATAGGTAATTGTGTTGTGTTGTGCTATATTGGCTCATGCGGTTTTGCATGTACATAAACATACATTGTAGATATAAAGAATATGTTTTGCATTTTTGTAGTAGGTAGATCATTTTGACTTGATCCTTTTATAAGTAGCTCGCATGCTGAAAAAGTGTGAGCACCCCTGATGTGACTAATCCAAATTCTATGAACAACTATTGATGGTACATGTGTTGAGATGATGTGGAGCGATTTTCAGCCAAATCTGTGAAACGGCCGAGGCTGGTCTGAGGTTTGCGCGCGGTGTACATTTGTCATAGACACAGAATGGGGGGCGTTTTTCGTCGCCACGGCAACAGGGTTGAAAATAAGTCTTGACTTTTTGAATCAAGAGGGCAAAACAGAATTATGTGCAAAATTTCAAACCTTTGGAAAAAATTAAATGTGATTATCCCCATGTAAAACTTTGACATAGTCCGTAGGGGGCGCTAATGGGCCAATTTAAATTATTTCACTTTCAAATGACCTGGACCCTGGAGTTGAACAGGAGCTGCTCAAACAATGTTTCACTGATCAAAAATCCCTGAAGTCATTTTAAAGGTTCATGTGTTGAGATGATGTGGAGCGATTTCTTGTTTGTCAGGGGGCGGGGCCATAATAACTTATTTTTCTTGACTTGACTTGAACACATTTCATGGCTTTACAACAAACTTGACCTCGGACAATTCCCATAGGCTGAATAATTTGGCTTTTGTAGGGGGCACTGTTCCAGCATTGTTTTAGTCCCATAAAAATATACACCAAAATAATTAATTTTTTGCCAGGTCTGATTTTGGGAAACATTTTGCAAGTTTTCAGGAGGTCAAATGAAGGCTCAAAGAGGTTTGACGTCTCGAGCAAAAACAATATTGGTTTCAATGGCACATGATACATCATTTTAAAGCATTTGAGTTTACGCACGCAACCGTCACGTTTTGGTGAGTGACGGACGCACCGCCACCCCTTTCATTCACCATCGTAATAATAAATTTAATAATCCATCCACTTCAGAGTATGAGCATGACATCAGGTTGAATGCAGAGTATGGCTCAGGAGGTTTCCTGACTTTTGGCTTGATAATGTTTTAAATGTTACAACTAAAGCAAAGTATCTTGGGTGTGTCATCACTGCAGACATGACTGATGACAGTGACGTTCACAGTGTGTTGTGTTCTATGCTTATGCCACTAGGGGGCGCAGTTCCGGTTCATGTAATGCATCGCTGAAGAAGCATGACAGTTTGCTGGATGTAAACTGTTCTCCTGTTAAGACCTACATAAAGAATGGGCTTCTTCTTCTACACCACACACCACACAGTGCAGGATGCTGTATGTAAGCTGAATTTAGGCATGAGAGTGTTGGCCTGCAACACTCTCATGCCTAAATTCAGCTTCTGCTCAGCTGATGTCAGAGTGTGGACTAACTGTGGACTAACTGTAAAAGAGCCAGTGTGCACAAGCTGCAGGGGGCCTATAATGACCAGTGCATCTGAGCTGTTTGTCACCGACTGAACACTTTACAAGCTGTGGTGAGGAACCTTATGTACACTTTCAATTGTCGGCTGAATAAATCAGAAAATGTAATAATTTTAGCGCTGACAAACATCAGGTTCAGTGCCACTCGAGTGCAGTCCAAGATATGGAGACACTGGTATAGCTGTCTTTTAAAGTCAGACCTGTTTGTTATCTTCTTTTGTCTTGTCTGTATGTTTTAAATTGGACCTAGAGTCTGTAATAAAGTTGAATTAAATTGTTCAGGCTTTTGCATAATTTTGTCTTGCTGTTATTTACACGGTTGTTTAGCATTTAAAAATGTGTATGTCTGTTTTTATACTATGTGAAGCGCTTTGTGACCCTGGGCTCTGAGGGGCGCTATGTAAATAAAATACAATACAATGTATTCTTGTATAGCCCTAGGTCACAACAGTATCATCTCAGAGACTTAACAAAACCATTGAAATCACCAACACAGGTCAGAGAATCAACAGTTAAAACACATGAAGAATATAAAGCACACACAGAAGAAAATGTCCATACATGTTGTAGAATGCTAAAGTGTCCTGATCATCACCAATCCTTTCTGTTGGACACTAACTGTCCAACAAGACCCTCCTGCATCGACAAGGAACAACTCTTAAAAAACCCAGTGGGAAAAAGTGAGAAACCTTGGGGAGCACTAGGGAAACCCACAGGGAGGGAGACCCATATGAGAAAGGGATCCGCTCCTCCGGACGGACAGGCTAATGATCCAGGACCTAAGCTACAGAACGTGGACCAGTGGCCGCTGAACGTGGACAGGTCCGGTGCAGGACTGAAGCACTCCCAGGCGGGTCGGGCGGGGCAGTCCGCAGGTGTAGATGGAAGAGGCCAGGCTCAGAGATCCCGTCATCGTACCATGAAACAGACAATGGGACAACGGGTGAATAGCAATGAACAAACTACAGTCAGAATCCTAAAAATGCTAAACAGATAAAGTAGGAAGGAGGAGAGGATAGTGCTCAAGTTACCATACTTCTCCAGCAGGGGGCGCCCTATGCAGCTTGACTAACACTCTGAGGAGTTTAACCTTCTCCGAGTCTTACCTTCCTAGCCATATGCTAAACTAAAGAGGACTGTTTTAAACCTAGCTGTGCTGTCCTGTGATGGTTAAAATAGTGAAGAAGCAGAAAACGCCGTGGACTAAAGCGACTCTGTCAGAGCTCAGGAACATCACAGACGGAAAGACTCTGGATTAAAGACAGGCTGCGTAACTTTCAAACCACAACAAAAGTTACTAATAAAGTCCAAGTTACTATAATTTCTTATCTCTTCAATAGAGACAAGGCTCTCTTCACAAGGATTTACTTTTACAAGACTTTTCCAAGCGGAAATGCACTATTTACGAAACAAAAGTTATGCCGATGGCACAGACTGGTTGCCTTGCTTCTGTCAGTGTGTCCCAGGGCAGCTGTGACATAATGACATATGAATCTTTCAGTTATCATTATTATTATTATTATGGAGTAACCTTTGGTTTGAGGGAATACGTCTCTCTACGTTAATGGATCAAAGACATAAAGCTCCGTCATGTATCCACACTGTCCAAAGTTCACGTCACTGCAGTAAAACACTAAAAAACAGAATAAATGACAATGCCAAAGTCAACACTGCTTTTATGTTTTATTCATGAAATGTTTAAAGACGGTTGAATATTGAATATATTCAATATTTATACAAATCTCCTTAAACATATATGTTTTTCAGCATCGGCCCAGAGTTAGAGCTGGCATCAGCTTTAGTCTTCACTGAGAGATGAGTAAAGTCGTCCATGATTAATAATAACTAAAATAACTGTACCATGCAGGTTATGACTTCAAATGCTTCTATCTTACATTTATTCAAATATTCTACTTCTCCAGCTTCATGCTGTGACTTTGACAGAACCTATATCTGGGTCTAATCTCACACGAGCTCCAGAAAAGTCACATTAAATGACATTAAATGTGTATAATACGTTTCAGACTGATATATTTTGGATGTTTTGTGCATGTCCCATAATGCACTGCTTCAGCCCATGCTGTAGGGCTTTGTCCCTGTCAGTCAATACAGATGAGGTCATCATTAGCAGCAGTGCTAACTGTTTTGGCACAGGTGCATTGTGGGTATATCTTTTCTTCCAGCAGAGCGTGTCCTGAGGCCCCTCCTCAAATGTATAAAACATCCAGGACTGAACCTGCTCCTCACTTGGTTTGGGATTCACTCTGAGACCAAATGTCTTCTCTCAAGTTCACCGCCTTGGCCTGTGAGTATCCGAGTACTACTGTAGGCCTGTGAGTATCCGAGTACTACTGTGCTACTGTTCCTCTGAGGCCTACTGTAGGACTATCCCTCAGAGGGACACAGTCCTACAGTAGGCCTGTGAGTATCCGAGTACTACTGTGCAACTGTAGGACTGCTGTAGGCCTGTGAGTATCCGAGTACTACTGTGCTACTGTAGTCCTAAAGTAGGCCTCAGAGGGACACAATAGGCCTCAGAGGGATACAGTAGGACTACAGTAGGCCTCAGAGGGACACAGTAGGACCACAGTAGGCCTCAGAGGGACACAGTAGGACTACAGTAGGCCTCAGAGGGACACAGTAGGACCACAGTAGGCCTCAGAGGGACACAGTAGGCCTCAGAGGGACACAGTAGGACTACAGTAGGCCTCAGAGGGACACAGTAGGACCACAGTAGGCCTCAGAGGGACACAGTAGGCCTCAGAGGGACACAGTAGGACTACAGTAGGCCTCAGAGGGACACAGTAGGACCACAGTAGGCCTTAGAGGGACACAGTAGGACCACAGTAGGCCTCAGAGGGACACAGTAGGACCACAGTAGGCCTCAGAGGGACACAGTAGGACCACAGTAGGCCTCAGAGGGACACAGTAGGCCTCAGAGGGACACAGTAGGACTACAGTAGGCCTCAGAGGGACACAGTAGGCCCACAGTAGGCCTCAGAGTGTTGACTGTGCCTTTGTCTTTCAGTTGTGGCTCTCTTCATGCTGCTCTCAGGTAAATACACTTTAGACGTCACTGTCCTCAGAACATCAGTCTGACTAAAGTCGGAGGTGAAAGGACTTCATCACTTTGTCTCTTTGAGCAGTGACTGCGATGGGGCCGGATCCAGGACCAGAGCCAGGACCAGAGCCAGGACCAGAGCCTGAAGCTGCTCCTCTTCCTCCTCAAGCTGCTCCTCTTCCTCCTCAAGCTGCTCCTCTTCCTCCTCAAGCTGCTCCTCTTCCTCCTCAAGCTGCTGAGTGAGTAACTCATCTTTGAAAGTGTCCAGTCGTAGCAGCATTGTTAGTTGGATTGTAGCATCAGGACCAGTTGTTTTGTAGTTTCACAGTTCATCAGAAAGGACTGTTGCTGACTCACTAATGCACTTATCATACAGCCAACTTCATCTTCATCCTTTAATGTTCAGATGAATCTGTGTGTTTTAAAGGGGTCCACTTGCAAGAGAGAAGAGAATTTTTTGGCTGCTCGGCTGAAGACACGTCTCACAACATGCCCTGATACAGGCGCTGATACAGGCGCTGACACAGGCGCTGACAGGCGCTGATACAGGCGCTGATACAGGCGCTGATACAGGCGCTGACACAGGCGCTGACAGGCGCTGACACAGGCGCTGATACAGGCCTGGTGCATGGAAAATAAAATGGTTCATTCTCATTAAAAACTGTGGCGTCTGTTTTTATTCTTCTTTTCAAATAGAGTAAGACACAGAAATCAGAACCTGCCTTAGTTTCATTACATATATTAGCTACATTGTCAATAATGTCACAGTCCATGTGTAGAAAAAGACCATATTTACACATACATTTGGTCATCACAGATTCTGAGACAGTGAAACATGGAAGATAAAGTCCCAAAGCCGACAGAAGCTGGATCCTCTGGGCACCAGTGGAAACTGAACCTCCTCTGATCTAATTAGATTGATAAAGTCATCTCAGTGTGAATTTAAAACTTTGAAATCAGTCTTTCAATAATAATAATGTTGTTCTTGTGTAAACGAAGAACAATAAAGTATCCATCTTATCTAATGACAATGAAATGAATGAAAGCGGATGTAGATCTGGGTTCGATCAGACTGGTTTTCCTCGGGGGGCTTCAGTCCTCTCTGGGTTCGATCAGACTGGTTTTCCTCGGGGGGCTTCAGTCCTCTCTGGGTTCGATCAGACTGGTTTTCCTCGGGAGGCTTCAGTCCTCTCTGGGTTCGATCAGACTGGTTTTCCTCGGGGGGCTTCAGTCCTCTCTGGGTTCGATCAGACTGGTTTTCCTCGGGAGGCTTCAGTCCTCTCTGGGTTCGATCAGACTGGTTTTCCTCGGGGGGCTTCAGTCCTCTCTGGGTTCGATCAGACTGGTTTTCCTCGGGGGGCTTCAGTCCTCTCTGGGTTCGATCAGACTGGTTTTCCTCGGGGGGCTTCAGTCCTCTCTGGGTTAGATCAGACTGGTTTTCCTCGGGGGGCTTCAGTCCTCTCTGGGTTCATTCAGACTGGTTTTCCTCGGGGGGCTTCAGTCCTCTCTGGGTTCATTCAGACTGGTTTTCCTCGGGGGGCTTCAGTCCTCTCTGGGTGATCTCCCAGGTGGACGAGGCTCCTCTGTCCTGGAACAGAACATCAGCTCTTTAATCCTCTGGTCTCAGCCACACTTTCATTCTTCTGTGTCCATAAAAGAGTTCACTCAGTAACAGGCAGTGTTCAGTGTGAGCTTAAAACAGTTTGATGAAGCTGTGAATACCACTCAAGGATTGTATCTGTTTTTATTCTACTGGAATTATTCATGATTGGAATGTTTCTTTTCTTGTTTAGTTCAGCACTTTGAGTTTCTATGTATGAACTTTTCTATACCAATAAACTTGCCTTCCTGTTCAGCCATAATTACCTTAATAACCAGCCCGAGAGCAGCCAGCTGATCCCGCAGCGTGTCGCAGGCCTTCAGCAGGGGCACTCTGTCGGGGTGAAGACCCGCTTTACCCCCTTCACCGCTGCTCTCCTGCGGCCTCAGAGCGAACGCCCGCACCTCACTCCTGAACCGTGTCAGCCGCTCTGCTACGGCCGCCACCGTCTGCTCGCTCTCGCCGGCCGCTGCCTCCTGCCGTCGCAAAAGAGCCGAGAGGAATCATTCAGAGCAGTCAGAACAACAGACCCTTCTCACTCAGAGCCAGCTGCAGAAACAACTCTTTCACTTTCTCAAGGGAACCACAGAGTTTGGCAATATTTGTATTTTATTGATTAGAGCAGTGTCCCCCAACCTCTTTGGGCCCAAGACTAATAAAAACATGAAACTGTAGCCTTTACGAACCAATCATCATCAACGTGTATGACACAGAAAACCTCACATTATTGTCATCAATCTGGACACATTTGGTTTGTCCCAACAGAAAGAGTCTTAACATACTTTCATTATGACGGTTCAAAAGTCAGGTACCCCAGCTTTAATATGAGCGTCCCATGTCATGTGACTGTGTCTCACTGACCGTGCTCTTCAACGTGTCCATCCCAAACAGGTCAAAGAGCTGCTGGATGTAGCTCACCACAGCCCCCACCACTGCACAGCCAGGGGGCGCTGCAGGACTCTGCACGACACACACACACAGAGAGAGAGAGACACACACACACACAGAGAGAGAGAGACACACACACACAGAGAGAGAGAGACACACACACAGAGAGAGACACACAGAGAGAGAGAGAGAGAGAGAGAGAGAGAGAGAGAGAGAGAGAGAGACACACACAGAGACACACACACATACAGAGGGAGAGACACACACACATACAGAGAGAGAGAGACACACACAGGGAGACACACACACACTCACACACATAGAGAGACACACACACACACACACACACAGAGAGAGACACACACACATGGAGACACACACACACACAGGGAGACACACACACATACACACAGAGAGACACACACACACAAAGAGAGACACACCCACCCACAGAGACACACACATACACGCACACACACACAGAGAGACACGCACACACAGACACACCCACACACAAAGACAAACACACAGAGACAGACAGACACAGAGAGACACACACGCGCACACAGTCACACACACGCGCACACACACACAGAGTCAAACACGCGCACACACAAAGAATCACACGCGCACACACACAGAGTCACACACACACACATAATCATAAGTAAATACATAACAGTAAGTTTGAAGCTAAATGCAGAGGATTGTGATGGGTTAATGTCAGAGCTGTCACCGTGGCGACGGGCTGGAGTTGGCAGTTGCCGTAATGGGCCGGGCTTGTCACCGCGGCGACGGGCTGGAGTTGGCAGTTGCCGTGATGGACCAGGCTGAGCAGAGCGCTGCAGGCTCTGGGCGTGTCGAAGTCATCAGAGAGAGCAGAGGTCACAGAGACTTTGGTCTGCTGCAGCCTGAACACAACACAACACAACACATCACAACACAACACAACACACAGTATATACCAATAAATATGACGCCGCCAACAGCAGAAGGACAAACGCTGAGTCTGAAGAGAATAAACAGGACTGTGGTTTCTTGTGAAGACATTTCCGAGTGGGACGGAGACTATTCATGAAACAAAAGTTAGATACCCCAGCTTTAAGTTCGCCTTTGATTAAAACAAGAAATAAACAAACAAAAAAGAGAAAAATGTCCAAAATTCTGGACTTGTGGCGCCACCTGTAGGTGAAAGCCAGTTCCCATCAGACGTCTGAAGCTAAGCAGGGACGGGCCTGGTCAGTACTGCGATGGGAGACTTCGGGGAACGCAGTGGGGCGGCTGCGGCTGTAAAGTGCCAAACTGTGGTTGTGTCCTTAGGCAAGACACTTCCCCCACATTAGAGTGTGTGTGATGGTTGGTGGTGGTGGGAGGGGCCTGTCAGTGTGCCCCAGGGCAGCTGTGGCTACAGTAGTTCATCATCACTGTGTTTGGAGAGTAATTATTATTATTATTGAGTAACATTTGGGTTTTAGGGAATACGTCTCCTCTCCAATCCATCGCTCTCAGATCGCAACTGTTTCTTTCAGATTTCTGCATCTGAGGCACATGTTGTTAATGGATCAAAGACATAAAGCTCCGTCATGTATCCACACTGTCCAAAGCTCACGTCACTGCAGTAAAACACTAAAAAACAGAATAAATGACAATGCCAAAGTCAACACTGCTTTTATGTTTTATTCATGAAATGTTTAAAGACGGTTGAATATTGAATATATTCAATATTTATACAAATCTCCTTAAACATATATGTTTTTCAGCATCGGCCCAGAGTTAGAGCTGGCATCAGCTTTAGTCTTCACTGAGAGATGAGTAAAGTCGTCCATGATTAATAATAACTAAAATAACTGTACCATGCAGGTTATGACTTCAAATGCTTCTATCTTACATTTATTCAAATATTCTACTTCTCCAGCTTCATGCTGTGACTTTGACAGAACCTATATCTGGGTCTAATCTCACACGAGCTCCAGAAAAGTCACATTAAATGACATTAAATGTGTATAATACGTTTCAGACTGATATACAGTGAGTTGCAAAAGTATTCACCCCCTTGGCATTTTGTGTGTTTTGTTTCCTCACAACCTGGAATGAAGATTGTTTGAGGATTTGCATCAGTTAATTTACAAAACATGCCACAACTTTGAAGATGTCTTTTTTTATTGTGAAGCAAACAACAAAAAGGACAAAATAACAGAAAAGGTGAATGTGCATAACTCTTCACCCCCTAAAGTCAATACTTTGTAGAGCTCCTTTTGCAGCAGTCACAGCTCCAAGTCTCTTTGGATAAGTCTCTATGAGCTTTCCACATCTTACCACTGGGATGTTTGCCCATTCCTCCTTAAAAACTGCTCCAGCTCCTTCAAGTTGAATGGAGAGCGTTTGTGAACAGCAGTCTTCAGCTCTTTCCACAGATTCTGGATTGGATTCAGGTCTGGACTTTGACTTGGCCATTCTAACACCTGGATACGTCTATTTGTGAACCATTCCATTGTAGATTTGGCTTTATGTTTTGGATCATTGTCCTGTTGGAAGATAAATCTCCGTCCCAGTCTCAGGTCTTTTGCAGACTCCAACAAGTTTTCTTCCAGAATGGTCCTGTATTTGGCTCCATCCATCTTCCCATCAATTTTAGCCATCTTCCCTGTCCCTGCTGAAGAAAAGCAGGCCCAAAGCATGATGCTGCCACCACCATGTTTGACAGTGGGGATGGTGTGTTCAGGGTGATGAGCTGTGTTGCTTTTACGCCAAACATATCGTTTTGCATTGTGGCCAAAAAGTTAGATTTTGGTTTCATCTGACCAGAGCACCTTCTTCCACATGTTTGGTGTGTCTCCCAGGTGGCTTGTGGCAAACTTTAAACCAGACTTTTTATGGATATCTTTGAGAAATGGCTTTCTTCTTGCCACTCTTCCATAAAGGCCAGATTTGTGCAGTGCACGACTGATTGTTGTCCTATGGACAGACTCTCCCACCTCAGCTGTAGTTATCTGCAGTTCATCCAGAGTGATCATGGGCCTCTTGGCTGCATCTCTGATCAGTCTTCTCCTTGTTTGAGATGAAAGTTTGGAGGGACGGCCGGGTCTTGGTAGATTTGCAGTGGTCTCATACTCCTTCCATTTCAATATAATTGCTTGCACAGTGCTCCTTGAGATGTTTAAAGCTTGGGAAATCTTTTTGTATCCAAATCCGTAGTGATGGCAATATGAAGCCCCATGATGCATTGAGGGTTTGCAGCCTATTACTCGGCCCATGAGTCGAAGGCTCGAGGTGAATCATGCTCCACTACGCCATCATGTGGACAAAAAAATACATAACACTCTTAAGGGCTTACAATGAATGGTGAGATCTAATGTTAAAATGTATATTTACAATCTATGGTCTAACGTGTTGTGTTTGAAATGATGCTTCATGAACTATGAACTATTTGAGTCTTTCAGTCAATTGTGTTGATACAACAAACACATCCAAAGTAATACAGTTCTACAGAAAGTGATTAATGGAGGAAAAACTACCAAGAGGTGGATTAATTAAACACAACAAACCATTTATTCCCAATAAATAAATACATTTACTTTGCAACACAACATTTATTATGGGTAAACCAGGATTCAAACGCTATATCTTCTACTTCGGAGTCCGTCATATACCGACTGCGCCACACAGTTGTTGTGAAATGTATTATCCAGCGTATTATTACTGATAACTTGAAGCCTTGATATATGAGGTTTTACTAAAGTGAAACGTTTTTAATTGTATTTCATATGAAGTTGTTTCTCTATACTTAGTACAGGACTGCTCCACATCACGCACACACACGTACGCACACACACGTACGCACACAGAGGCAGACGGGGACAGCCAATACAGTCTATGGTACAGCCGCGGATCACAAAGCACCTGTCAAAGCAATGCACTCTCCGAACGATATGAAGCACTATATGAACCGTCACGTGGTGCGGCCGCTACGCGAGGCTTCGAACGTCACCACACACGTCACCAACACACGCCTCGAACCACGCTACAAAAAATACGCCCCTTTTTTACTCGGTACACGCTTCGAAGACCCGGCACGCTCAGCACATCACTACAAATCCGGCTTTAAACTTCTCCACAACAGTATCTCGGACCTGCCTGGTGTGTTCCTTTGTCTTCATGGTTCTCTCTGTGCTTTAAACAGAACCCTGAGACTATCAAAGAGCAGGTGCATTTATACGGAGACTTGATTACACACAGGTGCATTCTATTTATCATCATCAGTCATTTAGGACAACATTGGATCATTCAAAGATCCTCACTGAACTTCTGGACTGAGTTTGCTGCACTGAAAGTAAAGGGGCCCAATAATATTGCACGCCCCACTTTTCAGTTTTTATTTGTTAAAAAAGTTTAAATTATCCAATAAATTTCGTTCCACTTCACGATTGTGTCCCACTTGTTGTTGATTGATGACAAAAAATTAAAAATTTATATCTTTATGTTTGAAGCCTGAAATGTGGCGAAATGTTGAAAGGTTCAAGGGGGCCGAATACTTTCGCAAGGCACTGTATGTACTGACAGATCATGTGACTCTTAGGCCCCGACTCCACCGGGCGCGTAAAACGGACGACGGATCCGTCCAAACATGTCCGTTTCATCTCCGTCTCCGTTATCTCCATGAGGGTGAATGGAAGTGGCTCCACTGCCTCCGCATGCGTCCGTCTGATGCACGTCGGACGTATTCCGTTAACGGAGGGTGCAACGGACGCAGACGGACGAAATAGAAACAGTCCTATTTGTTCCGTCGACGCGTGTCGGGTCCGTTTTCCATTGAAAATACAATGGAATAATATATTTGCCACATTATTAAACATGTATTGATATATGCTGTAGCCCTTGGTTATAAGTATTTGTTAATGACAATGATTATTAACAAACCTGTGTAATTTTCTTCATGTATTACTTTAAACAATTGTTTCCTGATCGTAAATCTACCATTCATTTTTCGCGTAATGTAAATACGCTAATCTTTACATACACCTCGCTCTTTTTTCTCTCGCTCTGTCCCCTCTACCTCCGAGGCGCTCTCTCCTCACTGCCACACACACACACACACACAGAGCTATACTGCACTTATGAAAGACAGATCTCACAACAACACTGGAGTTCTTTTCTCTTTTCTCTCTCCCCTTTTTGCTTTCAATAAGTTTTGCCTCATCCATCAATCCATCAATCCTCAATGCTTCAATGTGCTGTGCTTTGCATTGATCATAGCCACAGCTCATGCACATCACACACTGCTTCTTCTATTTAAAACTATAGCGGCTGTCTGTTGCCTAAAGTTGCGGAGAGGGGAGTTGGGTCAGATAAAAGTGTATGACGCGCTAAATAAGTAGAAAACAAACGAAGAGGCTGGATCATAATAAACGCTGCGGGCACGCGCGCGCGCGCACACACACACACACACACACACTTCTTCATCAGCCAAATATTCATTCATTCACACAATGCCCAAACGTGTCTCCTACAAAAACAAAGCAGGCTGATAAACGCACAGCCAGAGCTGCGCGCAGCTGCAGCCGGTTTGACCACTAGTCCGTTTTACGGACGTCTGACGGACAGCAGCCAACGCGCGTCAACGGAGACGCGCCCGGTGGAGTCCAGGGGTTAGACTGCACACAGGTGGACATCATTCCACTGTGTATGTGACTTCTGAAGGTAGTTGGCTGCACCAGAGCTTTTTATGGGCTTCATAACAAAGGGGGTGAATACTTAAGCACATGCCAATTTTCAGTTTTTTTATTTCTGAAAAATTGTTTTATGAATATATTTTTCTCAATTCACTCAAAAAAAGCCAAGGGGGTGAATACTTTTGCAAGTGAGTATGCGCTGTATTTTGGATGTTTTGTGCATGTCCCATAATGCACTGCTTCAGCCCATGCTGTAGGGCTTTGTCCCTGTCAGTCAATACAGATGAGGTCATCATTAGCAGCAGTGCTAACTGTTTTGGCACAGGTGCATTGTGGGTATATCTTTTCTTCCAGCAGAGCGTGTCCTGAGGCCCCTCCTCAAATGTATAAAACATCCAGGACTGAACCTGCTCCTCACTTGGTTTGGGATTCACTCTGAGACCAAATGTCTTCTCTCAAGTTCACCGCCTTGGCCTGTGAGTATCCGAG
Organism: Knipowitschia caucasica; assembly: GCA_964034765.1. Taxonomy (NCBI): domain Eukaryota; kingdom Metazoa; phylum Chordata; class Actinopteri; order Gobiiformes; family Gobiidae; genus Knipowitschia; species Knipowitschia caucasica. Next base: position 1,169,706 of record OZ035844.1, on the reverse strand, counting down.
TACTACTGTAGGCCTGTGAGTATCCGAGTACTACTGTGCTACTGTTCCTCTGAGGCCTACTGTAGGACTGTCCCTCAGAGGGACAAAGTCCTACAGTAGGCCTGTGAGTATCCGAGTACTACTGTCCTACAGTAGGCCTACTGTAGTCCTACAGTAGGCCTCAGAGGGACACAGTAGGCCCACAGTAGGCATCAGTGGGACACAGTAGGACTACAGTAGGCCTCAGAGGGACACAGTCCTACAGTAGGCCTCAGAGGGACACAGTAGGCCTCAGAGGGACACAGTAGTACTACAGTAGGCCTCAGAGGGACACAGTAGGACCACAGTAGGCCTCAGAGGGACACAGTAGGACCACAGTAGGCCTCAGAGGGACACAGTAGGACTACAGTAGGCCTCAGAGGGACACAGTAGGACTACAGTAGGCCTCAGAGGGACACAGTAGGACCACAGTAGGCCTCAGAGGGACACAGTAGGACCACAGTAGGCCTCAGAGGGACACAGTAGGCCCACAGTAGGCCTCAGAGGGACACAGTAGGACCACAGTAGGCCTCAGAGGGACACAGTAGGACCACAGTAGGCCTCAGAGGGACACAGTAGGACCACAGTAGGCCTTAGAGGGACACAGTAGGACTACAGTAGGTCTCAGAGGGACACAGTAGGACCACAGTAGGCCTTAGAGGGACACAGTAGGACTACAGTAGGCCTCAGAGGGACACAGTAGGACTACAGTAGGCCTCAGAGGGACACAGTAGGCCCACAGTAGGCCTCAGAGGGACACAGTAGGACCACAGTAGGCCTCAGAGGGACACAGTAGGACCACAGTAGGCCTCAGAGGGACACAGTAGGACCACAGTAGGCCTCAGAGGGACACAGTAGGCCCACAGTAGGCCTCAGAGTGTTGACTGTGCCTTTGTCTTTCAGTTGTAGCTCTCTTCATGCTGCTCTCAGGTAAATACACTTTAGACGTCACTGTCCTCAGAACATCAGTCTGACTAAAGTCGGAGGTGAAAGGACTTCATCACTTTGTCTCTTTGAGCAGTGACTGCGATGGGGCCGGATCCAGGACCAGAGCCAGGACCAGAGCCAGGACCAGAGCCTGAAGCTGCTCCTCTTCCTCCTCAAGCTGCTCCTCTTCCTCCTCAAGCTGCTGAGTGAGTAACTCATCTTTGAAAGTGTCCAGTCGTAGCAGCATTGTTAGTTGGATTGTAGCATCAGGACCAGTTGTTTTGTAGTTTCACAGTTCATCAGAAAGGACTGTTGCTGACTCACTAATGCACTTATCATACAGCCAACTTCATCTTCATCCTTTAATGTTCAGATGAATCTGTGTGTTTTAAAGGGGTCCACTTGCAAGAGAGAAGAGAATTTTTTGGCTGCTCGGCTGAAGACACGTCTCACAACATGCCCTGATACAGGCGCTGATACAGGCGCTGACACAGGCGCTGATACAGGCGCTGATACAAGCGCTGATACAGGCGCTGACACAGGCGCTGATACAGGTGCTGACACAGGCGCTGATACAGGCCTGGTGCATGGAAAATAAAATGGTTCATTCTCATTAAAAACTGTGGCGTCTGTTTTTATTCTTAAAGGAATCTTTTCAAATAGAGTTTGTTACAGAACAGTTGCATTTGCTTCATTAAAATGATACGAGTGATACGTGGACTCTTGCCGGACTCTTGCCGGACTCTTGCCGGACTCTTGCCGGACTCTTGCCGGACTCTTGCCGGACTCTTGCCGGACTCTTGCCGGACTCTTGCCGGACTCTTGCCGGACTCTTGCCGGACTCTGTTATCAGACATGACTTTTGGACTTGATGTTTCCGTCACATTTCAACACATCGTTATCATTATCAAACCCCTCAACATAAAAAACTCCAAAAGGTTCTACGGGGGATCAATCCAGTATCTATCTCTTTAAAGTGACAGTGACTTACTTTTCCCAGAGAACAGCCTCCTGTATGGGTGCGGTGGTCAGCTGGCCCTTCATGTAGGCCTGAGCGCTGTTTATGAAGGAGGACACGGTCTCCAGCGACGCCCGGGCCTCCTGCATGCTGCCCGAGCTGTAGTCGATGCCTGCACACGCACCTCCGTTAAGACAGGGGAGAACCACAAAGACTGAGGACTTGAGTCAAAGACCTCGCACCTGATCTGTATTTTGTCAGGAGGCAAAACATCCTGAACTCGCTGGCAGAGTAAGACTGGAGGAAGTCCTGGACAGAAAACAGGGAACGAGGACTTTAAGGAAAGGCAAACAGCCACACAGACTTACGGCAGCAGTTCGTACTTTTATAGTGATGTAATTCTTCAGAGACTTGGACATCTTCTCTGCTCGGCCTTTCAAGTGTAAATGACCTGCAGACGTGAGAAACACAAACAGGCAGATTCCAGCTGTTAGCAAAGCACAATTATGTTAGCATCATCTATAGCCCCGTTTCCACAAGCCCTACTCGGCTCTTCTCTACCCTGATTGGGACCATTTTTAGTACCTGCTTAGCCCTGGTTCTACTGTGATTGGCCAGAGTGCTGGAAGCCATGGTTAGAAAGGAATTCCCCTGAATACTGGTTTGTTGTGGGTAGGTTGCTAGGATACGGTACTATAGACTAAAATGTAACCAAATAGAGTTGAGCAGAGCAGAGCAGAGTGAAGTAGATTAGAGTAGAGTAGAGTAGGGTAGAGTAGGACTGGTGGGTCCATGTATACATTTTAACATTTTTATTATTATCATTGTTTTGTTGTCTGGGATCATGTGACAGGGGTGCGGAACTCAACAGTTTAAAGCTGCTGTTCCCATGGTAACCAGCCTGTGTACACTGCATGGTTTCCATGGGAACCAGTCTGTGTACGCTGCATAGTTCCCATGGTAACCAGCCTGTGTACGCTGCATAGTTCCCATGGTAACCAGCCTGTGTACGCTGCATAGTTCCCATGGTAACCAGCCTGCGTACGCTGCATCGTTCCCATGGTAACCAGCCTGCGTACGCTGCATCGTTCCCATGGTAACCAGCCTGTGTACGCTGCATAGTTCCCATGGTAACGGCACGGTGGCTGAGTGGATAGCACTCTTGCCTCTCAGCAAGAAGGTCCTGGGTTCGAATCCCGGCTGGACCAGGGCCTTTCTGAGTGGAGTTTGCATGTTCTCCCTGTGTCTGCGTAGGTTTCCTCCGGGTACTCCGGTTTCCCCTACCACTAAAAATATGTACAATAGGTCTGGCATGCACCTCCTGTTCGGCGACCCCGCTCCCATCTCTGTGTGGAGTGAGAGACAAGTGCCCAAAAAATAACAATTGTAAACCGCTTTGTGACTCTGGTCTGTGAAAGGCGGTATATAAATAAAGCTTACTTACTTACTTACTACTAGTTCCCATGGTAACCAGCCTGCGTACGCTGCATAGTTCCCATGGTAACCAGCCTGTGTACGCTGCATAGTTCCCATGGTAACCAGCCTGCGTACGCTGCATAGCTACAGTTTGATAGTTGTATATCTGGGCACAAACCACTGCTGTCTAAAACATGAGCAGAACCTGAATGGAGGAAGTAGTTGCACCACTGTCCGCACTGATGGTAGGCCTCACTCTGAGCGATCTCGTTCTCGTGGTGAGGAAAGGCCAGGTCGATGCCTCCGGAGTGGATGTCCAGCTGGCTGCCAAACACTGAGCTGAAGAGACACAAACAGATAACACAAATAATAACAACTAAAAACAATACATTGGTTTTATACAATAATAATGATAATACTAATGATAATACTAATGATTAATAATGATAATAATGATAATGATAATGATAATAATGATAATAATAATAAATCAGTTTTATATGGCGCCTTTCTGGACACTCAAAGACTCTTAATATGTCATTATTCTTTCACTCCATGGTGAACTACTAATGTAGCCACAGCTGCCCTGGGGCTCACTAACAGAAGCGATGCAGCCACTCACAAACACCAGACACATTCTAGACAATGTGGGTGAAGTGTCTTGCCTAAGGACACAACTATAGTTTCCTTAACAGCCGCCCCACTGTGAACCCTGGTGTTCCCAGAGGTCTCCCATCACAGTACTAACCAGGCCCTGCCCTGCACAGCTTCAGGGGTCTGTCTATCTGGTTTTGACCTGCAGGTTTTGCCACACTCAGAGCAGAAAGGACAGTGTGCTGACCTGGCCACGGTGGAGCACTCGATGTGCCAGCCCGGCCTCCCTCGGCCCCACGGAGAGTCCCAACACGGCTCCTGGGCCTTGGACTTCTTCCATAGAGCAAAATCTTTAGGGTTGCGTTTGTATGAGCTCCCTTTTAAAAGACAAACACAATCCAGGTAATTATTATAAATATTGATATATGAACTTAAGGGAACATGAAACCAAAGCACCTGCTTCTTGAGACGGGATCGCGCCAACAAACCTCCCGTATCGCTCTCCGATGGAGCCAAGGTCGAAATACACATCTCCTGCAACACACACACACACATCATACACAACATCACACAACATCATACACAACATCACACACAACATCATACACATCACACACAACATCATACACAACATCACACACAACATCATACACAACATCATACACAACATCACACACAACATCACACACAACATCATACACAACATCATACACAACATCACACACAACATCACACACACACACATCATACAACACTATAAAACATGAAAGCCACTTTCTGGGCTTGTGTGCACTGCTGTTAGTCTGGTCTCTCTCTGGTCTCTCTCTGGTCTCTCTCTCTGGTCTCTCTCTCTGGTCTCTCTCTCTGGTCTCTCTCTGGTCTCTCTCTGGGTCTCTCTCTGGTCTCTCTCTCTGGTCTCTCTCTCTGGTCTCTCTCTCTGGTCTCTCTCTCTGGTCTCTCTCTCTGGTCTCTCTCTCTGGTCTCTCTCTCTGGTCTCTCTCTCTAGGCTCTCTCTCTGGTCTCTCTCTGGTCTCTCTCTGGTCTCTCTCTCTGGTCTCTCTCTCTGGTCTCTCTCTCTCTGGTCTCTCTCTGGTCTCTCTCTGGTCTCTCTCTCTCTGGTCTCTCTCTGTCTGGTCTCTCTCTGTCTGGTCTCTCTCTCTCTGGTCTCTCTCTCTGGTCTCTCTCTCTGGTCTCTCTCTCTGGTCTCTCTCTCTGGTCTCTCTCTCTGGTCTCTCTCTCTGGTCTCTCTCTCTGGTCTCTCTCTCTGGTCTCTCTCTCTGGTCTCTCTCTCTGGTCTCTCTCTGGTCTCTCTCTCTCTGGTCTCTCTCTTTGGTCTCTCTCTTTGGTCTCTCTCTTTGGTCTCTCTCTTTGGTCTCTCTCTCTGGTCTCTCTCTCTGGTCTCTCTCGTCTCTCTGGTGTCTCTCTCTGGTCTCTCTCTCTCTGGTCTCTCTCTCTGGTCTGGTCTCTCTGGTCTCTCTGGTCTCTCTCTGGTCTCTCTCTTTGGTCTCTCTCTCTGGTCTCTCTCTCTGGTCTCTCTCTGGTCTCTCTCTCTGGTCTCTCTCTCTGGTCTCTCTCTGGTCTCTCTCTGGTCTCTCTCTGGTCTCTCTCTGGTCTTTCTCTGGTCTCTCTCTGGTCTCTCTCTCTGGTCTCTCTCTCTGGTCTCTCTCTCTGGTCTCTCTCTCTGGTCTCTCTCTCTGGTCTCTCTCTCTGGTCTCTCTCTCTGGTCTCTCTCTCTGGTCTCTCTCTCTGGTCTCTCTCTCTGGTCTCTCTCTCTGGTCTCTCTCTCTGGTCTCTCTCTCTGGTCTCTCTCTCTGGTCTCTCTCTGGTCTCTCTCTCTGGTCTCTCTCTCTGGTCTCTCTCTAGTCTCTCTCTCTGGTCTCTCTCTCTGGTCTCTCTCTCTGGTCTCTCTCTCTGGTCTCTCTCTCTGGTCTCTCTCTGGTCTCTCTCTCTGGTCTCTCTCTCTGGTCTCTCTCTCTGGTCTCTCTCTGGTCTCTCTCTCTCTGGTCTCTCTCTCTGGTCTCTCTCTCTGGTCTCTCTCTCTGGTCTCTCTCTCTAGTCTCTCTCTCTGGTCTCTCTCTCTGGTCTCTCTCTCTGGTCTCTCTCTCTGGTCTCTCTCTCTGGTCTGTCTCTGGTCTCTCTCTCTGGTCTCTCTCGCTGGTCTCTCTCTCTGGTCTCTCTCTGGTCTCTCTCTCTGGTCTCTCTCTCTGGTCTCTCTCTCTGGTCTCTCTCTCTGGTCTCTCTCTGGTCTCTCTCTCTGGTCTCTCTCTCTGGTCTCTCTCTCTGGTCTCTCTCTGGTCTCTCTCTCTGGTCTCTCTCTCTGGTCTCTCTCTCTGGTCTCTCTCTCTGGTCTCTCTCTCTGGTCTCTCTCTGGTCTCTCTCTCTGGTCTCTCTCTCTGGTCTCTCTCTGGTCTCTCTCTCTGGTCTCTCTCTGGTCTCTCTCTGGTCTCTCTCTCTGGTCTCTCTCTCTGGTCTCTCTCTCTGGTCTCTCTCTCTGGTCTCTCTCTCTGGTCTCTCTCTCTGGTCTCTCTCTCTGGTCTCTCTCTCTGGTCTTTCTCTCTGGTCTCTCTCTCTGCCCCTCAGCATAGTGTTGCCTGTAGCCATTTCACAGTGTACAGTATGCACGGCTTCTGACAGCTGCAGCAGCTCAGACATACGGCAGGTTTGACGTCTCCCAGATCTCACTTGTATAGAGTGTGGTCAAAACATACTATAAACAAACCGGGGACCACTGTATTGTCAAAGTTGTGTTGTTAATCTAAAATGATTGTGTTACCGTCACTCGTTGCGTAGGCGTGTCCATTTCTGATGATCTGCTCGATAAATGCCACAATGTTCTGGACGTTCTCGGTGACTCGGAGGTACACAACCGGAGGAGTCACCTAAAACACACACATTTAAAACACTACTGGCGTGAACTGACAAAGGGTTAGGGCTGTAGATAACTAAAGAAATCACCAAAACAGATCAAAGTGAAGATAAACAACATGTTTGTAGATTGTGTTTCTGTGGATCTACCTTTAACCGGAGCATGTCCTTCTTGAACTCTTCCTCAAACATTCCTGTGAGAACAGACGGAGACACCTTTTCCTTTGAACACACACAGAATGCTATTTACTGTCTATGTTTGCTATGTACAGTCGTGCAAGAACGTTAACACTCTCTCTCTCTGGTCTCTCTCTCTAGTCTCTCTCTCTAGTCTCTCTCTCTAGTCTCTCTCTCTAGTCTCTCTCTCTAGTCTCTCTCTCTAGTCTCCCTCTCTGGTCTCCCTCTCTGGTCTCTCTCTCTCTAGTCTCTCTCTCTCTAGT
>OZ035844.1:1132488-1157488 GCA_964034765.1 Knipowitschia caucasica | reverse complement strand
AATGAGGCTTTGTGCACTTTGGTTTTCGCTCTGGAGTCACTCAGAATCTCTGGATCTTATCACGAATCCGTGTTCTCTGGACTCTGGAGCGATCAGCTGTTCTCCGTCACTTCTCTGCTTTATCTAGAATCTCACGTCCTGGTGTCACATGGTTCTCTTTCAGTTTCCAAACAAGAGGATTTTAATTCCCAGACTTTAAGCTGCTCCTTTTATTCAAGTTATTTTTTAATTCAATTTAATTTATAGTTTGTTGTTGTTTGTCTCAAAAGACTTTGCAAAGTTTTTGATTCCTCAACAACAGATCAGAGAATAAAACACAATAAAATGCAGTAATAACAAACACATAGAGCCAGTGGTCGGATCATTGCGGTCCTCAAACCCTCGCAAAAACAAAAACAGCAAAGAAACAGTGGGAAAAGGTGAGAAACCTCGGGCAGAGACGGAGCGAGAGAGTTCAGGTGCAGCGTGAACAGAGCAAAAGGAAGAACTAAAATCTTGTGTATCCTGTTGGTGGCAAAGTATATATATAGTCATTATGTGTAGATATACTGTATATATAGATTACACAGGTGTAGATATACTGTATATATAGATTACACAGGTGTAGATATACTGTATATATAGATTACACAGGTGTAGATGTACTGTATATATAGATTACACAGGTGTAGATATACTGTATATATAGATTACACAGGTGTAGATTATACTGTATATATAGATTACACAGGTGTAGATATACTGTATATATAGATTACACAGGTGTAGATATACTGTATATATATAGATTACACAGGTGTAGATATACTGTATATATATAGATTACACAGGTGTAGATATACTGTATATATAGATTACACAGGTGTAGATATACTGTATATATAGATTACACAGGTGTAGATATACTGTATATATAGATTACACAGGTGTAGATATACTGTATATATAGATTACACAGGTGTAGATATTTATTGTTTTCTTCAGGGCATCTGGAGAAGAAAGCAAAGTCAAGCCCTTCCTGCCGCCGGATAAGCAGTTCCTCTTGACACGCAACGGTCTGTGGTGTTTTTGGACAGTTTGTCTGATAATGGCCTGGACATTAAATGTAGAATGTGTTTTTGCAGTTCCGTGTTATAAACGCTGTAAACAGATGGAGTATTCAGACGAGCTGGAGGCCATCATAGAAGAGGACGACGGAGACGGAGGCTGGGTGGACACGTACCACAATGCAGGTCTGTGTTAGAACTACAGAAAAACAACTTCTTATGTAGAAGTATAAATGTAAGTGATGGAGCTCATCCTTTGGTCGTCAGGGACTTTAGGAGTCACTGACGCCGTGCGGGACATTTCTCTGGACAACAGTAAGGTACGAGGAAGACACAAACTTCATCTTTGGTTTATCGCTGGGTTCTATTCTCAAAATAACTATTATTCATTTATACATTCAGGACAAGAACATGAACGCCACATCTAGGGCCTGTTGTGACAACGGTGATGAGGATGACGAAGAGGAGGGAGAAGCTGCAGATATGGAAGGTAATCACGGCCTCATTTACATGCACAAGGAGGAAGTATTTAACTACTATTGTTAATAATATATTTGTTTTTTCTTGCAGAATATGAAGAAAGTGGCTTATTGGAAACAGATGAGGTAAAGTGGGATATTTAAAGGTGCCGTAAAGGATTCACGTTAGCTTTAGCATTAGCATTAGCATCCAAGTAGCACTGAGTCAAACCACCAGTCGGCCTGCTCCAAAATATTCATAAAATATTTTTTGAGATTACAGGAGCTGGTCGTGTCCATTCCTCGGTAAAACACTTGATAACTAGTTTTGGGGTTTAGGGACGTTTCCCCACAGTATTTTAATAATTGCGTCTGGATAAGTCTGCATCTTTAAGTCTCATTAACACAGGAATACGAACCAAAAACCTCCCTCTTCACAGAACAGTCCGATACAGTGACCGTAGCACTGCACAGATCCATCCTCCTCTCACTCAACTCCCAGAGATACTTAAACTCCTCCACTTCATGAAAAACCTCTGAAATGAGCCCTTTTGGTTTTGAATTAAAAATAAAAACACAAGAAAGAGCTGACCGACTCCTCCGCAGCCTCAGAAACATCTCATATCTGTATAAATTGTTCTATTTACAGGCGACTTTAGACACAAGTAAAATGGTGGAAACGAAGCCGAAGTCAGAGCCAGGAAGCGAAGACGCCATCCTCCAAACCCGCACCTACGACCTGTACATCACATACGACAAGTACTACCAGACCCCCCGACTCTGGCTCTTCGGCTACGACGAGGTAAAAGACTCCATTAGCAGTGGGCTCCAGAGTGTCCTGGGGCAGGTTTACACTGCAAAAGATGACAGAATTAAAGACAAAAAATGCTCAAATTTGGCTAAATGTATAGTAGTAGTAGTAGTAATCTTTATTTATATACCGCCTTTTCACTGCACATCGGAGTCTCAAAGCGGTTTACAATTGTTAATTTTGGGAGTTCCAGAACAGGAGGCACATGCCAGACCTATTGAACATATTTTTAGTGGTAGGGGAAACCGGAGCACCCGGAGGAAACCTACACAGACACGGGGAGAACATGCAAACTCCACTCAGAAAGGCCCTGGTCCGACCGGGATTCGAACCCAGGACCTTCTTGCTGAGAGGCGAGACTGCTATCCACTCAGCCACCGTGCCGTATCTAAATTTGAGCACATTTTGACTGCCTTAAAACAAGATTTGCCAGTGGAACAAGAAAAATTGTCTTGTTTTAAAAAGACACAAGATATTTTTCTCTTAGAATGAGAAAATAAAGCAATAGTTCTTGAATCAAGTGAAAATTGCTTGTCTCGTTGGCAAATCTCATTTTAAGACAGTCAGAATGAACTTAAGTCAAGTTAAACAAAACTCGATTCTAGCAATTATGATCTCATATTTGATCATTTTTTGCAGTGTAGAATCACGGCGGCCTCTCTCCTCCACAGGACCGACAGCCTCTCACGGTGGAGCAGATGTACGAGGACATCAGCCAGGACCATGTGAAGAAAACGGTGACCATAGAGAACCACACCCACCTCCCCCCGCCGGCCATGTGCTCCGTCCACCCCTGCAGGTCAGCACTTTGTCACAGCCGCCATTTCTATTCCATCCTATAACACTGTATATCTGTAGAACTCTATGTATCTTAAAACAGTTATTCCAATATTTAAAGCTGCAGTGGCTCGTTTAAAACCACAACAGATTTAACAATTCAATCAAACCCATCTTACTAGTTCCTCACTTTCATTTCCAAGGTACTTTAGCTCAGCGTTTTCAGACAGAAAAGTGAAAAACAGGACCAACCTCACTCTGCTCTCCTTCAATACAATATGTTTTTGTGCAGCCCTGAATCCCAAACGCAGTCGTCTCAGGTCTTTACAAAGCTGGCTTCCATTTGGTGCTGGTTTAGTTGAGTTTGACTTGGCCATGATTTTAATGTGTTGTTATTTCATTCCCGCGCAGACACGCAGAGGTGATGAAAAAGATCATTGAGACGGTGGCAGAAGGAGGAGGAGAGCTCGGCGTCCATATGTATCCTTTACTCCAAAACCCTCCAGCACCAAAACCATTCCACGTCGATGCTTGTTTTCCCCTAACTCACATGTCCAGGTACCTTTTAATCTTCCTAAAGTTTGTGCAGGCGGTCATTCCCACAATAGAATACGACTACACGAGGCACTTCACCATGTAGCTCTGCGTTTATTCTGTCTGCATCAACATGAACATTCTGCCACCCGGTCCCCGCGCCGCTGTGCTAACGAGCTAACGGCTACGATCCACTACCACACACACACACATGGATGTTAATGCATAACCTGTACCACGCTTCAACACTGTTTATTTCTCTGAGCTTCCAAAGTGTGCTGGGCTTTGGAAGCTCAAGACTCAGCCTTTTTCACGGCTCTGTGAAGAAGACGATATTAAAGAGATCTATCAAAAACACTTCTAGAAAAACAAGCAGAAAGAAGATTATTGACCCATGTTTTCAGTCTATCAGTGATATATTATTCTATCTACTCGTCTAAGTAGGTCTTACAGTACAGCCCCTCCCTCCCTCAAGTGCCATCACGGGGTGTCAAAGCTGCTGTAGGTCTGAGCGCTGCTGCAGCTGTAAAAAGCCGTGCACACACTTTATGATACAGCGGCAGAGGACATGGCACTGAGGAGGGGGAGGAAGAGAAAGAGAGGGGGAGGAAGAGAAAGAGAGGGGGAGGAAGAGAGAGGGAGGTGGAGAGGGAAGAGAGGGAGGTGCAGAGGGAAGAGAGGGAGGTGCAGAGGGAAGAGAGGGAGGTGCAGAGGGAAGAGAGGGAGGTGCAGAGGGAAGAGAGGGAGGTGCAGAGGGAAGAGAGGGAGGTGCAGAGGGAAGAGAGGGAGGTGCAGAGGGAAGAGTCAATCTGCGAAACAGTCGGGGACCTCTGTACGGAGAAAAACCAACTGAAACACTGGAATTGAAATCTACAAACCGTACTGTATGTATTACGGTGATTACTTTGAGGAGCGGCAACGTTTTATTGCTGGAAATAAATAAAAAATGAATAAAGATGAACTTGAAGCTGGAATTTGGCAACGCTTGATCCTAAATTTCAGTGTCTTTCACATGCGTGTGCTGGCGTGGGCGTGTGTCTGTGCCGTGTGGTGGACCCTCTGCTTCATACTCGGACCACCGTCTTGTCTTAACCTCAGATCGAATGTGTCTCACTGAGGGACTTTTCATTTTGTGGATTTATTTTGCAGCTTGTGTCAGAAATGAATATGTTTTACTTTATTTTCTGGTTTTATTGTCGAACATCTGGGTGTATCTAATATTAAAATAAATGATTCTAAGATATATCAATATGTGGTGTGTCTTTTACGTGTATATCTTTATATTCTGCTTCTGTGTTTTAACAAATGATGGATGTGAAATGAGTGAGAATATTGCCTCAGATCTCATTCCAACTTTATCAAATGTACAGTGTGGGATATTCAATACCCATATTACCACTTATGTGAACTTTTATTTAAGAAAGTTTTAATGCAAACTATTCTGTAAACAATTTAAATATATCAATGGATGCAAGTTTAAAGTAAAAAAAAAGAAAACGCTTATTTTACATTCACTTTTCATTCAATTTTTTCCGTTCTAGACAATAGACCAGCGAGCGCGCAAATATGCAGTTATTATAATAGATCCATGATTATTTACAGTCGTAGTACACACAGACCATGAATGAGCGCCGCTGTCACTCCGTAATCGGTGGTGGTCATTTTTCCCCAACGCACTCCTTTAACAATAATAACGAAACTTCCCCAAAGGCCTCATACTAATCAAACAAACTGCCCCTAACTCCAGCCTTTATTTCAGACGCACTTTATATAATATTATAAGAACAATATTTGCTAACATAGCTCATTAATAAACCAAAAACTATTTATTGCGTTGGGGAAAAAAATTACGCTAGCTTGATTTTTTTTTTTTTTTTTACCCAACTCACTTATACCAAAACAATATTACTTAGCGGTAGTGGCTATTTCATCAATGATTTACTCACAACTATATGCTTATCAATAAAAGGTCATAATTATTGAAAGTTGTAAATATTCTAGTTTTGGGGAAGTTGTTTTATTAGCCTCTCGGTGTTGTTGTGTTGGGGAAAAAACGCAGCTCTGGTCCCGTTCCCCGTGTGTGCCGTGTGCCGTGTGGATGTCGCGGGTGGAGGTCGGCTCGTCATGTCGGTGCTCTGGCCCACGCTGCTGCTCTGTGCCTCGGGCTTCTTCTCCAACCTGCGGCCGTCGGAGCCCTTCCTCACCGCCTTCCTCATGGGACCTGACAAAAACCTAACCGAGGTCCAGGTGAGCCGAGCCGAGCCGAACCGAGGTGAAGTTGGCCGAACGTTTGATATTCGCAAGGGACCGTCTGCAAATTGCAAGAGGTCAAAACGACTAATAAAGACTAAAAATCAACAAAGATATTTTTCCAAGAATTGATGGGTGTAGTAGCTCCCATTTAATGATAGCTAGCTACTACAGGCAAACTTTTGGGAAAAATATGGTTTTCCCCTTCACAGCAACAAAAATGAAATTGGAAAAATGTACTAAAAATCAACAAATATATTTTCCCCAGTTTTGATGGGTGTAGTAGCTCCATTTGAACACTAGCTAGCTACTACAGCCAAAATGTTGGGAAAAATATGGTTTTTCCCTTCACAGTAACGAAATTGAAATTGGAAAAATTCACTAAAAATCAACAAAGACGTTTTCCCCAGTTTTGATGGGTGTAGTAGCTCCATTTGAACAATAGCTAGCTACTACAGCCAAACTTTTGGGAAAAATATGGGTTTCCCCTTCACAGTAACGAAAATGAAATTGGAAAAATTCACTAAAAATCAACAAAGACTTTTTTCCCAGATTTGATGGGTGTAGTAGCTCCCATTCAATGATAGCTAGCTACTACAGCCAAACTTTTGGGAAAAATATAGTTTTCCCCTTCACAGCAACAAAAATGAAATTGGAAAAAAATCACTAAAAATCAACAAAGACAGTTTTCCCAGTTTTGATGGGTGTAGTCGCTCCCAATAAATGATAGCTAGCTACTACAGGCAAGGATTTGGGGAAAAAAGGGTTTTCCCCTTCACAGTAGGAATAATGATATTGGCCTGACACACTGTATTACAGACTATATCCTCTTCTGTGTGAATAACACTGTACCAACTAAGAAGGTACGGTGTTTTTCTAACAACCACCCATGGATGACCTCTGAGCTTAAAGCCCTCCTGAACCTCAAGAAAAGGGCTTTCATCTCAGGGGACAAAGAGGAGCAGAAGAGGATCCAGCACGAGCTCCAGTGGAGGATCAGGAGGGCCAAGAGGGAATATGGGAAAAAGCTGGAGCAGAAGCTGGCCCAGGGAAACGCCCGTGACGTGTGGAGAGGCCTAAAGAACATCTCTGGCTGTGGACAAAGGGCCAGCGGAACAGCGGATGGAGACCAGCACCGGGCAGATGAATTTAACCAATTCTTCAACCGGTTTGATTCTCCCCCCTCTCCATCTGCCCCCCCTCCCGCCCCCACCTCTTCACACGTCCCCAGCCCAGTGGACACCGCCCAGTGGACACTGCCTTTGGCTGCCCTGGGCCCTCCTGCCCCCACATCCCCGCCCCCCACCTCTGACAATACACCCCAGTCTTCCCCCCTTCCATCACACCGGACCCAGTGAAGAGTCAGCTCCAGCGACTGAAGCAGAGGAAATCCGCAGGACCGGACGGGATCAGTCCCAGGCTGCTGAGGACCTGTGCAGACCAGCTCTTTGGGGTCCTCAGCTACATATACAACCTGAGCCTCAGTCTGGAGAAGGTCCCTGTCCTGTGGAAGACCTCCTGTGTGATCCCGGTTCCTAAAACACCGCACGCCAAGGAACCGGCTTACTACAGACCTGTCGCACTGACCTCCCACCTGATGAAGACCATGGAGCGGCTCATCCTCACCCATCTCCGCTCCGTGGTCAGCCCCACCCTGGACCCGCTGCAGTTCGCCTACAGGCCCAACATCGGAGTAGAGGACGCCGTCATCCCTGCCGGGAGCGCTGTGAGGGTCATGTTCTTCGACTTCTCCAGTGCTTTCAACACCATCAGACCGGCACTGCTGCGGGGGAAGATTGAGGACGCGGGAGTGGACAGTAGCCTCACTGCATGGACCATCAACTACCTCTCGGACCGACCACAGTACGTGCGGCTGCAGCTGTGAGTCTGAGGTGGTAGTCTGCAGCACTGGGGCCCCTCAGGGCACTGTCCTCTCACCGTTTCTCTTCACCATCTACACTTCAGACTTCACACACGACACACACAGCTGTCACCTGCAGAAGCTGTCACTCCGCCATCGAGGGCTGTGTGTCTGAGGGGAACAATCTGGAATATCGGTCGGTTATCAAGGACTTTGTCGACTGGTGTGAGCGCAACCACTTGTGCTTGAACACCAGTAAGACCAAGGAGATGGTGATCGATTTCAGGAGGAAACCACTTTCCCACACGTTGCTGAACATCCAGGGGGAGGACATTGAGCTGGTGGACAGCTTCAAGTACCTGGGTGTTCACATTAACAATAAACTGGACTGGTCCCATAATAAAAACGCCCTGCACAAGAAGGGCCAAAGTCGCCTCTTCCTTCTGAGGAGGCTGAGGTCCTTCGGAGTGAGCAGGCCTCTGCTTAGGACCTTTTATGACTCTGTGGTAGCATCTGCCATTTACTACGCTGCCGTGTGCTGGGCCCCGGGCAGCACAGAGCGGGACAGAAACAGACTGAACAAGCTGGTCAGGAGGGCCAGCTTCACTCTGGGCTGCTCCCTGGACTCTGTGGAGGAGGTGAGGGACAGGAGGGTCTAGTCAAAGTCACCTCCATCATGGACAACACCTCCCACCCACTGCACAGGACTGTAGAGGAGCTGAGGAGCTCCTTCAGTGGAAGACTGAGACACTCTCAGTGTAGGAAGGAGCGCTACCGCAGGGCCTTTATCCCCACTGCTGTCAGACTGTACAATAAGTCACTTTAAGTCACTGTATAAGACTGAAAAAAAAACCATGTGGTCAGATGAAACCAAAGTACAACTGTTTGGTATAAACTCAACTCGTCGTGTTTGGAGGAAGAACAATACTGAGTTGCATCCCAAGAACACCATACCTACTGTGAAGCATGGGGGTGGAAACGTCATGCTTTGGGGCTGTTTTTCTGCTAAGGGGACACGAAGACTGATCTGTGTTAAGGAAAGAATGAATGGGGCCATGTATTGTGAGATTTTGAGCCAAAACTTCCTTCCATCAGTGAGAGCTTTGAAGATGAAATGTGGCTGGGTCTTCCAGCATGACAATGATCCCAAACACACCGCCCGGGCAACGAAGGAGTGGCTCCGTAAGAAGCATTTGAAAGTACTGGAGTGGCCTAACCAGTCTCCAGACCTCAACCCCATTGAAAATCTGTGGAGGGAGTTGGGCCAAAATACCAGCTACTGTGTGTGCAAACCTGATAAAGACCTATAGTAATCGTTTGACCTCTGTTATTGCCAACAAAGGTTATATTACAAGGTATTGAGTTGAATTTTTGTTATTGACCAAATACCTACTTTCCACCATAATTTACAAATACATTCTTTAAAAATGTCAATTCCTGGATTTTTTTTCTTCACATTATGTCTTTCACAGTTTAAATGTACCTATGATGAAAATGACAGACCTCTTTCATTATGGGAGAACTTGCAAAATCGGTGGCTGACTGAATACTTTTTTGCCCCACTGTATATATATATTTCCAAATTCTTGCCTGTAGTTGCTAGCTATTGTTCAATTGGAGCTACTACACCCCTCAAATCTGGGAAAAAAGTCGTTGTTTTTTAGTGAATTTTTCCAATTTCATTTTTGTTACTGTGAAGGGGAAAACCATATTTTTCCCAAATTCTTGCCTGTAGTAGCTAGCTATTGTTCATTGGGAGCTACTACACCCATCAAAACTGGGAAAAAAGTCTTTGTTGATTTTTAGTAAATTTTTCCAATTTCATTTTCGTTACTGTGAAGGGGAAAACCATATTTTTCCCAAATTCTTGCCTGTAGTAGCTAGCTATCATTGAATGGGAGCTACTACACCCATCAAATCTGGGAAAAAAGTCTTTGTTGATTTTTAGTGAATTTTTCCAATTTCATTTTCGTTACTGTGAAGGGGAAAACCATATTTTTCCCAAATTCTTGCCTCTAGTAGCTAGCTATCATTGAATGGGAGCTACTACACCCATCAAATCTGGGAAAAAAGTCTTTGTTGATTTTTAGTACATTTTTCCAATTTCATTTTTGTTACTGTGAAGGGGAAAACCATATTTTTCCCAAATTCTTGCCTGTAGTAGCTAGCTATTGCTCAAATGGAGCTACTACACCCATCAAAACTGGGAAAAAAGTCTTTGTTGATTTTTAGTACATTTTTCCAATTTCATTTTTGTTACTGTGAAGGGGAAAACCATATTTTTCCCAAATTCTTGCCTGTAGTAGCTAGCTATTATTGAATGGGAGCTACTACACCCATCAAATCTGGGAAAAAAGTCTTTGTTGATTTTTAGTAAATTTTTCCAATTTCATTTTTGTTACTGTGAAGGGGAAAACCATATTTTTCCCAAATTCTTGCCTGTAGTAGCTAGCTATTATTGAATGGGAGCTACTACACCCATCAAATCTGGGAAAAAGTACTTTTTAAAAGCAGTTTTTATTGTTTTTATTGCAGCCTAAGTAAAGTTTTTTTTATATAGGTGGCAACATTGTGAACAGTATTTAATACTACACTCTTCACTAAACTGAAAATACGGACAGACTTTGAATCCAGGGGGATTTTGTTCGAATATCAGGCGAATATCAAACGTTCGGCTAACTTCACCTCGGTCCGAGCCGAGCCAAAGTCACGCGAGCCACTAAACATAATGTTGTGTGACATCTGCAGAGTGATGTGCCAATGTAATCTAACTTTACACGTGTGTTTGATCCCCACAAACTTAAATACACAACACGTGTCTCCAAGCTAAATATTGTGTACTTCAGATTGAATGGTGAATGACATAAGACAGAAATCTCTCTGACATTGAGAGTCTAGACAATAATGATTATTTACTTGACTTGCATTTCATTTTCTGATACAACGTTTGGTGTTTTTGCATTTGGACACTTTATAACATCATACTGTCACTTTAACCTGCACTCAGCACTTTTATACACTAGTCATTATGTACATGCTTTTCATCAATATGTTACTTGTTTACACTCTGAGCCAAAGCAAATTCCCAGTTTGTTGCTTTCAATACTTACTCTATTTATTTACTTAATACTTACTAATAGCTATTTGCTTATTACTTAGAGCAACACTGTGTTTTAGACTCATCAGATCAGCCTTGACGTTTTGGAGGCTGGCTCTATAGTCACAAGGTTAAAACTGTAATCACTGTAAAACTCCCCTTTAGGAACCAGCTATCAGAGCTAATCCTATTCCTACCAAATGCTTGAGAAGATTTGGAAAAGATCTGTTTACAACAATGCTGCTGAGAAAGAAAACATTTGTCATTCAGCCAACTTCAGGTCAGTCAAATGTGAATCAATATGGACAATGTCATACCTCCATTTTGAAGTTCAGAACAGCCTGAATCCAGTCAAAGTTGGAATATCTGGGTTGTCGGCCCCTGGTTAAGTCACGTTAACTAACATCACCCTCAGTGTATTCTGTGCATTCATATTAAGATGTGACGATCTGTGGACTGGAGCACTGAAATTATTTATAAGAATAGATTAGATTTAGATAAGATTGATTGATCATGATCCACAACTCACTGTTTTGCAAAAAGATCTGATCCAGAGGCACACAGCATTTGTCTCTAATCATTTAAACAATATCAAATACTTAATATACAATTAAATTATGATATGAATTTGATAATTATATCAAACCTCAATTAGAAGGAAGTAATCAATGTTTCCCAGTTCAAAGTTTCGTTTGCCTCATGATTATTTGGTTTGTTTAACGTCTTAAATGTTTTTATCCGTACACACATTTCCTCCACAGCAGTATTCTGAGTTCCAATGACTTTGTTCCACAGGTCGTGAATGAGATCTACCCCATCTGGACGTACTCGTACCTGGTCCTGCTGCTCCCGGTGTTCCTGGCCACAGACTTCCTGCGGTACAAACCGGTTCTGATCCTCCAGGCCAGCAGCTTAGTGGCCACGTACGTGATGCTGATGCGGGCCCGCAGCGTGCGGCTCATGCAGCTGATGGAGCTCCTGTTCGGCCTGGCCTCTGCCTCGGAGGTGGCCTACTTCTCCTACATCTACAGCGTGGTGGAGCCGGCGCACTACCAGAGGGTGACGGGCTGCTGTCGGAGCGCGGCGCTGTTCGGGTCAGCAGTGGGCTCTCTGTTGGGCCAGCTGCTGCTCTCCGTGGGCCGGGTGCCGCTCTTTCACCTGGTGGTCATCACGTGCTCCTCGGCCGCTCTGGCCTTCGTCGTGCCCTGGTTTCTGCCCATGCCCCAGAGGAGTTTGTTCTTCCACAAGAGTCCTGCAGGGGGCGCCGAGGGGCCGGAGAGCAGCACCGGGCTCATGCAGGGGGAGACGGACAGTAAAGTGCCGCTCCAGGAGAACGGACACGGCTCTGGGGTGAGATTTCACCGCTTTATGTTCTGTCTGGACGTTACACACTGGGTTTGTGCTTCAGGCTTTATTATTACTGCGTCTCTTTGGACTTGTGGGGAAAGTTGTGTAGACTGCAGAATGATGGGAATAAAGAGTATAATATTTCCCAGATAAAACATTGTTATAAGTTACATAATCCCAGTGCACAAACTCGTGACTCCTCTCGACTGTTTTCAAAGTTGTGTGTCGTGTTTGGTCTCTGCAGGAGTCCAGACCGACCGGCTCAGGCCACAGCGGGGGTCCACTGGTGGTCCTGCGGCTGCTCTTCTCAGACCTGTGGAGCTGTTTCCGCTGTCGCCCCCTGCTGGCCTGGTCCCTGTGGTGGGCCCTGGCTACGTGCGGATACTTCCAGGTCATAAACTACATCCAGGTGCTGTGGGAGAAGGAGCGGCCGTCCCAGGACTACCACATCTACAACGGATACGTGGAGACGCTGGCCACGCTGCTGGGTGAGCTCCTGCCGCTGCTGGAGCCACATATGGAGATGTTAGAGCAGGCCAAG
This sequence comes from Knipowitschia caucasica, assembly GCA_964034765.1. Lineage (NCBI taxonomy): Eukaryota > Metazoa > Chordata > Actinopteri > Gobiiformes > Gobiidae > Knipowitschia > Knipowitschia caucasica. Next base: position 1,144,766 of record OZ035844.1, on the reverse strand, counting down.
TACCTGTGAGATCATAGATACAAGTTCACTGTGTCATCTGGTCTGACAGACTGGACCCTCGCGAAATCTGAACAAACTTTTTCCCGATTCCCGGGAAATGAAAGTTTAAAAAAATGCGCTCCTATTATAGTGCACGTTTATTGTTGTTCAAAGTTCAAACATATTTTCTTTACAATCAACATGTCCACAGCTGAGAGGATGAAATTGTGTTTTTGACAACAAATATGGGTCTTAATCGCACTCAACCACAGCTTGTAGTGTCACCAAGTGAGGCCAGCCTCAGGGGGGCGCTTGTGAGCCCAGGATTCGGCTGCATCCAATTCCATCAGAAAGCTCCTTTCTTTTTTTAATCTGCTAAGAGCAGCTGCAGGTTTGGCAAACATACATATAACATATTTTAAGATCATTTAAAATGCATTTAGGGTAATGTTATGCTTCCAATGATGATATGAATGATAAGGAAGAGAGGTGAAGGGTAAGGTTGAAATTGGATGCACCCGAGACTCGGCTGCAGCGAAACAGGAGTTTATGGAGGAGACACTTTGTTTTACTTTTTAAAACTCTTTGGAATTATTTCCAAATGGAGGATTACAAATCTGCGCTCAAACTATTGTCTGGATTCAAACATGAAACTGGTCTGAACTGAAGTGGTCTGAACTGAAGTGGTCTGAACTGAAGTGGTCTGAACTGAAGTGGTCTGAACTGAAGTGGTCTGAACTGAAGTGGTCTGAACTGAAGTGGTCTGAACTGAAGTGGTCTGAACTGAAGTGGTCTGAACTGAAGTGGTCTGAACTGAAGTGGTCTGAACTGAAGTGGTCTGAACTGAAGTGGTCTGAACTGAAGTGGTCTGAACTGAAGTGGTCTGGTTGTTTCGGTTGTTTCTGTTGTTCCTTTACCAAAGGGTGAGGGACTTGCCTCTCATGGTGAGACTGGTCCAGACTGAGACTGGTCCAGACTGATCTACAAAACTATTCATTTTTTACCCTCTGGGAAAATGTAAAAACTGTCATTTGACAGAGACTGAGGAATGTTTTTGTCGTCAGGAGTCCACTCTGAGTCCACTCTGAGTCCACTCTGAGTCCACTCTGAGTCCACTCTGAGTCCACTCTGAGTCCACTCTGAGTCCACTCTGAGTCCACTCTGAGTCCACTCTGAGTCCACTCTGAGTCCACTCTGAGTCCACTCTGGTTCTGTTTTATTGTGTCTGTTTTGGTGGAGGTTAAAAAAAGTGTCAAAGCATTGGTTTGAAGCTTGAAGTTGTCTCTGTCAGTTTATAGATGTTCAGGATCTGATTAATTAAATTATTGTGATGGTAAAATATTTATATTTAAGGCCGATATTCATTCAATATGTGCGAATTTATCTGAAAAGATTATTTAGAAATGTTTGTCTGAAACATGTTTATTGTGGAAAGCGCCTGGACTGTAAATAAATGTCATTATAATGACCAACTTCACAACCAGATGGTGGTTATTGTTTTACCAGAAATATTGGTTTAAGGCAGTGCTTTTTTTTCGGTCTCTGGAAAACCGCATCATTTCCTTAAACAGGACAATTAAAACCTTTCACCATACAGTTTGAGTGAGTGTGAATGGGGATGAGGGCGGGGGGGCGGTACACTAGTTATGTCTATTTTTATGTTAAACCGATTCTTTTTCTGACAGTTAAAAATAATAAATAAATAAAATACAAAAACCTCTCAGCCGGCCTCCTCCACAGAACCCTCAGAGTGAGACCCGTGTAACCCCCGTGGCCTCTGTCCCGTAGGGGCCCTGGCGGCGCTGCTGGTGGGGGTCCTGCCCGTGGCCTGGTCGCGGTGGGGGGAGCTGAGCCTCTGCCTGCTCTCTCTGCTCATGTCCCTGTGTGTGTTCGGGATGGTCCTCCTGCACAACATCTGGTCCTGCTACAGCCTCTACGTGCTCTTCAGGGCGGTCTACATGCTGCTCATCACCGTGGCAACGTGAGTATGCATCATGCGTGTGTGTTATCTACATGCTGCTCATCACCGTGGCAACGTGAGTATGCATCATGCATGTGTGTTATCTACATGCTGCTCATCACCGTGGCAACGTGAGTATGCATCATGCGTGTGTGTTATCTGGATAGACTGCTGCTTACACCTGTCTGCTCGTGGACAAGAGACCCGAGGCTCAGTTTAGCTCCACACATGCTCACCCGTGTATGTGAGTCATAGCGTGTCGACTTGGGAATCAATGCTACGGTTTATTCTGTTTGCAAACCACTGGAAAGACTTCAAATGAGCCAAAAAACAGGTTATAGTTCCTTGTTCTTGCTCTGATGAAACTACAGACGGACAACAAAGGAGAACAAGTCTTTCAACAGAAACAAACTCTGAGCAACACAAAAGGTGTGAGGAAACGTCCGGTTACGACAGAGTGAAGAGAACAACTATCTGTGTTTGGGTCGGACAAGTCTGTTCAGTATCGAGATATTCTACAGAATATATAATAATAATAATAGAATACATAATATTTAATTCAATCTATCGCAGCACTATTGACTTATGTCACATTTACGGTTTCCCGGCGCTGAGTTGATGGTCGCCATAGTAACACTGTGTGTGGCAGGTTCCAGATCGCCGCCAGCCTCAGCGTGCAGCGGTACGCCCTGGTGTTCGGCGTGGACACCATGGCGGCGCTGCTGCTCCAGTCTCTGCTCACCGCGGTCGTGGTGGACTCGGCCGGTCTGGGTCTGGACGTGCACACGCAGGTCAGTGCACGTGGGCTTTGTTTATGGGAAAGGATCCTATTACTATCACAAGGATACTGAGAGGCCTGTGGACAGAAGCACAGGTACAGAAGCACGGGTACAGAAGCACAGTGGTTTAGCAGCACAGGTACAGAAGCACAGGTACAGAAGCACGGGTACAGAAGCACAGGTACAGAAGCACAGGTACAGAAGCACAGGTACAGAAGCACGGGTACAGAAGCACAGTGGTTTAGCAGCACAGGTACAGAAGCACAGGTACAGAAACACAGGTACAGAAGCACGGGTACAGAAGCACAGGTACAGAAGCACAGGTACAGAAGCACGGGTACAGAAGCACAGTGGTTTAGCAGCACAGGTACAGAAACACAGGTACAGAAACACAGGTACAGAAACACAGGTACAGAAGCACAGGTACAGAAGCACAGGTACAGAAGCACGGGTACAGAAGCACAGTGGTTTAGCAGCACAGGTACAGAAGCACAGGTACAGAAACACAGGTACAGAAACACAGGTACAGAAGCACAGGTACAGAAGCACAGGTACAGAAGCACAGGTACAGAAGCACAGTGGTTTAGCAGCACAGGTACAGAAGCACAGACAGTGGTTTAGCAGCACAGGTACAGAAGCACAGACAGTGGTTTAGGTACAGCACAGGTACAGAAGCACAGGTACAGAAGCACAGACAGCTGTTCTGTGTTGGCGAGTTCGCTCTAACTGCATCATATAAAGTAAAAAAGGGGCGTGGCCTTTGATTGACAGAACCTGACTCTTCCTCTTCCTCAGTTCCTCGTCTACGGCGCCTACTTCGCCTTCATCTCCGTGGTCTTCCTCACCGCCGGCCTTTACAGCGTGCGGCGCCGGAGACGCTCAGAGCTGGAGACGGGGGCCAGCGACACCAACGGCAGCCCCTCCTGACCTCTGCTCCTTCTGACCCCTGCTCCTCCTGACCCCTGCTCCTCCTGCTCCCTGCTCCTCCAGCTCCTCCTGACCCCTGCTCCTCCTGACCCCTGCTCCTCCAGCTCCTCCTGACCCCTGCTCCTCCTGACCTCTGCTCCTCCTGACCTCTGCTCCTCCTGACCCCTGCTCCTCCTGACCTCTGCTCCTCCTGACCCCTGCTCCTCCTGACTCCTGTTCCTCCAGCTCCTCTTGACCCCTGCTCCTCCTGACCCCTGCTCCTCCTGACTCCTGCTCCTCCAGCTCCTCCTGACCCCTGCTCCTCCTGACCTCTGCTCCTCCTGACCTCTGCTCCTCCTGACCCCTGCTCCTCCTGACTCCTGCTCCTCCAGCTCCTCCTGACCCCTGCTCCTCCTGACCTCTGCTCCTCCTGACCTCTGCTCCTCCTGACCCCTGCTCCTCCTGCTCCCTGCTCCTCCAGCTCCTCCTGACCCCTGCTCCTCCTGACCCCTGCTCCTCCTGACCCCTGCTCCTCCTGACCCCTGCTCCTCCAGCTCCTCCTGACCCCTGCTCCTCCTGACCTCTGCTCCTCCTGACCCCTGCTCCTCCTGACTCCTGTTCCTCCAGCTCCTCTTGACCCCTGCTCCTCCTGACCCCTGCTCCTCCTGACTCCTGCTCCTCCAGCTCCTCCTGACCCCTGCTCCTCCTGACCTCTGCTCCTCCTGACCCCTGCTCCTCCTGACTCCTGTTCCTCCAGCTCCTCTTGACCCCTGCTCCTCCTGACCCCTGCTCCTCCTGACTCCTGCTCCTCCAGCTCCTCCTGACCCCTGCTCCTCCTGACCTCTGCTCCTCCTGACCTCTGCTCCTCCTGACCCCTGCTCCTCCTGACCTCTGCTCCTCCTGACCTCTGCTCCTCCTGACCCCTGCTCCTCCTGCTCCCTGCTCCTCCAGCTCCTCCTGACCCCTGCTCCTCCTGACCCCTGCTCCTCCTGACCCCTGCTCCTCCTGATCCCTGCTCCTCCAGCTCCTCCTGACCCCTGCTCCTCCTGACCTCTGCTCCTCCTGACCCCTGCTCCTCCTGACTCCTGTTCCTCCAGCTCCTCTTGACCCCTGCTCCTCCTGACCCCTGCTCCTCCTGACTCCTGCTCCTCCAGCTCCTCCTGACCCCTGCTCCTCCTGACCTCTGCTCCTCCTGACCTCTGCTCCTCCTGACCCCTGCTCCTCCTGACTCCTGTTCCTCCAGCTCCTCTTGACCCCTGCTCCTCCTGACCCCTGCTCCTCCTGACCTCTGCTCCTCCTGACCCCTGCTCCTCCTGACTCCTGTTCCTCTAGCTCCTCTTGACCCCTGCTCCTCCTGACCCCTGCTCCTCCTGACTCCTGCTCCTCCAGCTCCTCCTGACCCCTGCTCCTCCTGACCCCTGCTCCTCCTGACCTCTGCTCCTCCTGACCCCTGCTCCTCCTGACCTCTGCTCCTCCTGACCCCTGCTCCTCCTGACCCCTGCTCCTCCTGACTCCTGTTCCTCCAGCTCCTCCTGACCCCTGCTCCTCCTGACTCCTGCTCCTCCAGCTCCTCCTGACCCCTGCTCCTCCTGACCTCTGCTCCTCCTGACCCCTGCTCCTCCTGCTCCCTGCTCCTCCTGACTCCTGTTCCTCCAGCTCCTCTTGACCCCTGCTCCTCCTGACCTCTGCTCCTCCTGACCCCTGTTCCTCCTGCTCCTCCTGACCTCTGCTCCTCCTGACCCCTGCTCCTCCTGACCCCTGCTCCTCCTGACCCCTGCTCCTCCTGACCTCTGCTCCTCCTGACCCCTGCTCCTCCTGACCCCTGCTCCTCCTGACTCCTGTTCCTCCAGCTCCTCTTGACCCCTGCTCCTCCTGACCCCTGCTCCTCCTGACTCCTGCTCCTCCAGCTCCTCCTGACCCCTGCTCCTCCTGACCTCTGCTCCTCCTGACCCCTGCTCCTCCTGACCCCTGCTCCTCCTGCTCCCTGCTCCTCCTGACTCCTGTTCCTCCAGCTCCTCTTGACCCCTGCTCCTCCTGACCCCTGCTCCTCCTGACCTCTGCTCCTCCTGACCCCTGCTCCTCCTGACCCCTGCTCCTCCTGCTCCCTGCTCCTCCTGACTCCTGTTCCTCCAGCTCCTCCTGACCTCTGCTCCTCCTGACCCCTGCTCCTCCTGACTCCTGCTCCTCCTGCTCCCTGTCGCAGCTGAAGTTAAAGACCAAAGAAAGATCCAACAACAGTTACATCTGAACTAGGTCTGGATCAACTCCTGAGATCAGACAAACCGGACCCTGAGCCAGGACTAAACAAGGGCCTGAGGACTGGCCTTGGACCAGGACTACACAAGGGCCTGAGGACTGGCCTTGGACCAGGACTAAACAAGGGTCTGAGGACTGGCCTTGGACCAGGACTAAACAAGGGCCTGAGGACTGGCCTTGGACCAGGACTACACAAGGGCCTGAGGACTGGCCTTGGACCAGGACTAAACAAGGGCCTGAGGACTGGCCTTGGACCAGGACTAAACAAGGACCTGAGGACTGGCCTTGGACCAGGACTACACAAGGGCCTGAGGACTGGCCTTGGACCAGGACTACACAAGGGCCTGAGGACTGGCCTTGGACCAGGACTACACAAGGGTCTGAGGACTGGCCTTGGACCAGGACTAAACAAGGGCCTGAGGACTGGCCTTGGACCAGGACTACACAAGGGCCTGAGGACTGGCCTTGGACCAGGACTAAACAAGGGCCTGAGGACTGGCCTTGGACCAGGACTAAACAAGGACCTGAGGACTGGCCTTGGACCAGGACTACACAAGGGCCTGAGGACTGGCCTTGGACCAGGACTAAACAAGGGCCTGAGGACTGGCCTTGGACCAGGACTACACAAGGGCCTGAGGACTGGCCTTGGACCAGGACTAAACAAGGGTCTGAGGACTGGCCTTGGACCAGGACTAAACCATTTCTACGTCGTTCACATCGTCACGGCTCAAAACCCACTATTTATTTTTATATTTTTATTTTGTTTCTTATTTGTTCTTCTATAAAACCTGTTTGAGTTTCCAAAAAGCACTAAGTACAATGTATTATTATTATTATTATTATTATTATGAATGGGAACAAATGAGAGCACAACAGCCTTTGGACTCTTTGAGCTGATTGGCTGAGGGAGGGTGGTCTCTGTTTTCAGTCTTCGGTCTGAAAATGCTGATCTAAAGATGACGTTCTGGTGAACGCTAACAGACAAACTACGTTAGCACATGGCTCCATTTTGTTTAAAAGTTACATACCCGAGCTTTAACCTGCTCTTGTTCTTTCATCTCTCTAAAAGGCCTTGAACGAGACGGTAAAAGTATTGTTCAGGTGAGACGACTCGTGGCTCGTCCCGGGACCTCCTCCTCATCGTACGCACAGTTCAGTAAACCAGGCACATTTATTGATATAGCACATGTCTCAGACCGAGGCTAAGTTACAGATTTACATGTTTACTGAAGTCCTGATGTTTGTGGACTTACACAGACGATGACAGAAGCGAGTCTCTCTCATCACATTCAGACCTACTAACTAACACCTAACCCAGGTGCATGGGGGAAACCGGAGCACCTGGAGGAAACCTACACAGCCGAACATGCAAACCCAGCCCCTGTGTTTACTGTAAAATGATCAGATTTGTTCCAATCACGAGGAGCTCCTGGGTTCGATTCCACCTCCAGACCTTTCTTCGTGGAGTTTGCATGTTCTCCCTGTGTGTGTGTAGGATTCCTCCAGGTGCTCCGGTTTCCCCTACCACTGAAAACACGTACAGTAGGTCTGCACTTCTGCGTGGAGCGAATGGAGAAATATCCATGTTCTGAAACCTCACAGAGCGGTTTGTGCGGCTTTGGTCTGGGACATGTGCTATACAATTAAAATGACCACTATGTACTTCCATGAGACAATCAGAAAAGTGTTATTGTACCTTTGTTGTTGTTGTAAAACTGTTACACAAGCTTCACACAAACGCACATACCTCCAGATGATTCTAGAGCTGCTTCTGATCAGTCTGTTACGCTGACGTCTGACCAAACTTATCCTAAATGTTTAAGTTAAAATATCAACAGTATTTTTATTATCACTTTGTTTATGGTATATATGTTTTAGTGCCTTTAACGTCTGTCGAAAAAGCTCTAATTGAAAGCACTTAATTTAACCGATGGGAATTATCAAGGTACGAAAATACAGTAAAAATGTGTTAATCATGACTTTACATTTAGTTTATTTTAAATCACTGTCGAAGAAAAGATTGTATTTTGTTTATTGTGTGTATTTTGTGTAGATGTTTTCCTCTTTTGCGTAGACGAGTCTGTAGTTGGCTGTTTGATGCCTTGCACTAATGCTGGAAAACCTTACCTGGCAACACTTGACTAACATAACTATTTTTAAGAGTATGCGACCGTTAAGAGTTTTATATAAATGTAAATGTGGGAATAGAAATTAATAAAAGCTTTTAGTGAGTTTCATATTGTCTTTTATTGTTTTTTTAAGTCTGAAAACAATACACAGAAGAAAGTTTAAGCCAAAACATGTACAGTATTGTTATTATCACATCTGTTTCTGCTTACTCAGCGAAACAGACAAAAGAAAGTCTGGTTCCTCCGCGCTTCACGGTTCTATCGTTCTATGGTCACGCCACGTTCACATGTGTCCATGTTGTGAGACAGGAGCTCCGTAGACAGCACATGTAAGGCTGAGTGGGAGGGGCGTGTGCGGCTGAGTGGGAGGGGCTAGTGCGGGGAGGCGAGCAGAGAGCGAGGCCAGCGCTCACATTCAAAAATGCCACAAAGAGTTAGTGCAGCTTTAAAATAAACCTGAAGAAGCTGTGCATGAACAAAACTCCTCTACTTCTACAAAGCTACATTCAGAAGTCGCCAAAACCAGGGCTCAGCTGAGACTCCAAACGACCGTCGCCATCGCCATCACGCCGTTCAGCGCCGCCATCCCGCGTCCCAGTCCGGCCTCGTCTCTACGGAAACACATTAGAGCTTAGCGGGAAAACAGAAAGTCCATTAAAGCTTGAAGAAGGCGTTCTCTGACTCTTACCTGTCCTGTGTGCTGCTGTGGGCGGAGTCCAGGTGAGTCAGGACCCAGGAAGAGGCGGAGCAAAGAGAGGCCACGCCCACAGATATGACCAAGACGCTCCACAAACCTACGGACAAATGACAAGAGTTACCGACACTCCAAAGTACGTCACTGAGTTTGTAGTGAGAGAAGACAGACGGTATTAAAGCTGCACCTAACTTTGAAAACACATCCACGTTACCCTCGCTCTCAACAACCAATCAGCAAAGAGAAGGAGAGACCGCAAGAGAAACCAGAGAGAGAGAGAGACCAGAGACAGATAGAAAGAGAGAGAGGCAGAGAGAGGAAAAAAATCAGAGAAAGAAAGAGAAATAGACGGAGAGAGACACAGAGGATATAAGATTACTTTATATATTATGAGATTACTTTTTGACAACTGAAGGCATGGGATAAACTACACCATATGTTGGTATTTATTGCACTGTTTGATCAGAGTAAAGTCTCGTTGTCAGAGTGAGTGTGTTTTGTGTGTGAGTGTGGTGTGTGAGTGTATTGTGTGTGTGTGAGTGTGGTGTGTGTGAGAGTGTTGTGTAAGTGTGTGAGTGTGTGGTGTGTGAGTGTGTGAGTGTGGTGTGTGAGTGTGGTGTGTGAGTGTGTTGTGTGAGTGTGGTGTGTTGTGTGTGTGAGTGGTGTGTTGTGTTGTGTGAGAGTGTGTGCGTGTGAGTGTGTGTTGTGTTGTGTGTGTGTGTGTGTGTGGTGTGTGAGTGTGTTGTGTGTGGTGTTGTGTTGTGTGAGAGTGTGTGTAAGTGTGTGTGTGTGTGTGTGTGTACCCAGCATCTTCTGTTCGGCCCCATCTTCTCCTCTCACTGTCAACTCACGCAGCTCTGGGAACGCAGTGACGTCAACGCGTGAGAAGTATAACAAACAAAACAAAGAAACACTAAAACATAAAGAAACATTTACGTGTGTGTGTGTGTGCGTTCACCTTTGAGCACGGGGTACAGGAGAGCGCATACACACCCCAGCAGGGCCATCACCGCCGCAGAACACAGCACCGACAGCAGCCAAGGCACAAGGCCGCTCCTGGAGCCTTCTCTGCCGGACACCACCGTCATCCTCCCGCAGCAACACGTCTCCTGCTGCTCCTGAGTCCTTCTGGAGTATTTTCCCCCCAATCAACACTTTTTCTGCCAAAAAGTTCATCTCGCCATTTTGTGCAGTGACTTCCGCGCAGGTCAGCGGTGCGTTCCTCTGCGCCTGCACCACCACCTGCCCACCAGCAGAGGGCGTTTGTACCATTGGTTTTGCTGAAGTAAAGCTGAGGTACCTAACTACAACCTGTGCAGCTGTCCTAGAGCGTCATGTGTGAGTGAGGACTGAACATGGGAGGCTGCGTTTCAGACTCATGCTAAGATCTAGAACAGTCTTCCTGAAAATGTGAGGGTCTTTTTAACGCAGTGATTATTTATTATCGGAATCCTTCGTGTGACCTGACACTGGATTCATGTGACGCAGAAATTCAAACAAAATTATTTATTAAAAACCCTTTGATGTCAGACATTCTCAAAACACAAATTCACAGTGTCATCCAGCCAACTTCAGCCCTGACAGGTACAGGTGCATGCTTGAGAATTGTTGGTATTATTTGTTTTTGATTTGTCACAAACTTCTGTTAATGGCGCTGGTGTAGCTGGAGAGATGGTCATTTGTCATTCAGCCAACTTCAGCTCCGCCAGAGGTAAATATAAAGCCCAGAACAAAACAGTTTCACATTCCGGATGTTCGGCCCCTGGACAAGTCTGCAGAACTGAAGTGGCCCTCTAACTAAAAAGTTTAAGCACCCCTTTAATAGGTAGTTTTCTGTCTCCCCAATTCAGCAGTGCTCCCCCTGCTGGAGGGAAGAGAGACCTGAGAGAAACATACTTTATACTTTATACTTTATACGGTGAGAACTATTTTAAAATCACAGCAATCAGCATTTATTGTCCTGGTAGCATTAGCTTTCTGGTATTGATACCAGACTTTTTAACTTTACTCTTGAATTAGTTTAATAGTTTTATAGAGTTAGATGAGATTGTCTCTCTCTCTGGTCTCTCTCTCTGGTCTCTCTCTGGTCTCTCTCTCTGGTCTCTCTCTGGTCTCTCTCTGGTCTCTCTCTGGTCTCTCTCTCTGGTCTCTCTCTGGTCTCTCTCTCTGGTCTCTCTCTCTGTCTCTCTGGTCTCTCTCTCTGGTCTCTCTCTGGTCTCTCTCTGGTCTATCTCTGGTCTCTCTCTGGTCTCTCTCTGGTCTATCTCTGGTCTCTCTCTGTTCCCTCTCTGGTCTCTCTCTCTGGTCTCTCTCTCTGGTCTCTCTCTCTGGTCTCTCTCTGGTCTATCTCTGGTCTCGCTCTGGTCTATCTCTGGTCTCTCTCTGGTCTCTCTCTGGTCTCTCTCTCTGGTCTCTCTCTGGTCTCTCTCTGGTCTCTCTCTGGTCTCTCTCTGGTCTCTCTCTGGTCTATCTCTGGTCTCTCTCTGGTCTCTCTCTGGTCTATCTCTGGTCTCTCTCTGGTCTCTCTCTTGTCTCTCTCTGGTCTCTCTCTGGTCTCTCTCTGGTCTCTCTCTGGTCTCTCTCTGGTCTCTCTCTGGTCTCTCTCTCTGGTCTCTCTCCGGTCTCTCTCTGGTCTCTCTCCGGTCTCTCTCTCTGGTCTCTCTCTCTGGTCTCTCTCTGGTCTATCTCTGGTCTCTCTCTGGTCTATCTCTGGTCTCTCTCTGGTCTCTCTCTGGTCTCTCTCTGGTCTCTCTCTCTGGTCTCTCTCTGGTCTCTCTCTTGTCTCTCTCTGGTCTCTCTCTGGTCTCTCTCTCTGGTCTCTCTCTGGTCTTTCTCTGGTCTCTCTGGTCTCTCTCTCTGGTCTCTCTCCGGTCTCTCTCTCTGGTCTCTCTCTGGTCTCTCTCTGGTCTCTCTCCGGTCTCTCTCTCTGGTCTCTCTCTCTGGTCTCTCTCTGGTCTATCTCTGGTCTCTCTCTGGTCTCTCTCTGGTCTCTCTCTCTGGTCTCTCTCTGGTCTCTCTCTGGTCTCTCTCTGGTCTCTCTCTGGTCTCTCTCTGGTCTCTCTCTGGTCTCTCTGGTCTCTCTCTGGTCTCTCTCTGGTCTCTCTCTGGTCTCTCTCTTGTCTCTCTCTGGTCTCTCTCTGGTCTCTCTCTCTGGTCTCTCTCTGGTCTCTCTCTCTGGTCTCTCTCTTGTCTCTCTCTGGTCTCTCTCTGGTCTCTCTCTCTGGTCTCTCTCTGGTCTCTCTCTGGTCTCTCTCTGGTCTCTCTGGTCTCTCTCTGGTCTCTCTCTCTGGTCTCTCTCTCTGGTCTCTCTATGGTCTCTCTCTCTGGTCTCTCTCTGGTCTCTCTCTTGTCTCTCTCTGGTCTCTCTCTGGTCTCTCTCTCTGGTCTCTCTCTGGTCTTTCTCTGGTCTCTCTGGTCTCTCTCTCTGGTCTCTCTCCGGTCTCTCTCTCTGGTCTCTCTCTGGTCTCTCTCTGGTCTCTCTCCGGTCTCTCTCTCTGGTCTCTCTCTCTGGTCTCTCTCTGGTCTATCTCTGGTCTCTCTCTGGTCTATCTCTGGTCTCTCTCTGGTCTCTCTCT
>OZ035844.1:1059988-1127488 GCA_964034765.1 Knipowitschia caucasica | reverse complement strand
TACAGGTGCTGGGTCTAGTTGTTACACAGGTTCTGGGTACAGGTGCTCACACTGCAGCCGTTGGTGTTGTCCAGAGATTCCACTTCATCTGGACTCAAACAGCTCCTGGCCGTGAAGGAATCTGCAAAACACACACACACGGATGAATAATGTGTGCGTGTGTGTGTGTGTGTGTGTGTGTGTGTGTGTGTGTGTACAGTACAGAGCAAAAGTTTGGACACCTTTTTATTTCATTTTTATTTTCATGATTATGAAAATGGTAGATTGACACTGAAGGCATCAAACCTATGAATGTGAATTATGTACGAACCAACAAAGTATGAACCAAGTGAAAATATGTGTTATATTCTGGTTCTTCAAAGTAGCACCTCTCTATAATGTTTAACTCTGTCTAAAGTGTGTGTATCTTATTTTGAAAGTGTGTGTATCTCATTGTGAAAGTGTGTGTATCTTATTGTGAAAGTTTGTGTATCTTATTGCGAAAGTGTGTGTATCTTATTGTGAAAGTGTCTGTATCTTATTGTGAAAGTGTGTGTATCTTATTGTGAAAGTCTGTATCTTATTGTGAAAGTGTGTGTATCTTATTGTGAAAGTTTGTGTATCTTATTGCGAAAGTGTCTGTATCTTATTGTGAAAGTGTGTGTATCTTATTGTGAAAGTGTGTGTATCTTATTGTGAAAGTGTGTGTATCTTATTGTGAAAGTGTGTGTATCTTATTGTGAAAGTGTGTGTATCTTATTGTGAAAGTGTGTGTATCTTATTGTGAAAGTGTGTATCTTATTGTGAAAGTGTGTATCTTATTGTGAAAGTGTGTGTATCTTATTGTGAAAGTGTGTATCTTATTGTGAAAGTCTGTATCTTGTTGTGAAAGTGTGTGTATCTTATTGTGAAAGTGTGTGTATCTTATTGTGAAAGTCTGTGTATCTTATTGCGAAAGTGTCTGTATCTTATTTTGAAAGTGTCTGTATCTTATGTGAAAGTGTGTATCTTATTGTGAAAGTCTGTATCTTATTGTGAAAGTCTGTGTATCTTATTGCGAAAGTGTCTGTATCTTATTTTGAAAGTGTCTGTATCTTATGTGAAAGTGTGTGTATCTTATTGTGAAAGTGTGTGTATCTTATTGTGAAAGTGTGTGTATCTTATTGTGAAAGTCTGTATCTTATTGCGAAAGTGTCTATCTTATTTTGAAAGTGTGTATCTTATTGTGAAAGTGTCTGTATCTTATTTTGAAAGTGTGTGTAACTTATTGTGAAAGTCTGTATCTTATTGTGAAAGTGTGTGTATCTTATTTTGAAAGTGTCTGTATCTTATTGTGAAAGTGTGTGTATCTTATTGCGAAAGTGTCTGTATCTTATTTTGAAAGTGTCTGTATCTTATTGTGAAAGTGTGCAGCTCACGGGGGCTGGTGCAGGTCAGGGTCCCGCACACGTCGCTGGCGTCCTCGCAGTCCTCCTGCTCGCCACACGGGGGCGCCACACAGTTGTAACACCTCAGAGCATTCACTGAAACACGCAAAAGTCTGAACGTGAGGTTTAGACCAAAGTGCGGCCCGAGAGCCACGTGCGGCCCGGTCCATGTTTCTGTGCGGCCCGCGGACCTTTCCCACAGACTTGCTTCTGTCTCACACTTGTTAACTGAACGTGAGCCGCTGTGGTCCAGCTTTGGTTCAATAAAAGCAAGAAGTAAAATCTAAGGACGAATAAAAATACAATATAAAAGTATAATTTAGTCTCTCTCCTTCTCTTCTGTGAATACTTTTGTTCTAATACACACCATGATCCAGACCCTTTAAGTTTCATTTAGACAAACCCAATGTAGATCCCATTTGTTATCATCCATCCAGCTCCGTATGGATCAATGGCTTCTATGTATTTGTTATTATTGATCTTATTTAAAAAGCTCTTACGTTTTTAAATATGCCCCCCTTAACCACTAAAATTAGTAGTTAAAGGTAAATGTGCACTTTATTAATCCCCGTAGGGCACTTCCTCCTCTGCATTTGACCCAGATGCCCTGAGGCTCACGCCAGGAGCAGTGGTCGCCGTAGTAACAGCGCCCGGGAACCATCTCCAGATGTTGATGCTCTGGGTCAGGACCAGAGCTGGAGGATTTAACCTAGTGAGTATGTTTTTAGTGGTAGGGGAAACCGGAGCACCCAGAGGAAACCTGCGCAGGCACGGGGAGAACATGCAAACTCCACTCAGAAAGACCCTGTTCCGGACATCAGGAGAGAGAGAAGTGCAGTATTTTGTTGCATCATTATAAATACAGATATATTTTTTGACCAATGAGAAGCCGTTTCTAACCTCAGTGACAGATCATGGGTCTGCAGCCTGTAGCTCTCCAGCCCCTTCCAGGTAGCTCTCCAAAGGATTTAGAATTTATGAATGAATACATTTTGAGTTATTAGGTATTTATTATAAGTATAAATATGGGGTTTTACAGAATGGTATATTTCTGTGTTGTTATGATTTGTCGTAATGATCGCATTAATTGTTTTGTGACTGATTAAAAGGAGTAGCTCTCTGCGTCGTTTGTTGCATAGAGTAGCTCTCTGATTGAAAACATGTTGTAGACTGTTTCTGAAATCCAGTTATTCACGAGTTTTAGTCATGATTCTTCAATTCTTTTAACAACACAAACAAAAACTAAACTTCCCAAAAACACATTTAACTTGACTCCTGCTTCGATATTTTGCAGATTTTAGACCGACTCCTTTATCTAGGACAAAGATAGAGTTTTTATACTTGCTCTGTTCTCATGCTACACTGCAAAAAAATAAGTAAAAAATGCTCAGATTTGTAAAATATTTCTACAATTTTCGCACACTTTGACTGAGCCTTAAAACAGAATCTGGGACTAAAGCACGGTCAGATTATTTAACCATTTAACCTTTTTTTTAATCATTTTTTGCAGTGTAAAACCTGAGATTTGAACTATTCTAGTATAAAGTTATTGTTCGTTTGACTTGTGCGGTGTGCTGCTCATTTCTACTGTCTTAACCGGCGATGCAACACTGAAATTTCCCTACTGTGGGATGAATATATGCTGTTTTAATCTTAATCCTAATATATTCTGTAAATACTCACGGGTGTTGATGCTGATGCTGAGGACGAGCAGCACAGCCACAATCTGCAGACCTCTCATGGTGTCGGGTTTGGTGGTAGATGATGGGCTCGTGTCTCGTTCCTGATTCTCGGTCCTGATCTGGCGCCCGTGTTTCGCTCATGCTGGTTTTATACCCGGGCTGTTGGAGCTGGAGGAAGTTGGATAAAGGTGTGTTCCTGGTTACAGTAAACGGCCTTTTGTTGTGGAGGCGGAACATTCCAGACGGACAGAAGTAACTCAACTCGATTTATTCTTCTACACTGCAAAAACATGAGGTAGTAAAGGCCTAAATCCATGGGTTTGAATCCCAATCTGACACATTCTGACTGTGGTAAAACCGGATTCTCCAACGGGACAAAGTCACTTAGTCTGATTCCAAAGGAGACACTTCTGTATCTTTTTGTTTAGTGGAGCAGTGGCTCAGGTGGTAGAGCTGAAGGTTGTGGGTTTGATTCCCCCATGAGGCCTTCTCCAACCGCTCCCACTCATGTCTGCTGTTGTTTTTGTGTCCTTGGGCAAGACACTTAACCCCACGTTGCTCAAATTTGAAAGAGAAATACACACATTGGTCCATAAAGGTGCAGACGACAAAAATGACCAAAAATGTTGTCGAATGTGGAGTGTCCTGGCTCATGATAATAATAGTTATTTGTGTCTCTGTATTTTGGGCCAACTTTTACTTTGAATTGATTTGAATTCCTTTCTTTTATCTTTGATTTGTGCAGAAGGAAGTTGGCAGTGAATAATCCGCAGAACTGGACGTGCGACTGTGGAACAATAGAGCCGAGCCTTCACACCGTCACGAGTCTGTGTAATGTTGTGGTTTCCAATCTCACTCTGTTCTTTCAGAGCTGTGGGACTTATTATTCAGTAATTAGCCAAACTGGGTTATGAATGCATTGAAAGAGACAAAAAAAAGGATTATTTATGTATGTATTTATTTATGTAATCTGTGAGGCCCAGTCAAGCCCCGCTGATCCAAGATGGCGCCCTGTTCAAATGAGTGGTTTGTGCTCAGTAGGTCATGGCACTTCATGACCTACTGTCAGGTTCTCTGTAGGTTCTCTGTCAGGTTCTCTGTAGGTTCTCTGTCAGGTTCTCTGTAGGTTCTCTGTAGGTTCTCTGTCAGGTTCTCTGTAGGTTCTCTGTCAGGTTCTCTGTAGGTTCTCTGTCAGGTTCTCTGTAGGTTCTCTGTCAGGTTCTCTGTAGGTTCTCTGTAGGTTCTCTGTCAGGTTCTCTGTAGGTTCTCTGTCAGGTTCTCTGTCAGGTTCTCTGTCAGGTTCTCTGTAGGTTCTCTGTAGGTTCTCTGTCAGGTTCTCTGTAGGTTCTCTGTCAGGTTCTCTGTAGGTTCTCTGTCAGGTTCTCTGTGGGTTCTCTGTCAGGTTCTCTGTAGGTTCTCTGTCAGGTTCTCTGTCAGGTTCTCTGAACTTGGAGTTCTATGGGACTTTTTTCTGAGTAGCCCACGTGAATTTAGTCTGCAGCACCACAGCGCCCCCTGTGGCCGTGGGTGGCCACAGGGGTCTCTTCCAGACTCCTTCAGACTGGTTTTAAAGGGTTTTTGTCTCTATCTGTAAATGTAACTGCAGCTTACTTTACAGACTGTACAGACGGCGCCGCTGGAGGAGGAACATTCTTTCTGTTGTTCTCACCGAGTTAATCACTGTTTAGTTTATCTTGTTGTGATTTTGAGGTTCTGAACATGTTAATCCTGTCTGCAGGTGTGTCTGACATCCTTTTAATATGTTTTAGCTGAAAACATCAAACTTGTCTGTCAAAATAAAAACACAAAGAACAGAGCCTTAGTTTTGGCGGATGCTGCTCCTTTTCTGCTGTTCTCTGCTTTCACCTCTGATCTGCTTTGACATAAGACATGTGCAGTACACAGGTCATTATGGGAATTTAAGTACAGACAGAAGGTACTTATTTTACGATTTTACTATACATTAGATATAGATCCATAATGTATTTATTATTATTGTTTATTAGCTCCTGTGGTTAGGGTTACAGCAGGTTCAGCAGCTGTTTACTTTTGTATATTTAGTGTGTTCTTACTGTCTGTGTGTAAATAATGTGGACTTTGTAAAACCGCTTTTCTGCTGAAAAGCCACATCCTCCTTTAATGTTGTGAACAGAGCACATTCCACAGATCTGACCTGTAACGGCCTCGGCAAAAACACAATCCACTCTTTACTCTTAAACAATCCAAACATGCCCAACCTTTCAAAACACAGTATACTTTATTCACAGACAGGAATATTAACACAAATAATTACAGTTGTACAGTTTAAATATAATAATAATAATAATAATAATAATATTTTGTAAATAAACATGTGTTGCTATGGTTTCAGTTGCAGAGGCCTGTGTTACAGATGTGAACGTTGAGCCACACGATGTCCTGGAGTTTGGTGGCGGTCGTAGACTTCATGCAGCCTCTGTAGTAGACGGGACGCGACCCAAAAACATCTGAACCCAAACAAGAGAAGAGTGTGTTATTATGATGATTTAGCGTGTGTTTGGTTTCGTGTCGGACTTACGTGGGATCTGCCCGGTGACGGACACGCACACATTGCCGTCTGATTGACAGGTCTCGATGGTCTCGTAGCCCCGCCCCCCGACCTGGAACACGCAGTTACAGACCAGGGCGTCGTCGGCGTGGACCCCTGAGGACCGGACCAGACTGAGTTAGCACACTTCAAAACCTGTCAGACCCAAGTCCCTGATCAATGAGGCCCCTCAACATTGGTCCAACACCAGGACTCTCAGAGCTTTTTGTTTTGGGAGTGTCATTACTGCGCTTCATAACTTTGACTCTTTCTGTTTCTAAATGTAGTTTATTTCCATTTAATTATGTGAGTGGAATCATCTCGATCTAGACTGGTTCTAGACTGATCCTAGACTGGTTCTAGACTGATCCTGGACTGGTTCTAGACTGATCCTGGACTGGTTCTAGACTGATCCTGGACTGGTTCTAGACTGATCCTGGACTGGTTCTAGACTAATCCTAGACTGATCCTGGACTGGTTCTAGACTGGTTCTAGACTGATCCTAGACTGGTTCTAGACTGGTTCTAGACTGATCCTAGACTGGTTCTAGACTGATCCTGGACTGGTTCTAGACTGATCCTAGGTTCTGGGTTCTAGACTGATCCTAGGCTGGTGCTAGACTGATCCTAGACTGGTTCTAGACTGATCCTGGACTGGTTCTAGACTGATCCTGGACTGGTTCTAGGTTCTAGACTGATCCTAGACTGGTTCTAGACTGATCCTAGACTGGTTCTAGACTGATCCTAGACTGGTGCTAGACTGATCCTAGACTGGTTCTAGACTGATCCTAGACTGGTTCTAGACTGGTCCTAGACTGGTTTTAGACTGATCCTAGACTGGTTCTAGACTGATCCTAGACTGGTTCTAGACTGATCCTAGACTGGTTCTAGACTGATCCTAGACTGGTTCTAGACTGATCCTAGACTGGTTCTAGACTGATCCTAGACTGGTTCTAGACTGATCCTAGACTGATCCTAGGCTGGTTCTAGACTGATCCTGGACTGGTTCTAGACTGATCCTGGACTGGTTCTAGACTTATCCTGGACTGGTTCTAGACTAATCCTAGACTGATCCTGGACTGGTTCTAGACTGGTTCTAGACTGATCCTAGACTGGTTCTAGACTGGTTCTAGACTGATCCTAGACTGGTTCTAGACTGATCCTGGACTGGTTCTAAACTGATCCTGGACTGGTTCTAGACTGGTTCTAGACTGATCCTAGGCTGGTGCTAGACTGATCCTAGACTGGTTCTAGACTGATCCTGGACTGGTTCTAGACTGATCCTGGACTGGTTCTAGACTGGTTCTAGACTGATCCTAGACTGGTTCTAGACTGATCCTAGACTGGTTCTAGACTGATCCTAGACTGGTGCTAGACTGATCCTAGACTGGTCCTAGACTGGTTCTAGACTGGTCCTAGACTGGTTTTAGACTGATCCTAGACTGGTTCTAGACTGATCCTAGACTGGTTCTAGACTGATCCTAGACTGGTTCTAGACTGATCCTAGACTGGTTCTAGACTGATCCTAGACTGGTTCTAGACTGATCCTAGACTGGTTCTAGACTGATCCTGGACTGGTTCTAGACTGGTTCTAGACTGATCCTAGGCTGGTGCTAGACTGATCCTAGACTGGTTCTAGACTGATCCTGGACTGGTTCTAGACTGATCCTAGACTGGTTCTAGACTGATCCTAGACTGGTTCTAGACTGGTCCTAGACTGGTTCTAGACTGGTTCTAGACTGGTTCTAGACTGATCCTAGACTGGTTCTAGACTGGTCCTAGACTGGTTCTAGACTGGTTCTAGACTGGTTCTAGACTGATCCTAGACTGGTTCTAGACTGGTTCAGAGGAATCTCAGATTGGAGGAGGTGCTGGTTACCGTAGCAACACACAGGAGATAGTTTAACTTGTAGTAAATATAAAAACTATATGATTACGTAACTGTAGTAAAATAAACTAAAATTGTTTTGTGGATGTTTCCAGAATCCAGGTCCAAACCTGAACTCGCAGCAGTCATTTTGACGGCTCTCATTCAAGTAAATGGAATTCTGAAAATTCTGAAAGTTTTGTATCTGTTAATATTTGCTAAACCTGCTGTGTTGAAAAGCGACCAAAATGCTAATCAATTTGTTGCTATGGTAACTAACACTTGTGATTCTCTGCGACTCGGCTCAAAACCAGAACCAGTCCAGGACTGGTCCAGGGCCAGGACCAGGACCTTGGAGATAATGAGATTTAACCACCTGCAATATTAGATGAGTCAAAATGCAGGTACAACTTGAAAAACTAGAATATTGTTTAAAAGAGAGATTAGCATGTTGGGCTGCAGTTAGCATGTTGGGGCTGCAGTTAGCATGTTGGGGCTGCAGTTAGCATGTTGGGCTGCAGTTAGCATGTTGGGGCTGCAGTTAGCATGTTGGGACTGCAGTTAGCATGTTGGGCTGCAGTTAGCATGTTGGGGCTGCAGTTAGCATGTTGGGGCTGCAGTTAGCATGTTGGGACTGCAGTTAGCATGTTGGGCTACAGTTAGCATGTTGGGGCTGCAGTTAGCATGTTGGGCTGCAGTTAGCATGTTGGGGCTGCAGTTAGCATGTTGGGCTACAGTTAGCATGTTGGGGCTGCAGTTAGCATGTTGGGCTGCAGTTAGCATGTTGGGCTACAGTTAGCATGTTGGGGCTGCAGTTAGCATGTTGGGCTGCAGTTAGCATGTTGGGGCTGCAGTTAGCATGTTGGGGCTGCAGTTAGCATGTTGGGACTGCATTAAAAAATGCATTTCAAACACATTTAAATCAGCCTAGGCTCACCAAAGTGAAAAATAAAAAACAGCAACAATAAGAATACACATAAAAAATACACAAATAAAGGCACTTTTTAACCATATTATAATTTTCCCAGTTTCACCAGTATCGTCCCGTAAACCCTGAGTAAAGTACGTACCATGGGTCATGCAGAGGACCAGGACGAGCAGTACCGTGACCTGCAGGACTCTCATGGTGTTATTCCTCAGAGGTATTTTAGTTTTAGCTTCAGCGAGGTTCAGCTGCTGCGTGTCTTCTCCTCCGACTCCGACTCCTTCTTATACGATTCTGGTGACAGGCGGGAGATTCAGATCCGTCACCTATTTTTCTCCAAACAATAACTTTTGTCTTTGTTTCTTTGTGGCTAAAGTGTGTAAGGGATACACGGGGCGTTACCGCGGAGATCAGGTGATGTGGACGGGTCTGACCTGGTTCTCCGACCGGCACAGAACCTCAGAGGCTGAAGGACTCTCCCGATTTACTACAAATACTGTTATTCTTCCACATTTATGGACTTTATGAACGATTATGGACCTTGGTCATCTGCCGCTTATGGTCCAATGGCTCTATGTGTATTTCCTGTGTTGATTCTCTAATCTGTGTTGGAGAATGGACAGTTCAAAGTCCTCTGAGATAAATAACAAACAAATTATTTGATACCGATAATTAATAGTCACTGATATTCAACTACATACATTTTTGCACTGGCCTTAATTATCTTTGAGGACTTTGCAAAGTTGTCGATTTGCCAAGAGCAGATCAGAGAATCAAATCCTTTCAGCGCAGGAAATGCCTTAACAACAAACACACTGGTTCTTTGTGAGCGGGATGACCGTAAATGTCCAAACATGTCCTGCATCATTTCTCTTTAAATGGATTGGCCTTTCTGATTGGACGTCTGACCAACGTTTGCATCGTCACCTAGCAACTGTCCTAGCAACCATCTTAGTAACACACACGCCCCCTGTTAAGGCGCAAACAAGCCTAACCCCTTGTTCCAGTTGGCCTCTTCCACATTAAGGCTAACACTATGGGGACCTATGAGGACCTATGGGGACCTATGGGGACCTATGAGGACCTATGGGGACCTATGAGGACCTATGGGGACCTATGAGGACCTATGGGGACCTATGAGGACCTATGGGGACCTATGAGGACCTATGGGGACCTATAAAGACCTATGGGGACCTATGAGGACCTATGAGGACCTATGGGGACCTATGAGGACCTATGGGGACCTATGAGGACCTATGAGGACCTATGGGGACCTATGAGGACCTATGGGGACCTATGAAGACCTATGGGGACCTATGGGGACCTATGAGGACCTATGGGGACCTATGAGGACCTATGAGGACCTATGGGGACCTATGAGGACCTATGGGGACCTATGAGGACCTATGAGGACCTATGGGGACCTATGAGGACCTATGGGGACCTATGAAGACCTATGGGGACCTATGAGGACCTATGGGGACCTATGAGGACCTATGGGGACCTATGGGGACCTATGAGGACCTATGGGGACCTATGAGGACCTATGAGGACCTATGGGGACCTATGAGGACCTATGAGGACCTATGGGGACCTATGAGGACCTATGGGGACCTATGAGGACCTATGGGGACCTACGGGTGGGAGAGATCCTAGTTTTTGTAATAAATCAGTTTTATACAGTGCTTTTCTGGACTCTCAAAGTCTCTTCACATCATTATTCTCTCTAAACACAGTAGTGATAAACTACTGTAGCCACAGCTGCCCTGGGGCACACTGACAGAAGCCCCTCCCACCACCAACCATTCACACACACACCAGACTCATTCTAATGTGGGGGAAGTGTCTTGCCTAAGGACACAACGGCAGTTTGGCACTTTACAGCCGCAGCCGCCCCACTGTGGCACCTGCTGTTCCCAGAGGTTAAGTGTCGAGGTTAAGGCCGATGCTCTACCAACTGAGCTACTGTCGCCTTATTCTTTGGTTTCTGTGGAAGCCTGTGGTTGGAGCGGGTTAAGTTGGTCTAAATCAGAGGTGGCTACTTCGGAACTATCTGGATTTAAAAACTGGATTGACTGGATTCTGGAATGAAATGGGATTTGATACGTCCTTTTCACACCAGGGCTGTATTTTATTTAGAATGTTGTCACACAATCATAAAACGTTAAATAACAATAGAGCCAACAACTGGATTCCAGAGAGTCTGAGATTTACAACAAGGTACAGCATGACTGTGTTGGTGGAGCTGAAGTTGGTTGGATGACACTGTCAAAGTGTCAGCAGAGGACCGCAGTTGGCCCGTGGGCCTGAGTTTGAACCTGCCTGGTCTAAATGCTTCTCCTGGATGTAGGTTTTGGGTTTATTGCAGTCAAGGACCTGAAATGGGACAAAAACATGGATCTCGTCGTAAAGACTTCGCCACAAACTCTGAAGATTCTACTTAAAGGTTTTGGAGGATGTTCTACTTCCGGGTGGATCATCACGACTATTGGTCCTCCTCATTGTCAATCATTCTGATGACACGTTCTCGTCCAATCAGAGCAGAGAGTTTGTTCAAAAAGTGGAGGTTCTTTCCTAACGTTTGGAAAATCCTCCTGTTTACCTGAACACTTGTATTGCTGTGTCGCCTTTGGAAGTTTGGGAACATAAAGAGAGATCAAAGGACTGTGAGCCGCCTGTTCTGGACTTTCTTAAGAACAACATCTGAGTCTAAAGTACTGCATTACTGTCGTTACTAACTTTTAGAATGATGTATTTATTTTCTTGTATGGATGGATGTGTTTCTGCTGCATGCCTGAATCCTCCTACGGGGATCAATAAAACATCCGTCTTAAATCCATTGTTTAGAATAAGCATGACAGAAGTGGGACAGTGTCTTCACATGCAGAGGCCCAGATGGTCCCAGATGGTCCCAGATGGTCCCAGAGATACTTCATCTGTCTGTGCAACTATAGGCCCTGTTTACCATAAAAGCACAAAGCATCAGTACTGGGTCAGGACAAACCCTCTCCCAGGACCGGAGTGCAGACAAAGGGCCCGGCGACCTACAGAACATGGCGGTCGGCCCAGATCAGCCTGGGTCAGCCTGGGTGTGATGTCACCTGAAACATATAGGCCACGGAGGTGTTTACATTCTCCACGATGAGAAGTAGAACATTCTGAATCAGGTCAGCTTCCTCCCATGGCCCGGTTTACTGATGCAACCTGCAGATTGTTACTGTGGGAGAAAACTGGAGCGCCGAACTTAGTAATGGGAACCGAAACTACAACTGACTCAAAGAAGAAGATCAAGAAGGAGAAGGAGATCAAGAAGGAGAAGAAGAAGATCAAGAAGGAGAAGATCAAGAAGGAGAAGGAGATCAAGAAGGAGAAGAAGAAGATCAAGAAGGAGAAGATCAAGAAGGAGAAGGAGAAGAAGATCAAGAAGAAGGAGAAGGCAGAAGGAAGAAGAAGAAGGAGAAGAAGAAGAAGGAGGAGAAGATCTGAGCCACTGTTGCTCAGATCTTCCGTCACTGTACTCTGCTCAGCTCAGTATCCATCCATTCATTTTCTTCCGCTTTATCCGAGTCGTGGAGGCAGCAGTCCAAACACTCATATGCTCAGAGACATGTTCCCACAGCTCCCTGCAGGACAGGCCCAGGGGAGGACCCTGCAGGACAGGCCCAGGGGAGGACCCTGCAGGACAGGCCCAGGGGAGGACCCTGCAGGACAGGCCCAGGGGAGGACCCTGCAGGACAGGCCCAGGGGAGGACCCTGCAGGACAGGCCCAGGGGAGGACCCTGCAGGACAGGCCCAGGGGAGGACCCTGCTGGACAGGCCCAGGGGAGGACCCTGCAGGACAGGCCCAGGGGAGGACCCTGCAGGACAGGCCCAGGGGAGGACCCTGCAGGACAGGCCCAGGGGAGGACCGTGCAGGACAGGCCCAGGGGAGGACCCTGCTGGACAGGCCCAGGGGAGGACGTACACAGTGCAAAAAAGGATCAAATATGAGGTAATAATCGAGTGGATTTGATCTTAATCCGACACATTCTGTTTAAAACCAGATTCTCCAACGGGACAAAGACGTTTAGTCTGATTTCAACGATTGCTTTCATTTCTTGTGTCAAGATAATTTGCTTTGTTGCGTTGAGTTTTAAGGCTCAGTCAGAATGTGTTCAGACTAAGATGCATTATTATTTTTCACCCAGTGCAGCGGATTCTCTCAAAGTGAAGTCTGTAAAAGGTAAAGATAGTTTTAGTAAATGTTTTCTAGACTACGTCCAGAAGTCGTCAAAGTCATTTTGGGGGTTTCACATTTTCACAAAGTATTTTGGTCCTAACACAGTAAAGGTTATATAATGTAGCTAGACTTACAGTGTGTGTGTGTGTGTGTCTCTGTGTCTGTGTGTGTGTGTGTGTGTGTCTCTCTGTGTGTGTGTGTGTGTGTGTGTGTGTGTTATCTTCTATCTGGGAAACTGAGCCTACACAGTGTTTTGTCCTCGAGTTACAAATAATTACATACATAATCTTCTGTGTAATGAGTTATTTACCGTCACAAACCTGGACATTGATATGGTTTGGATAGATATCTTTAAAATCTTTCATTTTTTATTCTGTGTAAAAAAGATGTGTTTTCCTTCTTTTTTCCAGTGCCATGTTTTTGTCTGGGTTGAAAAATACAAAATCAAAATTATTTGTTTTGTCATTGTACGCAACAGGAAGTCACTTTGGGATTTTCAATTTGCAAAAGTAAAAATACATGTAAAAAAGTGCATTCAGTTTTTGTGCGATCGTCCCCAAATCGACCATGAACCAGAGAAAGATCCAGGTTACACACACTGACAGATTTGATGGCGGTTGTGGGGACCATGGAGCGGAGATTGTGATGTCACACCTGAAACCCAGCCACAGGAAGTCAAACATGCATCCAGTTCACGGCGTCTTGTTCCACATTCCTGTGAAATAGACCAAAGATCTTAATCCAGACCTGGTTCAGCCTATAGACCAAAGATCTTAATCCAGACCTGGTTCAGCCTATAGACCAAAGATCTTAATCCAGACCTGGTTCAGCCTATAGACCAAAGATCTTAATCCAGACCTGGTTCAGCCTATAGACCAAAGATCTTAATCCAGACCTGGTTCAGCCTATAGACCAAAGATCTTAATCTAGACCTGGTTCAGCCTATAGACCAAAGATCTTAATCTAGACCTGGTTCAGCCTATAGACCAAAGATCTTAATCCAGACCTGGTTCAGCCTATAGACCAAAGATCTTAATCTAGACCTGGTTCAGCCTATAGACCAAAGATCTTAATCTAGACCTGGTTCAGCCTATAGACCAAAGATCTTAATCCAGACCTGGTTCAGCCTATAGACCAAAGATCTTAATCCAGACCTGGTTCAGCCTATAGACCAAAGATCTTAATCCAGACCTGGTTCAGCCTATAGACCAAAGATCTTAATCTAGACCTGGTTCAGCCTATAGACCAAAGATCTTAATCTAGACCTGGTTCAGCCTATAGACCAAAGATCTTAATCCAGACCTGGTTCAGCCTATAGACCAAAGATCTTAATCCAGACCTGGTTCAGCCTATAGACCAAAGATCTTAATCCAGACCTGGTTCAGCCTATAGACCAAAGATCTTAATCCAGACCTGGTTCTGCCTATAGACCAAAGATCTTAATCCAGACCTGGTTCAGCCTATAGACCAAAGATCTTAATCTAGACCTGGTTCAGCCTATAGACCAAAGATCTTAATCTAGACCTGGTTCAGCCTATAGACCAAAGATCTTAATCTAGACCTGGTTCAGCCTATAGACCAAAGATCTTAATCCAGACCTGGTTCAGCCTATAGAGCAAAGATCTTAATCCAGACCTGGTTCAGCCTATAGACCAAAGATCTTAATCCAGACCTGGTTCAGCCTATAGACCAAAGATCTTAATCCAGACCTGGTTCAGCCTATAGACCAAAGATCTTAATCCAGACCTGGTTCAGCCTATAGACCAAAGATCTTAATCTAGACCTGGTTCAGCCTATAGACCAAAGATCTTAATCCAGACCTGGTTCAGCCTATAGAGCAAAGATCTTAATCCAGACCTGGTTCAGCCTATAGACCAAAGATCTTAATCCAGACCTGGTTCAGCCTATAGACCAAAGATCTTAATCCAGACCTGGTTCAGCCAAAGTACAAAATCACACATACAGTTTTATATTTTTTTTATTCTTAATTACGAAATTCACTGGACATGTCTTTTGAGTTTGTATTATCTTAATCATGAATTAATAAAATATTTTTATGCACAAATACCAATAAATATGCACGCATTTTTTTTAGACATGCACGTCTTTATTGACAGTAACCTTACCCCATAGCCGTCCCTCAAGTTACAGTGTATTAATGAATAAATGCACATCACCCTGACTAGAAATGTTTTTTAAGAAGTGAACTAATACATTGCAGAGAAAGCAATTCGTATGGGTTTCTTCTAAGAGTCCATGTGCCATCGACATGTCAGGTACATAGTATAATATATACAATATAATATTGCCCAAGTCATTTTGCATTGTTAAAATGGTAATAAGGAGAAAAACATAACTCTTTACATGTTTTCCAAGAACAGTGGAGAATTAGTTAGGCAATTATGTGATGTAGCTCACGATGTTTCCTATCACAGTTACAGAAGTCACTGACCATAGTTATTGGATGATGTTCCAAGATATTTGTGTTTCTGAGTGTGCACAAATGGATGTTTATGTCTGCTTTCAGTTGCATCCGACTATTGTCAGTGATGGGAATCATGCTCCAGTGCTGAAGCAGGGGAACACGCTCACGTGTGTAACCTGTTTTAAACATGGAGGAGAAGCACAAATGCTCACACACGTGCAAACCCATGAAAGGGCATCTGTTTGTCATGGAGGTATGTTTTAACTTCAAATCCAGGTGTTGTGCAATATTGTAAATGTGTTCTTTAAAGTGATTGTCTAGAGTTTGTCAGAAAGAGAGACAGAGAGGTACTTGATTTGAAAAAAAACAACCCAAGCTCCCTCCCCCTTCCTTTCTGATTGGTCTACACGCTCTTACCGGAAGTATAGCATGATTTATATAATGTTTGTTTTACATTAGTAGGCCCGAGCGCCACCAGGCTGGCACAGGGACTATTGTAATGAAAGTGTGCATAAAACACTGAACCCCCCTCAAACATAAACATGTCATGGTACATGTTTCCTGGACGTACACTGTACTAAAAACTCTGCATTGCAACATTGTTGATGTACAGAGACCATAAAGTCATAAGTGCAAGTCACTGACAATATATTAAACAGGACACCTTTTAGGGCTGCATTTGGTTTTGTGAACTGTTGTTGTTGAATGTAACACATTTTACTCTTATCTAGGTGACAGTTCACACTCTGGCCGAGGCATTTCACCTGCCTCAGCAAGAGGCAATTGAAAAATTCATAAAGGGGCCAAAGTATGAACCATGGTAAGATTATTTAAATATTGATGGACATATTTCACTGTGCACTGCACAATCTAATCTGTGATTGTTCTTTATGGACAGTGAGTTTAAAATGATTGCAAATGATCTGGTGAGGCATTTACCAGAGGAGGCAGCAGGGAGGCTGAAAGCTTTCCAAGAGAGATGGAGATTGGCGCTCTCCTCTGAAGCCTTTCTCTCACGATTATAATAAAAGAGAATTTGTTGCAATATTTGTTTTGTGTTGAACTTATTCAGTGTCTACATTTCAGAGCCATTCAGATAACACAAATTCATAAAAAAGCATGTATATAAAATGCCAGAAAACAATTTGTTCTTTTTGTTTAATCTCCCTCTTCTACATACAAATTTGACAAAACACAATAGTAATGAATGTCTGCTTGTCCCAAAAGGCCAAAGTTGGGCACAAAAATGTTATGGCATGTTCTCTTTATGATCAGTAATGTGGAGACCATGGGTGTAGGAGTGTGTGGTGGTGGTGGTGGTGTAATAATATCTTTAACTTGTAATGTACTTTTCAATCCTGGTATTAGTATTAGATAGCAATATGGCCTACGTGCAGGACTGTACAAGGACTCTACAAGGACTCCATGTTATGACTATGATGTGACTGTCTCTTTGTGACACGTATGTCTTTCCATGTGTGACGTGACAATGACTATATAAACTGTGTACTGCCTTTATTCTGTCTGAGAAAAAGAAACAGAGTAAACCAGTGGAACTTGAGAGAAACTTAAATAAACTTCCAGAGTTTGGCACACCACGATCCGTCTCTGTCTGCCTAATCCTAACAGATTTGGTGGAGAATGCGCGGCTCGGTTTGTGCCATTCTCTGGATTGTTTTGAGGGAGCTTGCTCTGTTTCTTTTCCTCTGCATGAGAGACCGGCATGCTGTGTCTGGGAGCGGAGATTCCAGCAGGCTGGAAGAGCTGTTCCTGGATGCTTCTTGTCGCTTCTGTCACTTTTGTTTTTTAAATTGAAGATTCCGACGCGGAAAAGAGTTGGCAGACCTCTCGGACAGCCCGTGCGCACCTCTTTGACAAGAATAAGGTAAGCAGACACCTTTTTAAATGTAAAGTCTGCATAATTGGATACTAGCTAAATTTTTTGAGGTCTGTCGAACTCTCTAAATTGTGTTCAAATAAGTGTTGGCCATTAAAGTGAATAGGATCCATAAAGTGAAAAGTGTTGGCCATTAAAGTGAATAGGATCCATAAAGTGAAAAGTGTTGGCCATTAAAGTGTATAGGATCCATAAAGTGAAAAGTGTTGGCCATTAAAGTGAATAGGATCCATAAAGTGAAAAGTGTTGGCCATTAAAGTGAATAGGATCCATAAAGTGAAAAGTGTTGGCCATTAAAGTGAATAGGATCCATAAAGTGAAAAGTGTTGGCCATTAAAGTGAATAGGATCCATAAAGTGAAAAGTGTTGGCCATTAAAGTGAATAGGATCCATAAAGTGAAAAGTGTTGGCCATTAAAGTGAATAGGATCCATAAAGTGAAAAGTGTTGGCCATTAAAGTGTATAGGATCCATAAAGTGAAAAGTGTTGGCCATTAAAGTGTATAGGATCCATAAAGTGAAAAGTGTTGGCCATTAAAGTGAATAGGATCCATAAAGTGAAAAGTGTTGGCCATTAAAGTGAAAAGGATCCATAAAGTGAAAAGTGTTGGCCATTAAAGTGAGGATCCATAAAGTGAAAAGTGTTGGCCATTAAAGTGAATAGGATCCATAAAGTGAAAAGTGTTGGCCATTAAAGTGAATAGGATCCATAAAGTGAAAAGTGTTGGCCATTAAAGTGAAAAGGATCCATAAAGTGAAAAGTGTTGGCCATTAAAGTGAGGATCCATAAGTGAAAAGTGTTGGCCATTAAAGTGAGGATCCATAAAGTGTAAAGGCCATAAGTGTTGGATCCAAAAGTGAAACCATGGTGTAATAATAAAAGCAATAAAAAGGGAAATGTGTTAAGGAGGCCTTTGTTACAAAAGCTTTGAAATTGACGAATTTCAGGCTGATAAATGACAAAAGTACATAAGCAACAATATTTCAGTGATCACGGTTTAAATTACATACAGAAAAAGGGAGTTTTTGTTTTTGGCGTGAACAGAGTTCACCGGAGAATGCAGAGTTTTATCTAAAGTTGAGCTATGAGAGCTTTCGTGAGTTATTTACATTTTTTTACCGAGTTTTATCTACAGTTGAGCTATGAGAGGGTTGTATCCAACAGTTGTTTTTGTTTTTTAGAAAGAGATTTTAAGTTTAAATTAGTTTGTTACCTCGATAAAATAGAAGCGTAAACGTTAAAGACAAGAGTGCCTTTTGTTACTAGTGTGGAAAGTGATCACTTCTAGATTTGGATGACAAAAGTATAAAGAACAACATCAGTTATATTCGCTTAACAAAGTAATCTTGAAAGTTATTCTTCTGTATCTTTCTGCCTGTGTGTGCGCCGCTCTATCTGCTGCCGTTGTCAGGGAAACGGCCCCCTCCTTCGCTGCTCTGGCTGTGAATCTGAAGCAAAGCTACTGCTTTAGGACTTTTGGCTTTTCATAGTTGTTATTCCGTTAAATTTGCTAAATTTGCCATTTGAACATTGTGTTAGACACAGTTAAACGTTTTTAAACACCATTAGGGAATAGAAGTTTTGAATTAGTATGTTTTTGAAACCCAAAGATTAGTACAAAAAGCTTTGCTTTTCTTTTAGATCTGCTGCTTATTTTGTGAGTCCATTATTGTATCTCTGATATATTTCATAGCTGTTTGTGAGAATTTTTTCATGTATTTTTTATTTTAGTTACAAAAGCCGTTTTTCAAACATTTAAATTAGAATCTGTTAAAAGTGATTAATGATTGTAGACTTCGTCTAAAAAAGAAAGAGGGAATTAGGCTGTAAAAGTATTATATTATTAAGTTAAACTACCCAATTCACATGCAAGTGGTGACTTTTGTTTTTGTTTTGACTACACGCCTGACCTTGTTGCTCCTGCTGATGCCACAGCAGAGGAGCCTGGTCTAAAATGTGCTCCAATTCATACTGACTTCATTTGAAAAATGCTGCAATTATTTTAAATTAGTAAAATATATGCTGAGATAAATGCATAGATAATTAAACACAGTACAAAAGTACATAATACATATTTTAAAGTTTGAAGGTTTAAGAGATTTGAGTCTTGTTTTTTATTAAGAGAGTTTCTGGTCTTAAAAATGTCATCATTAGTAAGATAATAAGTAATCTTTTATTTACATAGCGCTTGGGAAAACCCAGAGCGCTCAAATTGTTTTGACTTCAGAGAGAAAAACAATCTCATTCACAATCTCTGTTGTTTTTAATTTGACTATAAGGTTGTTTTCCAGAACCAAGAGCACACACTGTACAGGGTCACTGGACTGCTGGACACTGGACACCAAAGCCCACCCAGCCACAGGTCACAGATCAAAGAGCAAAGGGAAATGCCACCTCCTTGCCCCTCCCCCCACTACAGAAGTAAGTGGGAGTGAGACCGGGGCCATGAAAGAGAGGTATCTGGAGACGTGATGGGTGGAGCGTCAGGTAGAGACCTAGAGGGAGTTGAAAGTGTGTCTACGTGGTTTACATCACCACAGTGTGACCTTTGAGACCTACAGGTGGTTCGTGGAGTCTGGAGACACAACCCCAAAATTCATATACACACACACATACACACATACACTCACACATTCACATTTACATATAGATACATGAAAAAGCAGAACATGAGGAAAAAAGCATTTTAAAAGTTTACTCCAATGTAAACACATTAATTGTCTATCACTTGAATCTTTATTTGAATCAGTATTTTTTGAGACCAGAAATGTTCATTTGAATTCTATATTGTCATGGACATAATTGACCTCTGTCCTGACACTTTTGATTTGTTGATTTTGTACTGTGTGAAGTAATTACATTGATGAGAATTAGATCTGATAAAAACACAAATTAGAGAAGTAAACTGCGCTTGCTTTTGTCTAAGGGACATTAGCAACAGCATGAATAGAAATTGTCTTTAAAGTAGAATCAAAGTGACTTAACCATAGAAAGTAACTATTGCATAACAAGCTGTGTACAGGAACTGTGAGACTGCACCATTGACCAGAAGTGCATCGCAAATGACCTGATGTGCTTCAAGTGAAAAGACTGTATCTGGAGATCTGATGTCCAACTGGAGAGACCAGAACCATGGCTTGGACCCTACTGATGTCCAAGATGACCTGACCTGATGACGACTGAGACTCACCCTCAGGGGACCCTGAGGACCTGAGGATCTGAGAGAGAAAAAACTGGGGAGTGATGTTTATATTTTTGAAATCATACATTGATGAGTGCTAAATGAGAGAGATACTCATGATTCTTCTTTTGTTTTTGTTTGTCCCTAGCTTCTGGACATCTGATGATCTATTGGACACAGCCATTTGCAGAACAAGAACCAGCCAATGAAAACGTCTATTGCCGATGCTATTGCTACAACCAGAAACTGTGACAAATGCAATATACATGTTAAGTATTCAGACATCTGACAGACAAAAACTTTGAAAATGATAAAGTTTGAGTATTGTAGCGTTTTAGTAGATGTTAAATAGTAGTAAAAGAGTAGAATTTGACTTCCTTTGTTGTTCATAAACACATTTCCACATAAGAGTTAAAATAGTACCATACAATGTTATCCTTTTGATAGATCAGCTATAATATTAGAATCAGAGTATTTTAGAGATATTAAAAGTGACAGAAGTCACAGATTAGAAATATGCCTTTGCTCAAGCTGCAGCCGAGCTTTTGAGTTAAAAAATAGAGTAAATATAGGAATAGATAAATGCATCAACCATAGATGCTTTCAAAAATAGAGATTATTTGTAGCCAGTGCTAATATCAAATGGTAAAGGTACCATTTCACAAGCATTTACTTCAAAAGTAGATAAAGTTAATTACAGTTTATGTACAGTTTTATTAGATACTTGCCAAATTCACTTGTGTTCAAACATGAGTGAATGTTGACAATACAAAAAGTCCATATGAGTGTAGCCTAGATTAATGCCTAGATCAATGAGATAGATTAGAACCAACAGAGATTCAAAAGCATTTAAAAGCATTTTGATGCATTTGGGTGTAGCACAAAAACACAATAGTAGATATTTGGATATCTTTGAGAAGTTTCCAGCACAAACACCATTGTAGAACATTGACCCCAACCCCAAACCTGCTAAAATAGATTAGCTCTTGTAAGGATAATACTAATTTGATTAAAGATGTACATTCATCCCAAACTGCCTGACAATAATATCTTTAGATAATAAAAAGTAATAAATCACTGACCACTATAGAAGTGTAAATGTTGACCATTTGCCTTACTGTGTTCACAGTTTTATTCCTGAGAATGAGAGTAGACATGGAGCAAAATCCCACTGATAATATGCCACTGATAATGAGAGTGTAAAACCACAGAGAGATTTGTTAGATTAAAATGTATGTTTAAGAATATGGCTCAATAGAAGCAAATATGCAAACATATTTGTAAATAGATTAGAATAGTTTAAACTATAGTGAATAGAGAGTAAAGTACACAGTCTAAGATTAAAAAGTGAAAATAATACAGTGAAATAAGTGAAGTGTAGTGTAAACAATTAGCATTAGAATAAAAGTATAAAGTAAGAAAAGTGAAATTAGCTTCAAATTTGAGACTCAGCTCGTTTTTGTCTGTGTTTTGACTGAATCTGCTGAGTTCTTGTGTGTCCAATAGTGTTTGTTTGTTTTTATTTTTGTTTGTTTTTATGTTTGATTTGTTTTTTGTTTTTGTTTTTTTCCCAGGATAGAGGATAAAATCCACTGATATTGATTTGATGATTATGAGTTTAATGCATACATTTTCTTTGTTTTTAATAATTTTTTGAAGTTTATTTTTTGGAATTTTTTTTTTTTTTTTCTTCTTTTTCCACTTTATTGATTGATCAAATTGAGTGATCACATGTGATTATGTGATCAAAGGGGAGGGTATTAGTATTAGATAGCAATATGGCCTACGTGCAGGACTGTACAAGGACTCTACAAGGACTCCATGTTATGACTATGATGTGACTGTCTCTTTGTGACACGTATGTCTTTCGATGTGTGACGTGACAATGACTATATAAACTGTGTACTGCCTTTATTCTGTCTGAGGAAGAGAAACAGAGTAAACCAGTGGAACTTGAGAGCAACTTAAATAAACTTCCAGAGTTTGGCACACCACGATCCGTCTCTGTCTGCTAAATCCTAACACTGTGTTGACGAGTTTCTCAAAACGCCACACTAGTCTTTATTCATTTATTCCACACAGTGTGTCACAGCTGGGTTGGAGGATGCCAGGCTACTAATCTGTGCTATTGGCCACCACCAAGCAGTCTCTCACTATGTCCACACATGTGGGTGAAGTGCATTGCTCAAGAACATACCAGACTGCACTTGGGGCAGCCAGGATTTGAGCCACCAACCATAGGCCCCTTTTATAAATGAATGTACACATTAGACATAAGCACTGGCATTATTTGACTCATTAACTTTTGTCCTGAGCTGCTTCAAATCCCTATTGATTGATAGTCTGAAGTAATGGCAGCTTTTGTAGGCAAATTTACTACTTTGATATTTACAAAATTCGTTCATTTTCCCCCAATAAATAATATTGACAATGACATGCGCCATAAAATTCATTATTGCGCATAAATTCATTGGGCATAGATAGTACTCACTACTACTCATACCCGTATTATAATAGATCCATGCTCATACACGCTGTTAGCAGGCCTGGCTTTGAGCGGCTGGATGGCAGTGAGATAAACCCAAACAAAGTTGACGGAGGCAGGCTTCAGCTTGGTCCACTTATTTTTATTTTCTGTTTTTCCTTTTTTTTAAAGTGACCAGTGCAGACAAAGAAAAGGGTGCAAAAATGCAAACCAAACCAACACAGTGGATGAAGGACAGGAGCATGTGTTCCCCAGCAGCAGGACCAATGGAATGGTAAAAATGGGCGCCTTATATACTACTGGGTAAAACCAATTAAAACTCCAGGGGTATAGCATTAACATTAGCTTCTAAAAACTATGTTAAAACCCTCCATTAAAATACCAATAACCAGTTACAATAATAAAACACCCCCCTACAAAAATATACTCCTAAAACACCCTCCTACAAAAATATCTATACCAACTATGACTAAAAACAGTGCTAGATCCCCCCTCCACCAATTCATCGACTTGGTCCAGCCGGAACCATAAATGCCGGTGTTTGTGGCCCGGGGACCCTTTTGGCCCACGCACCTGGACACAAGACAGTGGTGAGTAAACACCTTTTTAAAATACATATCACAGCCACACTTATATCATTCACCCACTAAAACCACACATCACACACACCCGAACCCATACCAAACACAACTAACTCAAACACCACATATATTGCACAAAGCCCCACTCAAACTGTTTTGTTTGTCTCCGCAGACCGGACTCTGGACAACCCAAGCCCTCAATAAATGTCTTTCTACCCAACAGTTGTGTGCAATTTATTATATGTGCCAATTAGCATGTGACAATATGTGTACAGTGCAATTTAAAGTGTGATGTGACATTTAAAAGGTAAATTCATAAAGTGCAGTGCGATATTACCCGTAAAGAACAGCTGTTCTTTACACACGCGGAGTGGGCGTGTCGAGTAGTGACGTCACTACCCGACACGCCCACTACTCGACACGCCTCCGTACTGCAGGCCGCAGACAGATACACTTGAAAAAGTCTTAAAACTCTTAAATCGATCTAATCCCAAATTAAGACACATGTTTTGCCTAATTTCAGCATTTTTAGACTATTTTCTCATCACTTTTCACTCTATGTTCTGCTCTGGCCCTCACAGAACGCTCCGGGTCGAATCTCTCTGATCTGTGACATCATAGCTAGACCCCGCCCCCTTGTCAATCAGCACAAACCACAAAAACAACCCAATATTATTAAAAAAATGACTTTATGCCAAGTGAGAATACGGACTTTGTGGACACATTCGTAACAGCGCAGCCGTACAGAGAACCGTCAATAATGATCTTTAGAAAGAAACACAATCCTAGAAGAACACAACCCAAGGATCCTGTCGCACAAACCCAACATGAGAACAAGGCTTTCCTGGTTATCAGCCAGAAAATGGAGTAAAAATGTATATCAAAAACTCCCAGACATTTCCCTCTAATCTGCATCGTAGAGAGGGAGGAGGAGACTTTGTTTTAAAATGACGTATATTCAAAGTGGTAACCATGGAAACGGTGAGATCCTTCCATTCAGTCGTCAAAAAACAGCATATAAAAATATACAGCAATGCAGAGGTTTGAACCGGGCCACGCGGGAAAAGGTGAGATTATGAGCCTTTGAAAGTGAAAGTAAAAGTGCTTTTGTACCTGTGCTAAAAGTTTATTTCATACAATTTATACAAAATAAAAACTGAAATATTAAATGAGATTCGAACTGAACTCATTTGAAACGAAATCTGATATTTGATGTTTTTGATGTTAAGAGAGAGACCAGAGAGAGACCAGAGAGAGACCGGAGAGAGACCAGAGAGAGACCAGAGAGAGACCAGAGAGAGACCAGAGAGAGACCAGAGAGAGACCAGAGAGAGACCAGAGAGAGACCAGAGAGAGACCGGAGAGAGACCAGAGAGAGACCAGAGAGAGGCCAGAGAGAGAGACCAGAGAGAGAGAGAGAGACCAGAGAGAGACCAGAGAGAGATCAGAGAGAGAGACCAGAGAGAGACCAGAGAGAGACCAGAGAGAGAGACCAGAGAGAGACCAGAGAGACACCAGAGAGAGAGACCAGAGAGAGAGACCAGAGAGAGACCAGAGAGACACCAGAGAGACACCAGAGAGAGACCAGAGAGAGAGACCAGAGAGAGACCAGAGAGAGACCGGAGAGAGACCAGAGAGAGACCAGAGAGAGACCAGAGAGAGACCGGAGAGAGACCAGAGAGAGACCAGAGAGAGACCAGAGAGAGGCCAGAGAGAGAGACCAGAGAGAGACCAGAGAGAGAGACCAGAGAGAGACCAGAGAGAGATCAGAGAGAGACCAGAGAGAGACCAGAGAGAGACCAGAGAGAGACCAGAGAGAGACACCAGAGAGAGAGACCAGAGAGAGACCAGAGAGAGACCAGAGAGACACCAGAGAGACACCAGAGAGAGAGACCAGAGAGAGAGACCAGAGAGAGACCAGAGAGAGACCAGAGAGAGACCAGAGAGAGACCAGAGAGACACCAGAGAGAGACCAGAGAGAGACCAGAGAGAGAGACCAGAGAGAGACCAGAGAGAGAGACCAGAGAGAGAGACCAGAGAGAGACCAGAGAGACCAAAGAGAGACCAGAGAGAGACCAGAGAGAGACCAGAGAGACCAAAGAGAGACCAGAGAGACCAAAGAGAGACCAGAGAGAGACCAGAGAGAGACCAGAGAGAGACCAGAGAGAGACCAGAGAGAGACCACTGTGTCTGTTTGATTTTCTGATCCGTGTCGACGAATCGACAACTTGGTAAAGTCCTTTTACGAGGCTAAAAACATAGAATAGAATTGTTGTGATGAAAAACAGTTAAACATTATTTATTAGAAATTTAAAGCTGCTGAACCTAAAGTTTTGTTTCGAGACGGAAATGTTGTTTGTCGCAATAGAAAAAGTGTGAGAAATGTGTTTATTGTGGATAAATCCGCCGTCATCTCCCCAGGTCATTGTGCTGACGTGATCCAACAGTCCCTGTGAGTCACTATTTGACCCTTTGGGCTCAGACAGAAGAATTAGATTTTTACATGAGCTTTGAAAATAGAGACCACAGCTTTAAGTCTCGCACCAAATGTTAGTGCTATAAGAACCAAGTGGAACTCTGAGGAGCACAGGGACTGGCCTCCTGCTAAGACTGAGGAGCACAGGGACTGGCCTCCTGCTAAGACTCTGAGGAGCACAGGGACTGGTCTCCTGCTAAGACTGAGGAGCACAGGGACTGGCCTCCTGCTGGGACTCTGAGGAGCACAGGGACTGGTCTCCTGCTAAGACTGAGGAGCACAGGGACTGGCCTCCTGCTGGGACTCTGAGGAGCACAGGGACTGGCCTCCTGCTGGGACTCTGAGGAGCACAGGGACTGGCCTCCTGCTAAGACTCTGAGGAGCACAGGGACTGGTCTCCTGCTAAGACTGAGGAGCACAGGGACTGGCCTCCTGCTGGGACTCTGAGGAGCACAGGGACTGGTCTCCTGCTAAGACTGAGGAGCACAGGGACTGGCCTCCTGCTGGGACTCTGAGGAGCACAGGGACTGGTCTCCTGCTGGGACTCTGAGGAGCACAGGGACTGGCCTCCTGCTGGGACTCTGAGGAGCACAGGGACTGGCCTCCTGCTGGGACTCTGAGGAGCACAGGGACTGGCCTCCTGCTGGGACTCTGAAGAGCACAGGGACTGGTCTCCTGCTGGTCCCAGAGTCAGGACTAAACATGGGGAGACAGTGTTTCAGATTTATGCAGCTAAAAACAGTCTTCCAGAAAACGTGAGACGGGCAATATTCAAATCCAGGTTAAAAACAGATTTAATCCTGACTTTCTGATTTAAAGCCTTGTCTTGTGAGTTGCCGTGTGTGGACTGTGCTATACCAATAACCTTGCCTAATGCTAAAGGGTTATGAACATATGACATCAGTGACTTTTCCGCGTGGCCTCGCACCAGCATTTTTGTGTTACAATTTGAGTAAACTTCTGAACCATCAAACGACAGAATAAAAATAACATATGTACATGTAGATACGGATACAGGTGTAAAAAATAAAAGAATACAGAATACATACAGGTGAACAGAACCATGAACAGAACCATGAACAGAACCATGAACAGAACCATGAACACGCTCAGAGCAGAGGAGTCATTCTGTGTCCGTCCTAAAAACAACAAAGTTCACAATCTGGTCCCAAAGAGTTCCATCCACATGGACGGCGTGCTCCGGTGTCTGGCTGTGACTGCCCTTCCTCTGATTGGCTGCGTCCGTCCTGAGAAAAGGTACTTGTAGAAGAAGAAAGCAGTTTGTTGCTGGGGGACGTGAATGCTTCTCGGGCACAAGACGCCATTTTGTGTCCACGGAAATCACAGTTGCATCTTTTTGTTTTCCCCCCGTTTGGATTGAATGGTATAGACCAGGTGAGAGACCAGGGGAGAGACCAGGGGAGAGACCAGGGGAGAGACCAGGGGAGAGACCAGGTGAGAGACCAGGGGAGAGACCAGGAGAGAGACCAGGGGAGAGACCAGGTGAGAGACCAGGGGAGAGACCAGGAGAGAGACCAGGGGAGAGACCAGGTGAGAGACCAGGGGAGAGACCAGGGGAGAGACCAGGGGAGAGACCAGGGGAGAGACCAGGGGAGAGACCAGGTGAGAGACCAGGTGAGAGACCAGGGGAGAGACCAGGTGAGAGACCAGGGGAGAGACCAGGGGAGAGACCAGGTGAGAGACCAGGTGAGAGACCAGGTGAGAGACCAGGGGAGAGACCAGGTGAGAGACCAGGGGAGAGACCAGGTGAGAGACCAGGTGAGAGACCAGGGGAGAGACCAGGGGAGAGACCAGGGGAGAGACCAGGTGAGAGACCAGGGGAGAGACCAGGGGAGAGACCAGGGGAGAGACCAGGGGAGAGACCAGGTGAGAGACCAGGTGAGAGACCAGGGGAGAGACCAGGGGAGAGACCAGGTGAGAGACCAGGGGAGAGACCAGGTGAGAGACCAGGGGAGAGACCAGGGGAGAGACCAGGTGAGAGACCAGGGGAGAGACCAGGTGAGAGACCAGGTGAGAGACCAGGTGAGAGACCAGGGGAGAGACCAGGGGAGAGACCAGGTGAGAGACCAGGTGAGAGACCAGGGGAGAGACCAGGTGAGAGACCAGGGGAGAGACCAGGGGAGAGACCAGGGGAGAGACCAGGTGAGAGACCAGGTGAGAGACCAGGGGAGAGACCAGGGGAGAGACCAGGTGAGAGACCAGGGGAGAGACCAGGGGAGAGACCAGGTGAGAGACCAGGGGAGAGACCAGGGGAGAGACCAGGGGAGAGACCAGGGGAGAGACCAG
Organism: Knipowitschia caucasica; assembly: GCA_964034765.1. NCBI lineage: Eukaryota > Metazoa > Chordata > Actinopteri > Gobiiformes > Gobiidae > Knipowitschia > Knipowitschia caucasica. The sequence goes on along the minus strand of OZ035844.1, from coordinate 1,099,472 downwards.
GGGAGAGACCAGGGGAGAGACCAGGTGAGAGACCAGGTGAGAGACCAGGGGAGAGACCAGGGGAGAGACCAGGTGAGAGACCAGGGGAGAGACCAGGTGAGAGACCAGGGGAGAGACCAGGGGAGAGACCAGGGGAGAGACCAGGCGAGAGACCAGGTGAGAGACCAGGGGAGAGACCAGGGGAGAGACCAGGGGAGAGACCAGGGGAGAGATCAGGGGAGAGACAAGGGGAGGCAGGACCAGGGGAGACAGGACCAGGGGAGACAGGACCAGGGGAGCAAGGACCAGGGGAGACAGGACCAGGGGAGACAGGACCAGGGGAGACAGGACCAGGGGAGCAAGGACCAGGGGAGCAAGGACCAGGGGAGCAAGGACCAGGGGAGACAGGACCAGGGGAGACAGGACCAGGGGAGACAGGACCAGGGGAGACAGGACCAGGGGAGACAGGACCAGGGGAGACAGGACCAGGGGAGCAAGGACCAGGGGAGACAGGACCAGGGGAGACAGGACCAGGGGAGACAGGACCAGGGGAGACAGGACCAGGGGAGACAGGACCAGGGGAGACAGGACCAGGGCAGGTTGAGAAGCTAGTAAACAGATCTTGTGTTTCTAATGTGGTGAAAGTGTAAAACAGCCGGAACAATCAGTTGTGTCCCTAGGGTGCTGTGGCGAGGGCGGGGTCCTTAGGGTGCTGTGGCAGGGCGGGCGGGGTCCTTAGGGCGGGGTGGGGTCCTTTGGGTGCTGTGTGGAGCAGGGTGGGGTCCTTTGGGTGCTGTGGCGAGGGCGGGGTGGGGTCCTTTGGGTGCTGTGGCGAGGGCGGGGTAGGGTCCTTAGGGTGCTGTGTGGAGCAGGGTGGGGTCCTTTGGGTGCTGTGGCGAGGGCGGGGTAGGGTCCTTAGGGTGCTGTGTGGAGCAGGGTGGGGTCCTTTGGGTGCTGTGGCGAGGGCGGGGTGGGGTCCTTAGGGTGCTGTGTGGAGCAGGGTGGGGTCCTTTGGGTGCTGTGGCGAGGGCGGGGTGGGGTCCTTTGGGCGGGGTGGGGTCCTTTGGGTGCTGTGTGGAGCGGGGTGAGGTCCTCAGGGTGCTGTGGCGAGGGCGGGTGAGGTCCTTAGGGTGCTGTGGCGAGGGCGGGGTAGGGTCCTTAGGGTGCTGAGTTGGGGTGGGGCGGGGTCCCTAGGGCGCGGTGGTGATTGCGTTCAGGTCTTTCATGAGGCCCTCCAGGTGGGCCATCTCCTCCGTCAGCTCGTCGGGTTCGTAGCTCTGCGGGAGAGGCACAGGAGGGGGGGCGTTACTGCGCGAGGCGGAGGAGGGCGTCAGGGAGGCCAGGACCTGCAGGAGAGCCAGGGGGGAAGAGGGGGAGAGGGGGAGAGGGGGGAGAGCAAGCCCAGGTCAGTCAGGTTAGGAGGGCAGGGGGAGGGGCTGATGCTGAGGCAAAGACTGCAGCTGATGTCCTGTACCTGTGATACCTGGACCTGGGGTAAGTCTGGGGTAGACCTGAGGCTGGATTATGGCGTTAATAATCTGGTTTATCGACGCCTCTTTATGCTGCCTTTACCTTTTTACTCTAACGACTTCTCTGCACCTGGAGCCAAAGAGATTCCTAGTTTGTGACCTCCTGTGACCTCCTGTGACCTCCTGTGACCTCCTGTGACCTCCTGTAACCTACGATGGCAATAAAAAACATCTGGTTCTGGACCGGGTCTTGCTTTTTTATTAACCAAAAAATATAGAGAAGTATAGAGTTGTTCTATACTTTATATTAACCTCATTCTTCTGTTCTTTAACTGGTAATACAACACTGACATTTCCCTTGCACTTTACAGCTTCCGAACTAAAGACCTGCTGAGCTTTGGAGACCAGACCAGGCCAAGTCCAGAATTATGATCACATGGTCAGACAGTGGCCCCGACTTGGCCCCGACTTAGCCCCGACTTAGTCCCGACTTAGTCCCGACTTAGTCCCGACTTAGTCCCGACTTAGTCCCGACTTAGTCCCGACTTAGTCCCGACTTAGTCCCGACTTAGTCCCGACTTAGTCCCGACTTAGTCCCGACTTAGTCCCGACTTAGCCCCGACTTAGCCCCGACTTAGCCCCGACTTAGCCCCGACTTAGCCCCGACTTATCCCCGACCTATGTGTTTTATAACCTCATTCTAGCTCATACATTTAGCTCGTTTGCTAGCACTGCCCTTGTCACCCTAGAAATAAAACGCTTCCCATTGAAAGTCCACGTCTTTGCAGCAGGAACAGCCCCTTACTGTATGAATGAAATGAGAATGGGTCAAAGAAACTGAAGCCAAAAGAAAAAAGCAGCCGGAAAAACATCCAGAAAAGCATTCCAAATAAACGAAACAAAAAAGCAACAAAATCATTCCAGGTGTTTTTGAAAAGTTATTGATTAAAAGACAAACATGCGCCGACAGAAGCGACAGAAGCAGACGGAAAAGAGGAGAAACAGAGAGACAGAGTTAACGGCGGCGTCCGGACGGTTCCTGTGAGCGTGAGGTCAGAGGAGCACGTCGATGTTCAGGAAGACGTGTCCGAGACTCACACTGTCCACGTCCTCCAACATCCGGCTGGTCTCCGGGACGTCCGGGGCGTTGGGCACCGTCACGATCATCGGGGTCCGCGTCCGGCCCAGGGTCCCGATGGAGGCCGTCTTCACCACGTGGGGGTGGCTGGGAGCGCCTGGGGGGGCAGGGGGAGGCCGTCAGGAGAAGTGTAAACGAAAAGGTGCACTTTCATTAAAGTCATTTTAAGTCAAGTTTTTAAGTGTGTGTCCTGGGTCTACAGCCCCAGTCCTGGGTCTACAGCCTCAGTCCTGGGTCTACAGCCTCAGTCGTGGGTCTACAGCCTCAGTCCTGGGTCTACAGCCTCAGTCCTGGGTCTACAGCCTCAGTCCTGGGTCTACAGTCTCAGTCCTGGGTCTACAGTCTCAGTCCTGGGTCTACAACCTCAGTCCTGGGTCTACAACCTCAGTCCTGGGTCTACAGCCTCAGTCCTGGGTCTACAGCCTCAGTCCTGGGTCTACAGCCTCAGTCCTGGGTCTACAGCCTCAGTCGTGGGTCTACAGCCTCAGTCCTGGGTCTACAGCCTCAGTCCTGGGTCTACAGCCTCAGTCCTGGGTCTACAGTCTCAGTCCTGGGTCTACAGTCTCAGTCCTGGGTCTACAACCTCAGTCCTGGGTCTACAACCTCAGTCCTGGGTCTACAGCCTCAGTCCTGGGTCTACAGCCTCAGTCCTGGGTCTACAGCCTCAGTCCTGGGTCTACAGCCTCAGTCGTGGGTCTACAGCCTCAGTCCTGGGTCTACAGCCTCAGTCCTGGGTCTACAGTCTCAGTCCTGGGTCTACAGTCTCAGTCCTGGGTCTACAACCTCAGTCCTGGGTCTACAACCTCAGTCCTGGGTCTACAGCCTCAGTCCTGGGTCTACAGCCTCAGTCCTGGGTCTACAGCCTCAGTCCTGGGTCTACAGTCTCAGTCCTGGGTCTACAGCCTCAGTCCTGGGTCTACAGCCCCAGTCCTGGGTCTACAGCCTCAGTCCTGGGTCTACAGCCTCAGTCCTGGGTCTACAGCCTCAGTCCTGGGTCTACAGCCTCAGTCCTGGGTCTACAGCCTCAGTCCTGGGTCTACAGCCTCAGTCCTGGGTCTACAGCCCCAGTCCTGGGTCTACAGCCTCAGTCCTGGGTCTACAGCCTCAGTCCTGGGTCTACAGCCTCAGTCCTGGGTCTACAGCCTCAGTCCTGGGTCTACAGCCTCAGTCCTGGGTCTACAGCCTCAGTCCTGGGTCTACAGCCTCAGTCCTGGGTCTACAGCCTCAGTCCTGGGTCTACAGCCTCAGTCCTGGGTCTACAGCCTCAGTCCTGGGTCTACAGCCTCAGTCCTGGGTCCACAGCCTCAGTCCTGGGTCTACAGCCTCAGTCCTGGGTCTACAGCCTCAGTCCTGGGTCTACAGCCTCAGTCCTGGGTCTACAGCCTCAGTCCTGGGTCTACAGTCTCAGTCCTGGGTCTACAGCCTCAGTCCTGGGTCTACAGCCTCAGTCCTGGGTCTACAGCCTCAGTCCTGGGTCTACAGCCTCAGTCCTGGGTCTACAGCCTCAGTCCTGGGTCTACAGCCTCAGTCCTGGGTCTACAGCCTCAGTCCTGGGTCTACAGCCACAGTCCTGGGTCTACAGTCTCAGTCCTGGGTCTATACAGCCTCAGTCCTGGGTCTACAGCCTCAGTCCTGGGTCTACAGCCTCAGTCCTGGGTCTACAGCCTCAGTCCTGGGTCTACAACCTCAGTCCTGGGTCTACAGCCTCAGTCCTGGGTCTACAGCCTCAGTCCTGGGTCTACAGCCTCAGTCCTGGGTCTACAGCCTCAGTCGTGGGTCTACAGCCTCAGTCCTGGGTCTACAGCCTCAGTCCTGGGTCTACAGTCTCAGTCCTGGGTCTACAGTCTCAGTCCTGGGTCTACAGCCTCAGTCCTGGGTCTACAACCTCAGTCCTGGGTCTACAGCCTCAGTCCTGGGTCTACAGCCTCAGTCCTGGGTCTACAGCCTCAGTCCTGGGTCTACAGCCTCAGTCCTGGGTCTACAGCCTCAGTCCTGGGTCTACAGCCCCAGTCCTGGGTCTACAGCCTCAGTCCTGGGTCTACAGCCTCAGTCCTGGGTCTACAGCCTCAGTCCTGGGTCTACAGCCTCAGTCCTGGGTCTACAGCCTCAGTCCTGGGTCTACAGCCTCAGTCCTGGGTCTACAGCCCCAGTCCTGGGTCTACAGCCTCAGTCCTGGGTCTACAGCCTCAGTCCTGGGTCTACAGCCTCAGTCCTGGGTCTACAGCCTCAGTCCTGGGTCTACAGCCTCAGTCCTGGGTCTACAGCCTCAGTCCTGGGTCTACAGCCTCAGTCCTGGGTCTACAGCCTCAGTCCTGGGTCTACAGCCTCAGTCCTGGGTCTACAGCCTCAGTCCTGGGTCTACAGCCTCAGTCCTGGGTCTACAGCCTCAGTCCTGGGTCTACAGCCTCAGTCCTGGGTCTACAGCCTCAGTCCTGGGTCTACAGCCTCAGTCCTGGATCTACAGCCACAACACATTCAGCACTTTACAGTACCTTTACCAACATACAGCAGTTTACCAACAGACAGCTGTAGAATAGTTATAATGACTGCTAAATGTTTACAGTTTTAAAACAGTCATAATGGCTGCTAAATGTTTACAGCTTTAAAACAGTCATAATGACTGCTGAATGTTTACAGTTTTAAAACAGTCATAATGGCTGCTAAATGTTTACAGTTTTAAAACAGTCATAATGGCTGCTAAATGTTTACAGCTTTAAAACAGTCATAATGACTGCTGAATGTTTACAGCTTTAAAACAGTCATAATGACTGCTGAATGTTTACAGTTTTAAAACAGTCATAATGACTGCTAAATGTTTACAGTTTTAAAACAGTCATAATGACTGCTAAATGTTTACAGCTTTAAAACAGTCATAATGACTGCTGAATGTTTACAGTTTTAAAACAGTCATAATGACTGCTGAATGTTTACAGTTTTAAAACAGTCATAATGGCTGCTAAATGTTTACAGTTTTAAAACAGTCATAATGGCTGCTGAATGTTTACAGCTTTAAAACAGTCATAATGGCTGCTAAATGTGTGCAGTTTTAAAACAGTCATAATGGCTGCTAAATGTGTGCAGTTTTAAAACAGTCATAATGGCTGCTAAATGTTTACAGTTTTAAAACAGTCATAATGGCTGCTAAATGTGTACAGTTTTAAAACAGTCATAATGGCTGCTAAATGTTTACAGTTTTAAAACAGTCATAATGGCTGCTGAATGTTTACAGTTTTAAAACAGTCATAATGGCTGCTAAATGTTTACAGTTTTAAAACAGTCATAATGGCTGCTAAATGTTTACAGTTTTAAAACAGTCATAATGGCTGCTAAATGTTTACAGCTTTAAAACAGTCATAATGGCTGCTAAATGTTTACAGCTTTAAAACAGTCATAATGGCTGCTAAATGTTTACAGCTTTAAAACAGTCATAATGGCTGCTAAATGTTTACAGTTTTAAAACAGTCATAATGGCTGCTGAATGTTTACAGTTTTAAAACAGTCATAATGGCTGCTGAATGTTTACAGTTTTAAAACAGTCATAATGGCTTCTAAATGTTTACAGCTTTAAAACAGTCATAATGGCTGCTAAATGTTTACAGTTTTAAAACAGTCATAATGGCTGCTAAATGTTTACAGCTTTAAAACAGTCATAATGACTGCTGAATGTTTACAGTTTTAAAACAGTCATAATGGCTGCTAAATGTTTACAGTTTTAAAACAGTCATAATGGCTGCTAAATGTTTACAGCTTTAAAACAGTCATAATGGCTGCTGAATGTTTACAGCTTTAAAACAGTCATAATGGCTGCTGAATGTTTACAGTTTTAAAACAGTCATAATGGCTGCTAAATGTTTACAGCTTTAAAACAGTCATAATGGCTGCTGAATGTTTACAGCTTTAAAACAGTCATAATGGCTGCTGAATGTTTACAGCTTTAAAACAGTCATAATGGCTGCTGAATGTTTACAGTTTTAAAACAGTCATAATGGCTTCTAAATGTTTACAGTTTTAAAACAGTCATAATGGCTGCTAAATGTTTACAGTTTTAAAACAGTCATAATGGCTGCTGAATGTTTACAGCTTTAAAACAGTCATAATGACTGCTGAAGGTTCAGTTTTAAAACATTTTTAATAATTTAAGGACAAATTGTATTTCAATTGGTTAGGTATTTCTCTGAAACAAGATCAGGCCTGTCGCAAGGGGGGTGCGAGGCCCTGTGCGAACTTGAAACGCGAGGCCCTGCCCTGACACCTTTTTCCCAGATCTCAGGAAAGTTTTTCATGTTATAATATTTGACATGAATTCAGCACCGCCTCGCGCTGTGCGTGAAGAGATCAGCACGCGCGCAGACGTGTGTCCTCGCTCCAATGCAGCGTCGCACGCACACACGCACGCACCCACACACAAACTGTTACCGCGCTTGGCATTGGTATATTGGTCGCGGTCTTTTTAGCTGACATGGCTCTTTCGTCCTGTGGCAAAATGGCAGCAACTCAAAAGATTGAACCAAAAGGAGTCTTCTTCTTTTTCTAATTGTTAGATTACGGCAAAATGCGCCAAAATGGCTATGAGGCGGAGTCAATATTTGTTATTTTTTTCCTCATCAAATAACGTTTTTGCCACAACATACGCTCCTTCTCCTGCTCCTCCTCCTCCACACTCTGACCACATTTTTATGCCCAAAATCCACTGCACTCACAGTAGCATGAACGTTGGACATACAGTGTTTGCTAATGCTTTTATAATATGTTTTTGATGTGGATATTCGGGCTCAACATTGACAATAACAGCGCTCACACACCTGTTTCGCAGCTCCTCCTCTTCCTCCTCTGGTCACACTCCTCTCTCCTCCTCCTCATACGGAAGACGCGAGTATCCATCTCTCCGTACACTGGGCTCATTCCCGTTACTTTCTTCACTCAGACACTGCTAAAGTTATCTGACAGCTCCGTAAAGGACCCGCTGCGTAGATAGCTGCCCTCGCGCCTGCCTGTTTACAAATCGCTTTTGGTGAAAATTTGACTTCACTTGTAATAATGTACTTTTGAACAAAAGAAATCAGAGGTCCAGAGAAAGGGGATTAGGGGTCCGAATTTGGAGCGCAGTCCGCCCTTTGGGGACTCTTGAACTAGTATATTTATTTAATAAAAAAAATAAAAAAAGGAAGGATTGCGAGGCCCTGTGTGGTGCGAGGCCCTGTGCGACGGCACAGGTCGCACAGCCCTTCCGACGGGCCTGGACAAGATATATCAGTGTCTTAAGTCCATCCATCCATCCATTTTCTTCCCCTTAATCCCTTTCTGGGTCAGGGGGTGGCAGTCAGAGCTGCACCCAGTACACTTAGCACCAGCCCCTCACTGACCCTCCTGCAGGTAGTGAGTCCACAGGAGCCTTGAATATTCAGCAGGGTCTTCTGGCAAAAGTGGGGTTAAGTGTTTTGCCCAAGGACACAACGACAGCAGTCATCAGTGGGAGTCGTAAAGTAGGTCTTGTGGTGGGCTCGTACCCATGACCTTCAGGCTCAAAGGCCAATGCTCTTCCAACTGAGCTACAGTCACAATATGTAATAATCACACAGGTGGGAAATTCAGTTTAGTTAGGAAATTATATCAATGAAATACAAACATTCGGAAAAAAAAAAAAAACTTTTGTCGTTATTTCAAAAATGATTAATCTTATATTTTTGGTCTTTAGAATTTAATATAAACCAATTATGATTTGGAGTTTTGTATCGTTCGTTGTAAATGTGGACTTTATGAAAGCAGCATGAGGCTCCTCAGGCTGGCACAGGCACAGGCACAGGCACAGGCACAGGCACAGGCACAGGCACAGGCACAGGCACAGGCACAGGCACAGGCACAGGCACAGGCACAGGCACAGGCACAGGCACAGGCACAGGCACAGGCACAGGCACAGGCACAGGCACAGGCACAGGCACAGGCACAGGCACAGGCACAGGCACAGGCACAGGCACAGGCAGGCCCGTCCCAAGGGGGGTGCGAGGCCCTGTGCGAACTCGAAACGCGAGGCCCTGCCCTGACACTTTTTTCCCAGATCTGAGGAAAGTTTTTCCTGTTATAATCTTTGACATGAATTCAGCACCACCTCGCGCGGTGCTTGACGAGATCAGCACGCGTGTAACCGAGTGTCTTCGCTCCTATGCAGCGTTTGGCGCGCGCACGTACACACGCACACACACTCTACGTGCAATATTGGTCGCGGTCTTTTTAGCTGACATGTCTCTTTCGTCCTGTGGCAAAATGGTAGAGCAACTCAAAAGATTGAACCAAAAGGAGTCTTTTTCTTCTAATAGTTAGATTTTGGCAAAATGCGCCAAAATGGCTATGAGGCGGAGTCAATATTATTTTTTTCTCATCAAATAACGTTTTTGCCATGCCTCCACACACTGACAACATACACTCCTCCTCCTCCACACTGACAACAACAAAATACTCTTCACCTCCTCCTCCACACACTCTGACCACAACAAAAACACTCCAGCTAGCTAAAGCTAGACATACAGTGTGTTTGCTAATGCTTTTAAAAATATGTTTTTGATGTGGATATTCGGACTAAACATTGGCAATAGCAGCGCTCACACACCTGTCACACCGCTGATCCTCCTCCTCCTCCTCTGCTCACACAAAGGGGTCTGCTCCTCTGCTCACACCTGTCTCACTGCTCCTCCTCCGCGAGTATCCATCTCTCCTACACTGCGATCATTCCCGTTACTTTCTTTGTATCTCACTCAGACACTGCTAAAGTTATCTGACAGTTTTTTCGGAGGACCCGTTGCATACATAGCTGCCCGCGCGCCTGCCTGTTTACAAATCGCTTTTGGTGAAAATTTGACTTTACTTGTAAAAATGTTCTTTTGATCAAACGAAAATCAAAGAGGTCCAGAGAAAGGGGTTTAGGGTTCCAAATTTGGAGTGCAGTCTGCCCTTTGGGGACCCTTGAACTAGTGTATTTATAAAATAAAATAAAAGGAAGGAAGATTGCGAGGCCCCTGTGTGGTGCGAGGCCCTGTGCGACGGCACAGGTCGCACAGCCCTTAGGACGGGCCTGGGCACAGGCACAGGCACAGGCACAGGCACAGGCACAGGCACAGGCACAGGCACAGGCACAGGCACAGGCACAGGCACAGGCACAGGCACAGGCACAGGCACAGGCACAGGCACAGGCACAGGCACAGGCACAGGCACAGGCACAGGCACAGGCACAGGCACAGGCACAGGCACAGGCACAGGCACAGGCACAGGCACAGGCACAGGCACAGGCACAGCTAAACAGTCTGATTTTGAGCACTACGGTGAGTACATGTTTCTCCTCTTCTACAATCTTTTTTGTATATGAATTGTGTCACAACATCTTTAAAGTATGTTCAAAGCTTTATTGTGACGGAATATATTCAATGTGTCAGTCTAAAATAGTATGCAAGATAATTGGACCGCTTTCTCGGACATGATGACAGCGTTTGCTCCCCTGTCTATAAATTGAGAAATCGCAAAAAAGACAACCAAATGGGACTGTGACCTAATACTATTGAAAGCTTGAGTGACGAAACCCTGTTGGAACACTTTTTGGTCTGAAGTTTCGCTTAAGGTGAGGAAAAACGGCATTTTAATTGAGGCGCGGGAAAAAGTCAAGAAGCTTTTATATTTCCCGACGGCAAAATGGAAAGAAACTGTGAAGTACAGAAGCCAACGGGGGAGATATCCACACAAGAAATGGAAACCAGTGAGAACAAGGTTCAGGGTGCTGTAAATGTCAACGAGAACAGTCCAGCCCTGAACGCAGCCAGGGCTGGACTGGGACAAAAAAACGGCCCGGGCATTTTTTCCTTTTTAGCGGCCCAGGCAACTCAAAAGGTTCAAGGAGCCCTATTTGACAAAAAAACTAAAAACAACATCTGTCTGGAGCCGCAAAATAAAAAACAACAAACAGCGTTGTATAAGGCTCATATGAAGGTAACAGGAGCTGAAGCTACATTAGCTACATTAGCTACCTTAACTACACTAGCTATATTAGCTACATTAGCTATTTAGCCTAATATCTAAATGACAAAGTAAAGGCGACAAACGCAGTGGCGGCTGGTGGAATTTTCTACTGGGGGGGCTATGAATATGATGACTAGATATATACCAGCAGTAAGTTTACACTGACTGTTGTGACTGAAGCCTCACACGAGAATCGCAGGGCAAGTTCAAATGCACCACAGAATTTGACACAGTCTATTATTTTTGATAGGATGTGCCTATTCTTGTCAACCTCCTCATTGTGCTTTCTGATCCCTACCCTGTAGCTTTCATCCAGCTGGGATGAAATATTTATCTTCCCAAACATAGCTAATTTGAGGGTATTTTGCATGTGGATACCAGTCTGCTCATGCTTCTTTGCCTTTTCTAAAAAGTGCTTCAGATCAGTCATACCTGTCTTGATCCATGCTGGGTCAGATCCTGATGTTTGAAACAAGAGGCATGGAAAGCAAAATAAAGCATTAGCCTCGCTACATGCTGCTAGCCAAGATTTGGCGCTGAACCAGGTCCTGGACTGCTGACTAATGGTAATATTTGGCTGATCAGGTCCAAGCTCTTTAACCTCAACCTTCTCCTGGTATGATCTTCTCTCAAACGGTATTGTTTTGAGTGATCTAACTGAATTATTCTTTTTCTCGTTCTCCATTTTGCGTCTCTTTACGTTCGTCTCAAACTCCCACAGCTTGACCTGTCAATCACTGTAAACGGACGTCACAGACAGTGACAGTACAGGTCGCGGGCGATCCCGCCCCCTCAGGGCGCACTTCTCCTGCGCCCCCAAATCGTCTTATCTCTTGCATTGAAGAGGAGCTACTGCGCATGTCCAACTTTTAACGAGAGTCCATAGACGCCTCAGGGCGCAATCTTTTGCGCCCTGAGGCGGAAATACGTCCTCAGTCCGACACAGACAACGCTGATGAGCTTAATCAATCCAACTCAGCATAAACTATAAAGTATTTCTTCCACATCTGAAATAAAACACACATACATTTCGAAATATTTTAATGTTATTATTTTTTTTAACGTTTTATTCAAGGTAACATGGCAAGTTGTGAGTGGTGGGGCGGCGCCCTAGCGCCCTCTATTGGCCGGCCGCCACTGGACAAACGCATAAAAACCATTCATGATTATCAAATGTGTATTTTCATTGCAGCGTGTCCTGGAGAGAATGACGCACCACTTGACAACTCTGCTTTAAGTTTAACCTTCATGCAATTGTAAATACAGAAATAAATCTGCTTTTTGGCTCCGAGTTCACCTGCATCACTGTCTGTTCATATCGATCACGTCACAGGCTGAAGTTTGCTGGAGCTGAATGTCCTTAATGGCCTTTTCTTTCACCGTCTTTGCGAAGATATTTGAAGTCTGAAAATAGGTGCTCTGACTTTATGATGAATGAATCTTTCAGTGAACAGTGTTTAACGCTTCATTGTTCCTCCTGTTGCAACAAAACCTTTCATTACATCGCAAACATGAAGCAGTCCTTCCTCATTGACTGAAAGCAAATGTTCATTCTCATTCTTAGTCCAGTCTTATCGACTCTCTCTCTTTATCTTTGGGATCCATGCGCACACACAGTTAAAATTGAATATTACTTATACAAGTTTTTGCAGCATTGAAAAACGTTAAGAATGTTTTTCCTCCTACAGAAACCACATTCAAACTAGAAATAAAATATAGCCCTCACACTTCATTTTCAGACATTTTTGAAAAGGCTCCAGGAGCCACTTTAGGGGCACTAAAGGTTGCTGACCCCTGGTTTATACAGTATGTGGAAGCAAATAGAGGATCAGGATGTGTGCAGTTTCAACAATAAAATAAAGAGCAATAGTCTACATTAAACAGAGTAATAAACATGTCTCAGAGTGAGGGAGGTGGACACAGACAACACTATTGTTTGTTACAGGGATGAGAATTGGTAAACATTTCTGAAATGCATATGGTCAGCCATTAGCTGGCTCTAAATCTGTTTAATCTGTTCACAACATTTTACTTTTGGGCTCAAACATGAATTTTTAATGCAATGGAAAATTTAGGTACCCGAGCTTTAATTTAGAGGAGAGGGGAGACGCGGACTGTTTTCTGCAGCGGTGTATTTATTGGGTGCACAAATTACGAAAAGACATGCATGGTCCTGGGCGCGTTTATGGTCTTGGGTACATGGTCACGTTGCGGCTACGCGCTCCCCGTGTTGTGTTGTGAGCGGCTCCCGGTGAGCGGTTCCTGCGTCCAGCTCAGAGCCGCTGGATGCGGGAACACTGCGGCCGCTGAGGTGGTGGAATCCCGTTCGAGTACATACAGCAGGTGCCCCGCGGACACACGCGCTCCCCTCGAACATTTCTCAACGGATTTACACTTTTCACAAACATGTTTTTTGTATGAGGCAGACAGACCGGCCCAAATATGGGCATCGGCCCTTCGGGCATTGCCCGGTACGCCCGATGGCCAGTCCAGCCCTGAACGCAGCTGAAAGTCTATCCACAAATGGAAAAAAAATTGATAGTAACGGGGACGGCGCCAAGAACGAGGCAGTTAGCCTTTGTGATGTGCTAGCGTCACTGAAGGAGCTGTCCAGAAAGAAAGATGACACTTTTCAGAAAGTTTCAGCTATTGAAGCAACAACGGAAAATACATCCAAACAAATGGCAAATCTGACAGCTACGGTGGCGCGGGTTGTGGTGGATGTTGACCGTCACGGGAAGAATATAAAAGATGTTCAGTCTGAAATTGTGAAGCTGAAGGAGGAGAACCGGCTTCTTAAAACAGCGGTGGAAGAGTGCAAGCGGTACAGTTGGAGATGGTCGCTAAAACTACATGGCCTCAAGGAAAATGTGAATGAAGATGTGAGGAAAGAAGTCATCATCGTCCTAGGGAAAGTTGCTCCCGGTTTGCAGGTTTACCTGGAGGATGGTGTGGATATCGCTCATCGTCTTGGCCCAAAGAGAACGGATGGATCCAACAGACCAGTCATCATCCTGTTTGCTCTTCGCCGTATCCTTGATGCTGTGTGGAAGTGTGCCAAAGGCTGCAAATTTCTCCGCGACAACAAGCTTCGTCTCACTCAAGCGCTGTCTCCCGAGGACAGACTTGCAAGAGAGAAACTCTGGCCCCTGGTGGACAAAGCCAGGAAAGAAGGGAAGAGAGCCACCCTCATCGGTCCCTTCGCGCTAATCGATGGAAAGAAGATGAACCACTGGGATGTGAAGTAATGCATTTGGTGCACTACATTTAGCCTCATTCTACTCTCCAGCACCTTTATGCTTTGGCAATACTGAAATAATATTATAAGTGCATTCTTTTTGCCTCAAAATTATTTAATATTTTAGTACTCTGCCTATTAACATGCAAGTAATTATCTTGGCATAATTTTTGTTTGCATTGTATTGAAAGTTAATTCTTGGTCACAAAATTAGACATTTATTTCATGGTTGTCTAGCTGCTTTCTCGTTCTTTGATCTAAAGCAAGTCTAAAGTTTTAGCTACTGTTCGAAAGAGAGCTCTTTTTTGTGTGTGTTCTTATGGTTCAATTATCATCTTTAAATGTAACTTCATTGAATGTCAGGGGTATTCGTGATTCAACTAAAAGGAAAGCACTGTTTTTATTTCTTAAAAGAAGTGATGCTGAGTTCATATTGCTTCAAGAAACTCATTCAAATGATGCTGATGTGAAATTCTGGAAGAGTCAGTGGGGTAACAATATTTACTTCAGCCATGGCTCAAACCGTTCAGCGGGAGTTGCCATTTTGATTCATAAGTTTAAAGGGGATGTAATTGAAGTATTTACAGCAGATACAGGTAGATGGATTGTTTTTACGATCAAACAAGATAACTTAGTTTTTACTATTTGTAACATATATGGACATAATACACATTCACATAACAACTCACTCTTCTCCCAAATATCATTCAAACTTAACGAGTTGTTACAAAAATATGCAAACTCTCAGATTATTTTATGTGGTGATTGCTCACACACACACACGTCTGCTCCTCTGCTCACACACACACGTCTGCTCACACACACACACACACGTCTGCTCCTCTGCTCACACACACACGTCTGCTCACACACACACACACGTCTGCTCCTCTGCTCACACACACACGTCTGCTCCTCTGCTCACACACACACGTCTGCTCACACACACACACACACACACGTCTGCTCCTCTGCTCACACACACACGTCTGCTCACACACACACACACACGTCTGCTCCTCTGCTCACACACACACACACACGTCTGCTCACACACACACACACACACGTCTGCTCCTCTGCTCACACACACACGTCTGCTCACACACACACACACACACACACACACACACACACACACGTCTGCTCCTCTGCTCACACACACACACACACACACTGCTCACACACACACACACGTCTGCTCCTCTGCTCACACACACGTCTGCTCACACACACACACACACACGTCTGCTCCTCTGCTCACACACACACACACACACACACGTCTGCTCCTCTGCTCACACACACACACACACGTCTGCTCCTCTGCACACACACACACACGTCTGCTCCTCTGCACACACACACACACGTCTGCTCACACACACACACACACGTCTGCTCCTCTGCACACACACACACACGTCTGCTCACACACACACACACACGTCTGCTCCTCTGCTCACACACACACACACACACGTCTGCTCACACACACACACACACGTCTGCTCCTCTGCTCACACACACACACACGTCTGCTCCTCTGCACACACACACACACACACACACACTCTCACTATGCGCTCTCATCTAGTTAGGTGTAGCAATGCTTAGTCTCTTTCCTCCTATCTGAATCACTTTGGATTTAGATCCATGATTTAGACAGTAGACACCGTGTGAGATTTCATAACACTTTGAAGCAACTTTTGTTAAAGTTAAACTCATCATTCTATCAATGTGCAGAAGCCAGTACTTTTCCCTTGTTTTGTCTATCTGAAGGCCAAGCTACATGGCACTGTGGCAGCTGCTGATTGGAGGTCTCCATGCCAACGCTCTGTATAATACACTTGCATTCTGTTGTTCGTGTTGTTCGTGCTGTCTCTACCATCGACAATAAAACATGTCTTCTGTCTGAATGAAAGACGCAATCCCAGACTATGTCATCTTCTTCAACCACTAAAGTTATTTGACAGCTCCGTAAAGTCTCCAAAGGACCCATAAAAGGACCTCTCGGCGCACATGGCCGCCCTCGCGCCCGCCTGTTTACAAATTGTTGAAAATTTGCCATGTACTAGTCATAATGTACTTTTGAACAAAAAGTCAGAGGTCCATTTCAGCGAGAATCCTGTAAATTGTCTGAAAATTCTTATATATATATATATATAATTATATTTTTAATGTAAAAATCGGTGCATCCCTAAAAATACTTATTTTTGTGCACTTTACTTTTCAAAAAGCCAATATTTGCATAGCTTACATTTGCATGTTTTTTTTGTTTAGGTCCATGGCCATGTTTGTGAACAAAGGGATGGAAACATTTTTTTTTTATCCAATTAATCAAAGAAATAATTGACAGATTAATCGATTATTAAAATAATCGTTAGTTGCAGCCCTATAAAAAAAATTTAAATGTGAAATCCAATCAGATTTTTTTTCTTCTTAAGTTTAATTTTTAGAGAAAAGAGGACGGAAACATCACGTCCGTTACACATTATTCAAGGGCCATTTAATTAATTACCTTTTTTATATCAAGTGATTTACTGATGTTGTGTTAACCAGGTTTATCTTGTGGGATTTCCACTTTTTCAGACTCGGGACATTTCCTTTTCTGGCGTCACAGTAGAATGGTCCAATCTGAGACTGATTTGGTCGTTTAAAATGTCGCCAAAATTATATTTTTCAATCTTTCCTTTTGATTTTATCCACACTCTCTTCAGTGTGTCTGTGTTTGAAATATTTTATCTAATCCATGATAGTAATTTTAGTTTTTAAGTTATAACCTTTTAAAGTCCAGATACTTTAATTGACACTTTACTGTGAACACACTCAACTGTGTCATTTCTCACTTCTTCCACCATCAATGTCAAACACATTATAATTATTTGACGTGTCTTTGTTGTGTTTGTTGCAGATCTACAAAGTCCATCTACAGAATGGTGTTCTCCTGTGATCAGTGTGGAAAGACCTTCAGCTCTGCTTCTGATCTAAAGACCCACCACAGAACTCACTCTGGAGGAAAACCATATGAGTGTGATCTGTGTGGAACATGTTTTACTACAAAACAATGTCTCATGGTCCACAGCAGAATCCACACTGGAGAAAAACCCTTCAGCTGTGACGATTGTGATCAGAGTTTTAGACATGAGACTACTCTCAAAGTTCATCAGAAGATCCACACAGGAGAGAAACCATTTGAGTGTGACCAGTGTGAAAAAACATTTAGGAGTAAATACCAGCTCACCGTACATCAGCATGTCCACACAGGAGAGAAACCTCACCAATGTGACCAGTGTGAAAAGACTTTTACACGTTTATCTCACCTCACTGATCACTACAGAATCCACACTGGAGATAAACCATTCGTCTGTGGAGACTGTGGGAAGATTTTTACTCAGTCTTCACACTACAAAGCACATGAGAGAATCCACACAGGAGCGAAACCCTTCAGCTGTGACGATTGTGGTCAGAGTTTTAGACATGAGACTACTCTCAAAGCTCATCAGAGGATCCACACTGGAGAGAAACCCTTCAGCTGTGACGATTGTGGTCAGAGTTTTAGACATGAGACTACTCTCAAAGCTCATCAGAGGATCCACACTGGAGATAAACCCTTCAGCTGTGACGATTGTGGCCAGAGTTTTTCTCACAGTGGTTCTCTCAAAGTTCATCAGAGGAGCCACACTGGAGAGAAACCCTTCAGCTGTGACGATTGTGGTCAGAGTTTCTCTCGCAGTGGTAATCTCAAAGTGCATCAGAGGATCCACACTGGAGAGAAACCATTTGTCTGTGAAAAGTGTGGAAAGTCTTTTACACAAAGGTCACATCTTCGTGGACACATTAAAACCTGCAGAGAAGCAGCTCTGAAGCCTCTGGACCAAAGTGAAGGAGACAGAGCTGAGGCTGCATCCTGTGAGCCCAGAGTCAGACTCTACAGGATCTCACTTGAGTCCGTCCACAAGTGCTGAGAGCACTGGAGAATATGTGTGCATCGTGTTTACTGTTTAATGTTGTTTATTGGACGTTCTGGAAATTCATTTGTTGTTTTATTAATTGTTAATTAAATATTCGTTGTTGTTGTGTTGTTTGTGAACAAATTAAAAGTTGACATTTTTCTTGCATCTGTCTTTGATTCTTTCTGTGCTGGATTCTTAGTTTTCCTCTTCTACACTTTCTGTGCTTCACCTTTTGTTTCATATCAAGGGTTCACTTGTGCAAAAGTGGATTTCATAAAGTTAGAACAGAGAAACCCTCTTCCTTTAAAGGAGATGAGACTGTTGACTTTGTCTTCTCATGTTTTAGAATGATAAATAACTGTATAATCACTCCCTATGGAGAGAGACCAGAGGGAGGCTTTTGTTCTAAGATGAGATCAGAGAACCTTATTGGTCCACAGTGGGGAAATGTCGGTGTTGCAGCGCACAGACAGAAGGGAGAGCACACAACACCGAGAGAAATATCTGTAAATGCTTCTTAATAAGAGCAATAAGTGTTTAAACCCACAGTAAAATGACATCAGGCTCTAAAGGCTCACAGGTACACTCACAGGTACGTTTACAGGTACGATCACAGGTACGTTCACAGGTACGCTCACAGGTACGTTTACAGGTACGTTTACAGGTACGTTTACAGGTACGTTCACAGGTACGATCACAGGTACGCTCACAGGTACGCTCACAGGTACATTTACAGGTACGTTCACAGGTACGCTCACAGGTACGCTCACAGGTACGTTCACAGGTACACTCACAGGTACGCTCACAGGTACATTTAAAGGTACGTTTACAGGTTGTAGCTCAGAGCAGGAAACATCCTCTTTTTATTAAGACGAACACATTGGCAGACCCAAAGATGCAGGAAACAGTATTTATTAGTGATGGGTCCAGCAACACTGATACACCGGCGCATGTGCCGAGTTCGTTTGGCAAAACCTCGTATCGGCGCGCGTGTCGCTTTATGAAAAAGCCACGTGACCGATACAGCCGCAGTGTCGCTTGTCCCGACACGGCAAACTGTGTTTAAAAGGTTCCGCATCTGCAAGTGTCACCGGTATGAACCGCTCTCAGAAAAAGAAAATAACCCTTTCAAAAAGGAAAAACATCCCATTTTACAGCGCGTTTAAAGAGAACCGGGTACGAATCCCTGTCGGACCTCAAAGGTTTATGTTGACATCACAGTCTTGAAGAATGATTTCGAGAAATTGAAGTGTAGAAAATGTCAAAGGTTTTTTCAAGTATACTTTAGTTGCCAGGGTTTACAGTGCACTTTGGACATGCTTATTGTTTTGAAAAATAAACAAAATATAAAATCACTTAATGACATTTTACTATCACTTTAATTTTCACATAAAAAATAAAATAATAACACAGACAATGCAGTAACGTAATATTGTGTACAGACAAGTATGTAAAGCTCATTGAATCAGTGAGTTGCATGTAATGATTTATCAGATCCACCAGGCGTCAGTATAGAGCAGCACAGGCAACACTGTTGTGGCACAGTATCAATGCAGTTCGTTGGATGTGCCGAAACGATACGTGAGGTTTCATTTACCCATCACTAGTGTGCAGTGAATGTGGTGTATAAAACAAAAGACAAACTCAAATGTGCAAAAAGGGAATGGGCGTGGTGGTTCAAGGTAGAGCCCACCAGGACAGGACCAAGCAGAGCAGCACAGGAGAGAAGTGAGCAGCTCTCAGCTCCCAGGTGAAGAGACCGAAGAGACCCACTGATGAGGGGCGTGGCATGGTGCAGGTGTGGACCTGCACATAGGAGGAGACGGCAGAGAAGGCAGACAAACCCCAGGGCCTCACAGCTCCCTCTCCCTGGACAGAAAGGGCCTGGCCCGTAACAGTAAGTTGCAGGGGACTTCAACGCCCATGTGGGAAACGGCCAGAGACACTTGGAGAGGGTGATCGGGAAGAGCGGCCCCCCCTGACAATCTGACCCGAGCGGGTGCTCTGGTTGTGGATTTCTGTGCCCATTCGCGTTTGTCCATCACCACACCATGTCGAGCACAAGGGTGTCCACCAGTGACGGTGGCACCAGGACACCCTAGCCGGAGGTCGCATGATCGACTTGTGTCGTATCATCTGACCTTCGACCGCGTGTCTCGGACACACGGTTAAAGAGAGGCGATCTGACCAACCGATCATCACCTTGGTCTTTTGAGTTGATCCGTGGCAGGGGAAGAGCCGGTCAAAACCCTGGCAGACCCCAAGCGCATAGGGAGGTGTCTGCTGGGAAAACGTGCTCGCTGAGCCCCCTGTCAGACGGACCTTTCAACTCCACACCTCCGGGAGACTTCTCCCAGGTCCCGGCGGAGGTAGCGGTACATGGAGTCCGAAGTGGACCATGTTTCTCTGCCTCAATCGCCGATGCGGCGGCTCGTAGCTGGGGTCGCAAGGTCTCTGTGCTGGACCCGGGCGGCAACCCCCGAACCAGTGTGGTGGACACCGGCAGTTAAAGGGATGCTGTCATGCTGAAGAAGGAGTCCTAATCGAGCCATGATTATCGAGGGACTCCTGAGCAGCTGTTCAGTACCGGCAGGCCAAGCGGCCGCGTCCCGGGCTGTTTGCAGAGGCAAAAACCCGGATCTGGGGGAGGAGTTCGGAGAGTCCATGGAGCATGACTATCGATCGGTCCCTCGAAGAGATACTGGCAAATCCCACCAGCCGCGCCTCAGGAGGGGAAGCCATTTTCCACTCAGGCAGCTCCTCGGACACCAGGCTCAGGACCAGGCTGTGGCTCAGGTTCAGCAGCTCCACCAGCTTCACCACCACGTCCTGAAACACACACAAACACACACATCACACTAGGTTAGAGTAGAGTAGAGTAGGGTAGAGTAGAGTAGGGCAGAGTAGATTAGAGTAGAGTAGAGTAGAGTAGGGCAGAGTAGAGTAGAGTAGAGTAGAGTAGAGTAGAGTAGAGTAGAGTAGAGTAGAGTAGAGTAGAGTAGGGTAGGGTAGAGTAGAGTAGAGTAGAGTAGAGTAGAGTAGAGTAGAGTAGAGTAGAGTAGAGTAGAGTAGACTAGAGTAGAGTAGGGTAGAGTAGAGTAGAGTAGAGTAGAGTAGAGTAGAGTAGAGTAGAGTAGAGTAGGGTAGAGTAGAGTAGGGCAGAGTAGAGTATAGTAGAGTAGAGTAGGGCAGAGTAGAGTAGGGTAGAGTAGAGTAGAGTAGAGTAGAGTACAGTAGAGTAGAGTAGAGTAGAGTAGGGCAGAGTAGAGTAGGGTAGAGTAGAGTAGAGTAGAGTAGGGCAGAGTAGAGTAGTGTAGAGTACAGTAGAGTTGAGTAGAGTAGGGCAGAGTAGAGTATAGTAGAGTAGAGTAGGGCAGAGTACAGTAGAGTAGAGTAGAGTAGGGCAGAGTAGAGTATAGTAGAGTAGAGTAGGGCAGAGTAGAGTAGGGTAGAGTAGAGTAGAGTAGAGTAGAGTAGAGTAGAGTACAGTAGAGTAGAGTAGAGTAGAGTAGAGTAGAGCAGAGTAGAGTAGAGTAGAGCAGAGTAGAGTAGAGTAGAGTAGAGTAGAGTAGAGTACAGTAGAGTAGAGTAGAGTAGAGTAGGGCAGAGTAGAGTAGGGTAGAGTAGAGTAGAGTAGAGTAGAGTAGAAACACTGACTTGTCTCTTTGCTTTCAGTTCCAAACACATTCTGTTGAGATGAAGCTTTTCTTGCTCCAGCTCCTTTGGCGTCATCCCGTTCTTCTCATTCTCTAACAGACAGTTACATATTTATTATATTATTATTATAATGTTCATGATATATTTATTATAATATTCATGATATATTTATTATAATATTTATTATAATATTCATGATATATTTATGATATATTTATTATAATATCCATCCATCCATCCATTCATTTTCTACCCTTTAATCCATTTCTGGGTCAGGGGGGTGGCAGTCAGAGATGCCACCCAAGTCTCATAGCACCAGCCCCTCACTGACCCTCTGCAGGTGGTGAGTCCACAGGAGGACGGCTGCTCTCTGACTGTGAGCATAGCCTTGATCTTTCAGTGGGGGCTTTGGGCAAAGTGGGGCTAAGTGTCTTGCCAGCGACAGCAGTCATCAGTGGGAGTCAGTGGAGAAGGTGTGGAGGTGGGAATTGAACCCACGACCTTCAGGCCTGATGGCCAGTGCTCTACCAACTGAGCTACTGTCGCCCCAATTATTATAATATTCATGATATATTTATTATAATATTCATGATATATTTATTATAATATTCATGATATATTTATGATATATTTATTATAATATTCATGATATATTTATGATATATTTATTATAATATTCATGATATATTTATGATATATTTATTATAATATTCATGATATATTTATTATAATATTCATGATATATTTATGATATATTATTTATTATAATATTCATGATATTTGTATGATATATTTATTATAATATTCATGATATATTTATGATATATTTATTATAATATTCATGATATATTTATTATAATATTCATGATATATTTATGATATATTTATTATAATATTCATGATATATTTATTATAATATTTTTTTATAATATTCATGATATATCTATTATAATATTCATGATATATTTATGATATATTTATTATAATATTCATGATATATTTATTATAATATTTATTATAATATTCATGATATATTTATTATATATTTATTATAATATTCATGATATATTTATTATAATATTCATGATATATTTATTATATATTTATTATAATATTCATGATATATTTATTATAATATTTATTATAATATTCATGATATATTTATTTTAATATTCATTATATATTTCTTCCACATTATTCTCAGAGTTCCGTTGTCTGCTCACCTGGGTTTCTGAGTGTGTTCATTCTGAAGTCGCACTCGTCTTGTTGATCCTCCAGAGTTTTAATGTTCTGATCCACCAACTGCAACAATCATTAATATGTTTCATTAATGCCACACACATGTACACAACAAAGTACATTATTTACACATGTACACAACAAAGTACATTATTTACAGCTACATGTATGCTAATGTGACAAGTGGTAACATTAGCATACATGTAGCTCCATATTGATGCCCAGTTAGCCTGTTAGCATTAGCTTCTTCCACATCAAGGCTATCTCTCTGATACACTTTGGTCCCACCTGAACTTTCTCTTTGATCTCTTTGACGATGTTGTCCAGCTTCTGTTTCTCCAGAACCATGGCCGACCCGGTGCCCTCCCCCTGCTGCTGCAAACGTGGACAGAAAACTGTGTTATATCAAGATCAATATTCGTAAATATTTGTATTTTTTCTTTGTGATGAGGATCAATTCATTATATTTTTGTGATTATGTTGGTTTTTAGACAATAACATAAGATACCATGGATTATTAAAATAAGTATTGTACAGAGACCAGCGAGACCAGAGAGAGACCAGAGAGAGACCAGAGAGAGACCAGAGAGAGAGAGACCAGAGAGAGACCAGAGAGCGAGACCAGAGAGAGAGACCAGAGAGAGACCAGAGAGAGACAGAGAGAGACCAGAGAGAGACCAGAGAGAGACCAGAGAGAGAGACCAGAGATAGACCAGAGAGAGACCAGAGAGAGACCAGAGAGAGAGACCAAAGATAGACCAGAGAGAGAGACCAGAGAGAGACCAGAGAGAGACCAGAGAGAGAGACCAGAGAGAGACCAGAGAGAGACCAGAGAGAGACCAGAGAGAGACCAGAGAGAGACAGAGAGAGACCAGAGAGAGAGACCAGAGAGAGACCAGAGAGAGAGACCAGAGAGAGACCAGAGAGAGACCAGAGAGAGACAGAGAGAGACCAGAGAGAGACCAGAGAGAGAGACCGGAGAGAGACCAGAGAGAGACCAGAGAGAGACCAGAGAGAGACCAGAGAGAGACCAGAGAGAGACCAGAGAGAGAGACCGGAGAGAGACCAGAGAGCAACCAGAGAGAGACCTTAGAGAGACCAGAGAGAGACCAGAGAGACCCCAGAGAGAGACCAGAGAGAGACCAGAGAGCGACCAGAGAGAGACCAGAGAGAGAGACCGGAGAGAGACCAGAGAGCAACAAGAGAGAGACCAGAGAGAGACCAGAGAGAGACCAGAGAGAGACCTTAGAGAGACCAGAGAGAGACCAGAGAGACCCCAGAGAGAGACCAGAGAGAGGCCAGAGAGAGACCAGAGAGCGACCAGAGAGAGAGACCAGAGAGAGAGACCAGAGAGAGAGACCAGAGAGAGACCAGAGAGAGACCAGAGAGAGACCAGAGAGAGAGACCGGAGAGAGACCAGAGAGCAACAAGAGAGAGACCAGAGAGAGACCAGAGAGAGACCAGAGAGAGACCTTAGAGAGACCAGAGAGAGACCAGAGAGAGAGACCAGAGAGAGACCAGAGAGAGGCCAGAGAGAGACCAGAGAGCGACCAGAGAGAGAGACCAGAGAGAGACAAGAGGGAGACACGAGAGAGAGACCAGAGAGAGACCAGAGAGAGAGACCAGAGAGAGAGACCAGAGAGAGAGACCAGAGAGAGAGACCAGAGAGAGACCAGCGAGAGAGACCAGAGAGAGACCAGAGAGAGAGACCAGAGAGAGACCAGAGAGAGACCAGAGAGAGAGACCAGAGAGAGACCAGAGAGAGAGAGACCAGAGAGAGAGACCAGAGAGAGACCAGAGAGAGAGAGACCAGAGAGAGACCAGAGAGAGACCATCACTTGACATCCCAAAAGTATGATTTCTTTTGAAAAGGGAATATTGTAGGAAACCCTGAGTCAATACCCGGGCATATATAAGTATATGATAAAACCCACATAACTATTTTGGCTCTAAAATCTTATGCATCACTTTTGGTTTTAACATAGATTTTAAGCTTCTGATTGGTTCACTACGTATTAAAGGGCCTGGACTAAAGGGCCTGGACTAAAGGGCTTGGACTAAAGGGCTTGGACTAAAGGGCTTGGACTAAAGGGCATGGACTAAAGGGCCTGGACTAAAGGGCCTGGACTAAAGGGCTTGGACTAAAGGGCCTGGACTAAAGGGCCTGGACTAAAGGGCCTGGACTAAAGGGCATGGACTAAAGGGCCTGGACTAAAGGGCCTGGACTAAAGGGCTTGGACTAAAGGGCCTGGACTAAAGGGGTTGGACTAAAGGGCCTGGACTAAAGGGCCTGGACTAAAGGGCCTGGACTAAAGGGCCTGGACTAAAGGGCCTGGACTAAAGGGCCTGGACTAAAGGGCTTGGACTAAAGGGCCTGGACTAAAGGGCCTGGACTAAAGGGCCTGGACTAAAGGGCCTGGACTAAAGGGCCTGGACTAAAGGGCCTGGACTAAAGGGCCTGGACTAAAGGGCTTGGACTAAAGGGCCTGGACTAAAGGGGTTGGACTAAAGGGCCTGGACTAAAGGGCCTGGACTAAAGGGCTTGGACTAAAGGGCTTGGACTAAAGGGCCTGGACTAAAGGGCTTGGACTAAAGGGCTTGGACTAAAGGGCCTGGACTAAAGGGCTTGGACTAAAGGGCCTGGACTAAAGGGCCTGGACTAAAGGGCTTGGACTAAAGGGCCTGGACTAAAGGGCCTGGACTAAAGGGCCTGGACTAAAGGGCCTGGACTAAAGGGCTTGGACTAAACGGCTTGGACTAAAGGGCTTGGACTAAAGGGCCTGGACTAAAGGGCTTGGACTAAAGGGCTTGGACTAAAGGGCTTGGACTAAAGGGCCTGGACTAAAGGGCCTGGACTAAAGGGCCTGGACTAAAGGGCCTGGACTAAAGGGCCTGGACTAAAGGGCCTGGACTAAAGGGCCTGGACTAAAGGGCCTGGACTAAAGGGCTTGGACTAAAGGGCCTGGACTAAAGGGTTGGACTAAAGGGCCTGGACTAAAGGGCCTGGACTAAAGGGCTTGGACTAAAGGGCTTGGACTAAAGGGCCTGGACTAAAGGGCTTGGACTAAAGGGCTTGGACTAAAGGGCCTGGACTAAAGGGCTTGGACTAAAGGGCCTGGACTAAAGGGCCTGGACTAAAGGGCTTGGACTAAAGGGCCTGGACTAAAGGGCCTGGACTAAAGGGCCTGGACTAAAGGGCCTGGACTAAAGGGCTTGGACTAAACGGCTTGGACTAAAGGGCTTGGACTAAAGGGCCTGGACTAAAGGGCTTGGACTAAAGGGCTTGGACTAAAGGGCTTGGACTAAAGGGCCTGGACTAAAGGGCCTGGACTAAAGGGCTTGGACTAAAGGGCCTGGACTAAAGGGCTTGGACTAAAGGGCTTGGACTAAAGGGCCTGGACTAAAGGGCTTGGACTAAAGGGCTTGGACTAAAGGGCTTGGACTAAAGCCCTTCACTTCCGCCTCCGTCGAGCAAAGACGTGTCTCAGACGCTCCTGCTTCTGACTGCTGCTATCTCCTGTTTTTGTCTTTTTCCTGGAGTTTTGCCACAGACAACTTTAACAGAATGGAAATGATTAACTGGTCCCTCAACGCAATTGATTCTATCTTTTCAACACGTAAGCGTGGGTCTGGAGAGCCCGAGTGCCCGGACGGGACTTCACCAGCGGGGTATACTCTTGACAGCTGGAACAAGTGGCAGCCCCTCTGTCTGTCGACCCTGTCCATTGAAGATTCGGAAGACGTATATATCTTTGGCTTTTTGGTGGTGGGAATCCTCCTGTTTGGCTTTGGAGCTGTTCTCTTCTACCACAAATTCGGAGGCATGGCAGTTCGCAAGATTCACGACCTGCTGGCCGACAAAATTGATGGGATGTACAAGGAGCTTAGCCGCGTCGTGGTTGAGAGCGCCGTGTCTGGACAAAGGAGAGTGGTTTTGGTGGAACAGTTGGTTAAAGACCTCGCAGCTCGTTCACTCGATGGACATAAGACTCTGGAGTTGAGATTGAATGACATTGTTTGTCAGGCTTGAACTCTCTGACCCGGCTTGGATCTGCCCCTGTGTACGGGGTCTGAGGGCGCCGCAATTCGGTTTAATTGGATTTAATAGAATATCTGCCTGACATTGCATTGAATATTGTCCCCCGGAGGCGATGTGTTTCTCCTCCTGTGCCTTCTCTCCACTCTTATCTCACATTCCTCGGCCAAGGCCATAATAACAAAAAGGTCCCATCTACAACAATCTCACACTTCAGTCTCCAGCTTGGATCCCGTCTCCCCCGCCTCCCTCTCTATCCATCTTGCTCCCTCCCTCCCCTCCACTCCTCACTGTGTTTCCGACTCACCCCCCTCCCTGACCCCGCCCCCCTCTGACAGCCACATTGGGCCGGCTGTAGGAGGTGCTTCATCCCGAGAAAAAATACGTGCTTTATACAAGGCACAATGTGTCTATCCAACTGTCTGTGAAACTGTATGTTATTGCTCTCTGCTGTTTATTCTACTGTTTGTCGCATGGCGCCGTAAAGATGGCGCCGTGGCAAGAGCTCTGGTGTGTGTCGTCTCCTCTGTCTGGTGCACACCGGGGTAGTCTTGCACAGTTTTCCAATGTGGTTTTACTGCAAATGGCAAATAAATGAATCTGAATCTGAATCTAAAGGGCTTGGACTAAAGGGCCTGGACTAAAGGGCCTGGACTGGACTCATGCTGTACCTCCACACTCTTGGCAGACTCCAGGATCTTCTGCTCCTCCTTCAGGTTCCTGGAGATGATCCCTGCCATAATGACGGGCTCTTCTTGAAAGCGGTCCTGCCGAGAAGCGCTCTAGTCAGTGCGTTTGAAGTAGAAATATTCAGCAAAATTTACTTTTTTAAGCTTTTGAGTTGTTTTTAGTTTCCTCCACGCTATTTTCAAGCTAATATCTTCTGCCACAATCATGTAGCTCCGCCCCTTTTGTCTCAAAGTTCTGTCCTGTAATAGTCCTGTGTCATTGTAGCACCATGACACTCACCCACTGTCCATAAATGTTAATAAAAGAGCATAAATGTCCCGGCTCATCACTGTCCTTGGACCCTCCTGCATCGGGAAAACAAAAAAATGGATCTGCTTTCAGGAACAAACACAGAACATTCTCCTCCTCCCTCTGGAGGCAGCACACTTGTTTCACTACAAGAAGGCCCAGGCTACATGTACTTCCTGCGGCAGCTCAGGAAAGCCAAGCTGCCTGCACGGCCATCATCGAGTCCATCCTCACCTCCTCCATCACCTCCTCCATCACCTCCTCCATCACCTCCTCCATAACCTCCTCATCACCTCCTCCATCACCTCCTCCATCACCTCCTCCATCACCTCCTCCATCACCTCCTCATCACCTCCTCCATCACCTCCTCCATCACCTCCTCATCACCTCCTCCATCACCTCCTCCATCACCTCCTCCATCACCTCCTCCATCACCTCCTCATCACCTCCTCCATCACCTCCTCCATCACCTCCTCCATCACCTCCTCATCACCTCCTCATCACCTCCTCCATCACCTCCTCCATCACCGTGTGGTTCTCTGGAGCCACAGTCAGGGACAAACAGAGACTACAGTGCATTGTGCGCTCTGCAGAGGAAGTGATCGGCCGCAGCCTTCCATCGCTGCAGGACCTGTACGTCGCCCGAGCTCGAGGCCGGGCTGGTCGTATCACAGCCGACCCCTCTCACCTGCACATGGACTATTCCAACCACTCCCCTCTCACCTGCACATGGACTATTCCAACCACTCCCCTCTCACCTGCACATGGACTATTCCAACCACTCCCCTCTCACCTGCACATGGACTATTCCAACCACTCCCCTCTCACCTGCACATGGACTATTCCAACCACTCCCCTCTCACCTGCACATGGACTATTCCAACCACTCCCCTCTCACCTGCACATGGACTATTCCAACCACTCCCCTCTCACCCTGCACATGGACTATTCCAACCACTCCCCTCTCACCTGCACATGGACTATTCCAACCACTCCCCTCAGGCAGGAGACTGCGGTCCATCAGGACTAGAACCTCCCGCCACAAGAACAGTTTCTTCCCCTCTGCTGTTGGACTCTTGAACACTTCTTAACCTGTCCCCCCGCCCTTTATAAAGTCACTTTACTGCCCATCATACGTCACTTTACTTCACTGTACTGCTGTCACCTTACATTGTGTGCACCATGTGCACTTGGATATTGTAAATAGTAATTGTAACTCTATTTTTATTTTTATTTTAAATGTATTCCTTAGAAGTGTTTTTTATTCTTATTTTTATTATCTCTTTCTGACTGTTGCACTGAGCCAAAGCAATTTCCAAGTCTGTGACCTCCTGTTACTTACGTGGCAATAAAAATGATTCAGATTCTGATATTTTCCACTATTTAACGTTCTAAAACAAGCGAGTGGTCCTTTTTACTGGACAAAAGAATGCATCAAGTCTGTCTTCAGGTCCTGTGTCTGTGTCACCTGCAGGTTTCTCTTGATCTTGCGGATGTTGTGCTGGAGCAGGAAGTTGTTCTCGAGAGCGAAGCGGCTGTGCTGGTCGTCCAGTTGGGACAGCAGCTCGTGGAAGCGCACCGTGGCCAGGGACTCGTTGTCGGTCACCGCTTCCCTGAGAAGACATCCAGCAACAACCACACTTCAGCTATAGAAGGAGTGCTTTAAAATCGCAGCATAAAATCATGTTAGTAAGATTTTTAAAAGGAAAAATTATATAAATGTCTTGTGTGAGATCTGACCAGTCGACGCTCTCGATCCACTGGCTGAGGTACTGCCGGATGTCCATGGGGAAGGAGTCATCATACAGCTGGTCCACCTGCTCCAGGTACTTACCGTCCAACATCTGCAGCTGGTACCACTGCGCCATCTACAGGAGGTGGATGGAATTACCATATAAGTGTGTAGGTTTCTGACAAATAGACAGAAATGATAACACTACTATGAGCTCATATACTACTATGAGCAAAGCAGGCAGAAGCTAACTCTCATCCCTTCAAAAAGCTAAAGTCAAGTTTATCTATATCGCACATATCCAGCTAGTGCCAACCCTCCAGAATCACAACACAACAGTCCAACACAATAACACAGTACTACACTAAGCTTGAACATAGAGTATTACAGACTTCAGAATACAGTCAATAGGCACTGATATGAGCAGTGAGCGGTAAGCATTGCACAGATTAGCCTAACTGTAAAACATGCATTAAAATAATACCCATAAACAACTTCAACTACAGCATGCATTACAGTCGACTTCCTATTAAAAGCTAAGTCTTAAACATTCAGTAAAACTGTGGCTCTAGACGTTGTAAATAGTTTATTAATATCCTGTTTCATGTTCAGAGCTCAGCAGGAGACTTACCATGTGTCAAGGTAAAGGCACAGACGGATATTAACGGTGTGTTTGTGCTGCCACTGTCTGCAACTTCTCTGTAATAACGCAGGCATCTTCTCAGCCAATCAGCATGCAGTAAGCATGGCTTTGACCCGCCTCACAGCAAAAAGAGCCAATCACATGCGTCCTACTCGGCTGTTGAGTTCGCGAGCCTCGTCTCCAGGAAGTGCCCGTGCTCATCACTTTTGCTGCTTCAGTTTGGACCAAACACCCGTATACAGGCAAAGACAACGTTCTACAACAGCTGCTGTGAAATAAAGCCTCAACTAACTGTTTGTTTTTGTTCACAGAGACTTCGTGCGTTTCTTCTTTGGGGAGGACAGGCTGACTCCTGGAACAGCCGCCGTGATCACGTGCTTTCTGGGAAGCAGAAAGTAAGCTCCCATCGTGGCTCTTCTGAAACAGAAACCTAAACTGAAACTTAATTTATGAAATGCACTTATCTCTTCTGTGACACAGATAACTGTGGAAAATAGAAAATGGCCCATAGTTTTCATTTAAAATAGTATAAAACTATGGACTGTACATTTTATAGGACATTAATGCAATATAAAATAAATACACACGGACACACACATACACATACACACAAAACACACACACTACACACACAACACACACACACACACACACACACACATTTATCTTTAACAGCACATTTGTTCTGTGGCGGTGTCCCAGCTGCCCTGGGGCAAACTGCAGACAGTGGCAGGTGTGGGAGGTGTATTGCCTGATGGTTAGTTTGAACTACAGACCTCACTCATGATCCGGTGCATGAACATGTGTGTATCATCAGGAGACATAAGGTCTTTGACTTGGGAGAAACTTTATAGAGTGTGATCACACTTGGAACAGAACCCACATCTTTGGACTCAGTGTTGCGGGTCAGAACCCCATGTGCAGCACAACAACATGAAGCCATCTGCTCACAGTGGCAGCCACACTCTGCATTTTACATTCAAAGAAAAGAGAGAGAACAAACCAACAGCCATTCTCCATGTCTGGGCCTTGAACATTTCCTCTCTCTGTTGCTGCCGATGTTTTTATCAAAGTTCAGTTTTACAGCTGGAGTCCTCCTGCAGGACTGAGAAGGTTCTGTGGTCCTCAGGACTGTTCTGGGACCGGTTCAGCGTCACTTTGTGCTCAGGCTCAGGAGTCACCCAGTTCATGTTTGTCTCAGATGGAACAGTCCCCTGTCGTGCTCCGGCTCACTTCAGGACACACTTTTAAAGCAGCGCTCCGTCAGACTGTCCATGGTTTCTTTTAAACTAAGGTTTCTGCTCATACTATAATAACACTATAATCTCCAGAGAGAATGTATTTCATTAAAGTCAGGCTGGTGTCTGAATATGCTTAGTCATAGTCGTTGTTATACACATAGCTATGTCTATCATTTATATCTTTATAGTTCTCTTATCATTTGTTTACTTCAGCTAAAAAGGTTTATGTTTCTTTATATTTTAGCTAATTTCATGAATGTTTTAAGCACCATCTTGTTTTTGCTCCCTTTATTCCTACTGTGTTAACTTGGAACACTGACCTTTCATTGCAGAAAAGGTAAACTTTTCATTATATATACATGGATGACATATAACCATATATATATATATATATATATATATATATATATATGTGGTTATATGGATGATATATGAATGGATGCAGGAAGCAGGTACTGAGCCAGGACTCGTTCTGGTCTAAGTCATTCATTCATAACATACTTTTCTGATTGTGTGTCTAACATGTGGTGCACTACACACGTGACTCTGCACATTAGTAATCATTTGTGGAGCTACATCAGTCAAACATGCGTGTTGGATCGGAGGCTCAGGAGCAGCCGCAGTGGTCCACCACCATGGACGGGATCTTTCCGTAGATGATCTGCTCTTTGTGGTTGAAGTAGAGCATGTTGATGGAGGACATCTTGGTGGGCGTGCAGCAGGGGCCGGCGGTGCCCCGGGGGTTGGCTTTGATCACCAGGTGGGCGTGTGGGTACTGCTGGTGGTGCATGTACTCGCACTCCCCGGAGCAGTAGTTGGCACGGTAACGCTTGGGGGCGATGATCCAGTCCCAGCCGAACTCCTCGAAGTCCACGGTGAGCGGGTAGCGGCAGCAGCGCGTCTCGGAGGACTTCTCGTCGCAGTTCAGACCCGTGTCTCGCCGGTAACGGTTCACGGTGTCCAGGATCTTCACCTCGATGAAGGGTTGCTGAGGAGCAGAGACACGTGAGAGCAGCGGCTGACACTCGGGCTCTTTTAGCAACATTTGTGAACATTTATGGACCATATGTTCTGAAAGCCCCTCACTGTTCTTTCCAGTACCTGTGACCTACATGTGTTCTATCAGTGAGTTTCCTCTTGTGAACTGTTGATTCTCTGATTGTGTTGGAGAATTAACAGTTTGTAAAGTCCTCTGAGATCACGATTTGAAAAAAGAAAACCCAGCGCTTTTTTTTGTTCATAATTAAATCCTGCACAGACTTTATTTGAACACGTTTCACACTTCTGTCTTTGGCACAGTCTGAGTGATTCTGTCTGAGCCAAATGTGACGTGAACATGTCTCCATCAGAGATCTATAAAGTTTATATTATCTTATTTAGGGCTATTCAAGAATACCATCCATCTTCATCTTGATCCATTTCTGGGTCGGGGATGACAGTCGGAGCTCCAGCCCCTCACTCTGTCTGTGAGAGCATTGCCTTCATAATTCAGTGTGAAGTGGGGTTAAAGGAGCTATACCTGTTTCTGCAAGTTTTTTTGTTGTATTTGTTTGAATGCACTGCCCCCAACTCTTCATTGTTCCATTCCACACGGAACGATCATTCCACACACGGTGATGACGGGAGCGAGACCAGAACACACTGGACCATCAAAGCCTCCGACCAAACACCATCTCTTCACTCCCTCATTTACATTCAGACCTATTGTACATGTTTTTAGTGGTAGGGGAAACCGGAGCACCCGGAGGAAACCTACACAGATACGGGGAGAACATGCAAACTCCACTCAGAAAGGCCCTGTTCTGACCGGGATTCGAACCCAGGACCTTCTTGCTGAGAGGCAAGAGTGCTAACCACTCAGCCACCGCCCAGCTGAAGTTTTTAATATAACGTGTTTGTAGTAATACACATTTTTATGAAATCTTTAGAAAATAAATCAGACCCAAAGGTACAAAGACAGCAGACATCAGTGGAGAAGGTTTTGTGGCGGTCTCGAACCCACAAC
Organism: Knipowitschia caucasica; assembly: GCA_964034765.1. Taxonomy (NCBI): domain Eukaryota; kingdom Metazoa; phylum Chordata; class Actinopteri; order Gobiiformes; family Gobiidae; genus Knipowitschia; species Knipowitschia caucasica. The sequence goes on along the minus strand of OZ035844.1, from coordinate 1,066,160 downwards.
CATCAGGCTCAAATGCCAACCTCCCCCTCCCTGAGCCCTGTGTCTAACGTGGAGTGTGCGGGTTACCAGGCCCTCCTCGCCGGGCTCCGCAGACTTCACGGCCAGGTCCTCTCCGTGCGAGTCGTAGGCGTTGATCTCGAGGCCGTAGTTGCTCTCGGGGGTTCGGAGCCACAGCTGCAATAAGGACTTTATATCCACGCTCTGCCAGGACCCGGCGCCGGCGTCGATGTCCAGCTGCAGCGACCGCACCCTCACCCTGGTGCTGTTGCCCTCTCGGCCCGGTTTGAGGCGAGAGATCTGCAAGAACACGCTGCTGACTGTGTGCGGCGGGCGCAGGTGGACCCAGAGTTGGGCGCTCAGGATGTTCCGGGGCTGGATCTTCGGGCTCAGGCTGAAGAGGCAGCAGGTGGACCACTGGTTCTGGATCAGATGGTCGGCTGCAAACACAACATCACAACTGTCACTGTGCGCTGGGTTCCATTCCAGAATTCCCTTTCTCTGTGGAGTTCTTCCCACGTCTGCGTAGGTTTCCTCCAGGTGCTCCAGTTTCTCCTGCCACTAAAAACATGTGCAATAGGTAAGAAAGAAGTCTCGCTCTTGTCGTCCCGCGTGTGGAGTAAATGGGGGACTGTGGGATGAATAAAATTCATTCAAAAGATAATTATAGTAAATGAATTTCCCGTAGATTACTCTTGTGTGACCTTTGTCTTTGAAATGCGCTACATTGATAAAGATAACGCACCTTTATTTAACATGTTTAAGAGAGAAAAGCACCAAAGTACTGTTGAATCAATATGGAGTTTAAGTCCTGTCGGGTGTCGTTTGCATTTGACCCATCCTTCACTGGGACACCTGTCGGGAGTGGTCGCCGTAGCAACAGGGGACCCATCTCCAAATGTTCTGGGTCAGGACCAGAGCTGGAGGGTTTTACTTATTGCACATGTTTTTAGTGGTGGGTGAAAAGTGGAGCACCCGGAGGAAACATTCAGTCCCACTCCTTTTGTCGTTCACTTTCCCTTTAAATAAAAGTATAAAAGAAAAACAAACTATAATTAACAATAACAGTTTGACGTCATAATTTCTCTTTCAATTCCACAAACTCTGGTGTAAAGTTACTCCTCAAACTGTGCAACATCCCTCACGTTTGCCAAATATTTTCCAGTGTAGAAATATTATAATTGTGTGTAAGTAGCATGTTTTGTTAATTACCTTGTGTTTTAACTATGCTATTATTATGATTATTATTGTTATTATTATGATTATTATTTATTGACCTGTATTAAACCTTTTGCCAGTGGAGTCCAGGCCCCGGAGAGAAGGGCCGAGAGTTGCTACAGGCGGCTGTTGCACATGTTTGCAGTGGTAGGGCATAGCAGACATGGGGAGAACATGCAAACTCCACACAGAAGGGTCTGGAGGTGGTTAGCACAGTTAGCTTGTAGTGTTTGGGAACCTACAAAAATTAAGATATTTCAATAATTTAGATTTTAGAAACCGTGGGGCAGTATGATCCGGCTGATTTACTGAATTCTTTAGTTCAATAAATCAGTGGAACACACGTCAGCTGTACTCACCGCACACGCTGCAAATGATCAAATGTGAAATAATAATGGCTTGAATCGATTGAGTACATTCTGTCATAAAACAAGACATTTTAGCTTCTTCCATCGGCAGTTCCTAATGTGGTTCTAATGTGTGTTTACGCTTGGTCGCCATGGTGATGATGGTCTCGGTGCTGGTCCGCTCCTCCTCCTCCACGCGGGGGTCGTACTGGTCGAGCAGTTGGGTCAGCGGGGGGGCTTTGGGCAGCAGCGTGCGGATCATGTCCCGGCTGATGTTGGGGGCCCGCTCCAGGCGCAGGATGCTCAGGATCTGGGACTTGATGTTCTGGAGCCGCAGGAGCTTGTTGTGTTCGCGGAAGTCACAGGGAGAGCAGTGGTCGGCCGGCTCCGTGGGAGTCAGGGTGGTCATGGGGGGCGTGGAGGTCCCGTTCAGGCCGGAGCAGCAGCCCCCCCAGGCCAGCAGCAGGGACACGGGCAGAAGCAAGTGCATCCTGGATCTCTGTCCTCAGCTCTGTCACGCTCTGAGCTCGGAGCCCAGGGCCCGGGGCCGGCCCCGCTCCCTCCCTCTGCTGCAGGGTCCCTGGGTTTACACTTTCACAATCTGCAAAACACCACAGTCCCAAAGACATCGGGTCCTTTCAAAACCAGAGGATCCGCTTCTGTTTTAGTTTCTACAAATATCCAAGATTTTACTCATTTGTTTAGCACCGTTTCACTTTTTCATTCTGTGTTTCTTTGACACAACACAACCTTTGCCATAATCCTGTTAAACTGAACCCTGAGGACCGAGTCTGAACCCTGAGGACCGAGTCTGAACCCTGAGGACCGAGTCTGAACCCTGAGGACCGAGTCTGAACCCTGAGGACCGAGTCTGAACCCCGAGGACCGAGTCTGAACCCTGAGGACCGAGTCTGAACCCCGAGGACCGAGTCTGAACCCTGAGGACCCGAGGACCGAGTCTGACCCTGAGGACCCGAGGACCGAGTCTGACCCTGAGGACCGAGTCTGAACCCCGAGGACCGAGTCTGACCCTGAGGACCGAGTCTGAACCCCGAGGGCCGAGTCTGACCCTGAGGACCGAGTCTGAACCCTGAGGACCGAGTCTGACCCTGAGGACCGAGTCTGAACCCAGAGGACCGAGTCTGAACCCAGAGGACCGAGTCTGAACCCTGAGGACCGAGTCTGAACCCAGAGGACCGAGTCTGAACCCTGAGGACCGAGTCTGAACCCTGAGGACCGAGTCTGAACCCAGAGGACCGAGTTTGAACCTGTGCCTTTGTCATGAGTCTCACTGCACCTTTAAGACAAACTCTTCTGCAAAATAATTACAACTTGCAGATGTACGTATGTTCTTACCCCACCCACACTCAAACTGGCCTAGCAAACTGTAAAATGGGTTCAGATCCACTTTTGGAGCCAGACCAGATCAGATCAGACCAGACTGAAGACAATGGGATGTGGAGTCTCCAGATGTTGTTCATTTTCACAGAATCCACAAAGACAAGACACGAGGATTCAAAACTATTTCCAAGATGAGAAGAAATTGTCGCTGGAAGAGACAGTTTTTATTCCGGCGATTTGCTCAGAAGAGGTTCGCATCCTAAACAGCAGTCGACCAATCACATCAGCCGGTCAGAAGTCAATAGAAGGTCCATCTGTATGTCCACCAATCGTATCGCTCGATCAGGAGGAAGTGGACTGTTCTGTTGGAGATGGACCAATCGTATCGCTCGATCAGGAGGAAGTGGACTGTTCTGTTGGAGATGAAACAATCGTATCGCTCGATCAGGAGGAAGTGGACTGTTCTGTTGGAGATGGACCAATCGTATCGTTCGATCGGGAGGAAGTGGACTGTTCTGTTGGAGATGGACCAATCGTATCGCTCGATCGGGAGGAAGTGGACTGTTCTGTTGGAGATGGACCAATCGTATCGCTCGATCAGGAGGAAGTGGACTGTTCTGTTGGAGATGGACCAATCGTATTGCTCAATCAGGAGGAAGTGGACTGTGCTGTTGGAGATGGACCAATCGTATCGCTCGATCAGGAGGAAGTGGACTGTTCTGTTGGAGATGGACCAATCGTACCGCTCGATCGGGAGGAAGTGGACTGTTCTGTTGGAGATGGACCAATCGTATCGCTCGATCAGGAGGAAGTGGACTGTTCTGTTGGAGATGGACCAATCGTATCGCTCGATCAGGAGGAAGTGAACTGTTCTGTTGGAGATGGACCAATCGTATCGCTCGGGAGGGAGGAAGTGGACTGTTCTGTTGGAGATGGACCAATCGTGGCGTTGGCTCAGACGATGGCGGAGGACGCGGTGGCGCAGGCTCTTCAGCTCCTCTGGACTGTGCAGATGGACTTCATGGACTTTCCTTTTATTGATGAGGAAAAGGATTATATTTTATTATAATTGCATAGATCACGTGACTCAGGTTTGTGACAGAACCTCTGCAGACTTTATTAACAAAGAAAGTACAGAAAATAGACTTTACTGCAATGACTGAAGTAATTAGACGTAGGATTAAATAAGTGTTTTCTTCTCACTCCTTTTTGCTTCTTCTTTTTGTTATATTTTGTAAATGTACCTTGTGATTAATTTGTACTAATTATTTCTGTGCCCACTTTATAATCTTCTCAAATAAGTTTCTTTCACATTATTTTGAGCATTAAGTGATATTGGATCAAAAACACTGAACTAGATAAGCACAAACCTCCGCCAAGAGTCAGAGTAATACATTATATACAACCCTTTGATGTTAAGTGAAAGTATATAAATATCTGTTTCCTTGAGGCTGGGTTCAAATTTCAGTCAGAGCAGTGCCGTTCTAAGAGTTGTTTTGAAGTTAAGTAAGTAATGTTTATTTATATACCGCCTTTCACAGACCAGAGTCACCAAGCGGTTTACAATTGTTATTTTGTTCTGTATAGGTTTCCTCCAGGTGCTCCGGTTTCTCCTTCAGGTTCTGTACTGCGGCGCCCTCTGCTGCTGACAGAGGCCCTTTACAGAATGGGTCAAATGCAGTGGACACATCTTCACACGGGGACAAGATATGATCAGATACAAATGTTATTGATCTCACATTGGAGAAATGAACTTGGTACATTTGGCTTCAAGAGGAAGTGGAAAAAGGCAGGAAATGTGCAAACTCAGAACAAAGCAGAAGTAAAACATCTCGTCTGGTCTTGTGTGGGGAGATAAATGAGCACTATACAGTTTGTTTCTGACCATTATGGCACAGATATGCTGTTATGTATGTAGCTGTAGTGACTGTTATGACCAGCAGGGGGAGAAATAGAGTTAAAATCCATCTCACGGTGTTCACGGCTCCAGGCACTTTCTGTTGTTGTCATCACAGTTTCTCCCAGAACCAGTTTGAAGCGAGCTGCGTTCTTTTCTTTTAACAATGGAACAACAGTCTTTTTCACGTGTTCTATTGGAAAATGTTCTTAGCCAACTTTGGGCTATTTCTTGTTGTGTATTGTACCTTAACCATCTGTAAATCTCTCAAAATCATTTTAATATTTACTTTGGGGAGCTACTTTGAGGAGGAAGGTGAGCTACTGGTATCTCCTCCTGTAGGTTGGAGACTCATGCCCTAAAACATGTGTTCAAACTAGTAAGTACATAGTAATGTTTATTTATATAGCGCCTTTCTCAGACCAGAGTCAAAGCGGTTTAGAACTGTGGGCATTAGTCTGTGACTCCACACAGAGATAGGAGGGGCCAGTACAGGAGGCACAGACCTATTGGACATGTTTTTAGTGGTAGGGGAAACCGGAGCACCCAGAGGATACCTACGATGACACAGGGAGAACATGCAAACTCCACTCAAAAAGGCCCCGTTCCAACCAGCCACGTGCCGCCCAAAAAACATATTAGAATTCAAGGAGTTCACCTCAAAGCTCAAGCTGTGGCTGAAAACAAACCAATCATGCACCCATTTCTAAACCTGTAAACAGTATTTTGTGTTTGTGTGTGTGTGTGTGTGTGTGTGTACGTGAGTGTGTGTGTGAGTGTTCTCGTTTGTGAATATTTTGTCCATATGGCTGTTATTGGTTGGGGGAATGTCTTAATTTTAGATCACTGTTGTAAATATGTGTTTTAGGGCTAGGCCTATTTTATTCATTCTGTATAATGTGTTGCACTGTAGGGAAAAGCTCAACCAGGGACAGGAGTTGAAAATTAGCATTAGCTATACACTCTGTATGTGTCGCATCAGCTGCATTTTCATAATGTAACTATGTATGACTACATTGTCCCTGTCAAATAAATGAATAAAAAAAAAAAAAAAAAAACTGTGATCATATTTCCTGTAGATTTGACTGGTATCTCAACACAACATCACCACAGAGAACATTTACATAGAGCTAGTTTCATTTGTACCGTACTTGTATCTGTTGTGTTGTGTTGTGTTGTGTAGTGTTGTGTAGTTCAGCCCCGCCCAGAGGTGCAGACGGGGGTTTGTGTTGCTGCAGTCGATGTGTGCGACGCAAGGACATGACCTGTTCAGAAACTATTTATCTTGTTGCTGTAATTATGTGAACTGGATCTACAACCTCTGACGCCGACGGGAATCTGCTGCAAATATGTCTCCTGCTCTGTGGTCTGA
>OZ035844.1:1031373-1059978 GCA_964034765.1 Knipowitschia caucasica | reverse complement strand
GTGGTCCTTGACTCGGCCTCAGTGCGCCTGACCGGGTCCAAGTCCGGCTGTGGAGGAGGGGCCTGCGGGGCCTGCACTGTCATGGTGTCCCGCTACCAGCCGCGCACCAGAACCATCCTGTATCCTTCCACTGCAGCCTCACGACTCAGACAACAACAAGTTACATTTGAGTCTGTATTTTAATATGTTCCATTTTTCAGTGGACGTTCCTCTGCCTGTAATACCCGTGGTATTAGAAGTCATGCTTCTGAATTCATCTGAAACGCTCATAAGTTAGTCTGTTAGAGATAAGGTGGACAGAGTAGAAGGCAAAGAATTCATGATGCAAGGACTTCTAGACTGGAGACTTGTGTGAAGGAGGTTTGTAATGCAGTGTGGAAGCATCTCTACACACTACGACTGTACACGGTTAATATTGTCTTCATTTGTCTTGTCCAATAAGAAACAGAACATGGACTGATTACAAAGTACAAAGTCATGTTCATGTGACAGATCTTCCCCAGAAGGCAATCTGTCTGTATAAAAAACGTTTTCATTTGAGCATGTGACTGAAAAGCACAATTATCATGGATTATCATATTTATTTTATTGTGAAAAGTAGTTTACAGTAAGTGCATTGGTCACTATGTCGTCACAATAAATACGAATACATTAAAGAAATGAAGACATTCTTTACAATGCGCTCTCTCCTTGACAGTTGTCAGTCACTTCTCTGCCACAGCGTGTCTCGTGCCCATCGTGCAGCTCCATGGAGCAGCAGTCACCACCGTGGAGTGCATTGGCAGCACCAAGACACGACTCCACCCTGTGCAGGTCCACAGCTTTGGTTCAACTCAATTCTCCATTTTCTTCCCCTTAATCCATTTCTGGGTCGGGGGGGTAGCAGTCAGAGCTGCACCCAGTACGCTTAGCACCAGCCCCTCACTGATCCTCCTGCAGGTGGTGAGTCCACAAGGAGCTGAGATCTTTCAGTGGGAGCTTCAGGCAAAGTGTCTTGCCCAAGGACACAACTCAATACTCATCATGACAATTAAATGAGCCTGAGCTTTTAGACTTTTATTTCAACATTACAAACATTTTGCAATTGATAATTATTTTGATGATCAATAGTATTGTAGCGACACAGTCCGCTCCAGGGCAGAGTGACAGTGAGGCTCCCCATCTGCCATCCCACCCCCAGGAGTCATCTTTTGGTCAACATACCAGGATGATCACTGTCCAGACATGTGAACACATGTCCCGGATCATCACAGTCCTCAGACCCTCCTGCTTTGGCACAGACCTAAAGAGGGTTACCTCAGTATAAAAGCCTAAAAAAGCCTCTGACTAAAGTGAGTTTGATGCCACTGCACTAGAGCCACTGCTGAGAGTGTGTATAAGCACATATGCTGCTGACTAATATACAGGATGACATCTATAGTATAGATTCATAGTTTGTATGTAATATATTTAACACCTGTGTGTACTGCTTTAATGTCCTTTGTGCTACAGGAGAGAATAGCTAAAGCTAACGGTTCTCAGTGTGGCTTCTGCACTCCTGGGATGGTCATGTCCATGTACACTCTGCTGAGGAACAAGCCCCAGCCCAGTTTGGAGGACGTCAGGGAGGCTCTGTCTGGTCTGTGTCTCTGTTACTGTTGGAGAGTGTTTTGTACTGATGTCAACTCAATGTTCTCTGGTTTCCAGGTAATCTGTGCCGCTGCACCGGGTACAGACCCATTGTTGACGGCTACAGGACTTTCTGTCAGGTACAAGACATCATTCACAACTGACAATCATTTAGTCATTCATTCTAAGAACTGCTGTTACCAGGAGGCCAACTGTTGTCAGGGCAACGGAGTCTGTCGTCAGGGCAACGGAGACTGTTGTCAGGGCAACGGAGACTGTAGTCTGGACGACGGAGACTGTCGTCGGGACAACAGAGATTGTTGTCAGAGCAACAGAGACGGAGCTGAGCCTGTGAGCTGACACCAGCTGAAGGATCATTGGTCACGTGACATTTTACTCATAAAACATGTGTCTTTCATAGAACTTTCTTCAGGAAAAACCACAGCTGTTTGAAAAAGAAGACTTTCAGCCTCTGGACCCCACTCAGGAGTTCATCTTTCCCCCAGAACTCATCGTAAGAGACACTCTCTACAACAACCTGCCAGAAGAATATAAATATTGATATTATAGAGTCCCATAAAAATGTTTGTCTCTGAATGTGTGCTCAGCTGATGGGGGACAGGGACAGTGTCCCAAAGACACTGTCCTTCTGTGGGGAGAGGACGAGGCTGCTGTGCCCTGGTTCTCTGGAGGAGCTGCTGGAGCTCAAGGCCAAGCACCCTGAGGCCCCTCTGCTGATGGGGAACACACACCTGGGTCTGTGCTGTTTACTCTGGGACAGTGTTAATATGAGTCTGTGCTGTTTACTCTGGGACAGTGTTAATATGAGTCTGTGCTGTTTACTCTGGGACAGTGTTAATATGAGTCTGTGCTGTTTACTCTGGGACAGTGTTAATATGAGTCTGTGCTGTTTACTCTGGGACAGTGTTATTATGAGTCTGTGCTGTTTACTCTGGGACAGTGTTATTATGAGTCTGTGCTGTTTACTCTGGGACAGTGTTAATATGAGTCTGTGCTGTTTACTCTGGGACAGTGTTAATATGAGTCTGTGCTGTTTACTCTGGGACAGTGTTATTATGAGTCTGTGCTGTTTACTCTGGGACAGTGTTATTATGAGTCTGTGCTGTTTACTCTGGGACAGTGTTATTATGAGTCTGTGCTGTTTACTCTGGGACAGTGTTATTATGAGTCTGTGCTGTTTACTCTGGGACAGTGTTATTATGGGTCTGTGCTGTTTACTCTGGGACAGTGTTATTATGAGTCTGTGCTGTTTACTCTGGGACAGTGTTATTATGGGTCTGTGCTGTTTACTCTGGGACAGTGTTATTATGAGTCTGTGCTGTTTACTCTGGGACAGTGTTATTATGAGTCTGTGCTGTTTACTCTGGGACAGTGTTATTATGAGTCTGTGCTGTTTACTCTGGGACAGTGTTATTATGAGTCTGTGCTGTTTACTCTGGGACAGTGTTATTATGGGTCTGTGCTGTTTACTCTGGGACAGTGTTATTATGAGTCTGTGCTGTTTACTCTGGGACAGTGTTATTATGAGTCTGTGCTGTTTACTCTGGGACAGTGTTAATATGAGTCTGTGCTGTTTACTCTGGGACAGTGTTATTATGAGTCTGTGCTGTTTACTCTGGGACAGTGTTATTATGAGTCTGTGCTGTTTACTCTGGGACAGTGTTATTATGAGTTTGTGCTGTTTACTCTGGGACAGTGTTATTATGAGTCTGTGCTGTTTACTCTGGGACAGTGTTATTATGAGTCTGTGCTGTTTACTCTGGGACAGTGTTATTATGAGTCTGTGCTGTTTACTCTGGGACAGTGTTATTATGAGTCTGTGCTGTTTACTCTGGGACAGTGTTATTATGAGTCTGTGCTGTTTACTCTAGTCTCTGGGACAGTGTTATTATGAGTCTGTGCTGTTTACTCTGGGACAGTGTTATTATGGGTCTGTGCTGTTTACTCTGGGACAGTGTTATTATGAGTCTGTGCTGTTTACTCTGGGACAGTGTTATTATGAGTCTGTGCTGTTTACTCTGGGACAGTGTTATTATGAGTCTGTGCTGTTTACTCTGGGACAGTGTTATTATGAGTCTGTGCTGTTTACTCTGGGACAGTGTTATTATGAGTCTGTGCTGTTTACTCTGGGACAGTGTTATTATGAGTTTGTGCTGTTTACTCTGGGACAGTGTTATTATGAGTCTGTGCTGTTTACTCTGGGACAGTGTTATTATGAGTCTGTGCTGTTTACTCTGGGACAGTGTTATTATGAGTCTGTGCTGTTTACTCTGGGACAGTGTTATTATGAGTCTGTGCTGTTTACTCTGGGACAGTGTTATTATGAGTCTGTGCTGTTTACTCTAGTCTCTGGGACAGTGTTATTATGAGTCTGTGCTGTTTACTCTGGGACAGTGTTATTATGGGTCTGTGCTGTTTACTCTGGGACAGTGTTATTATGAGTCTGTGCTGTTTACTCTGGGACAGTGTTATTATGAGTCTGTGCTGTTTACTCTGGGACAGTGTTATTATGAGTCTGTGCTGTTTACTCTGGGACAGTGTTATTATGAGTCTGTGCTGTTTACTCTGGGACAGTGTTATTATGAGTCTGTGCTGTTTACTCTGGGACAGTGTTATTATGAGTCTGTGCTGTTTACTCTGGGACAGTGTTATTATGAGTCTGTGCTGTTTACTCTGGGACAGTGTTATTATGAGTCTGTGCTGTTTACTCTGGGGCAGTGTTATTATGAGTCTGTGCTGTTTACTCTGGGACAGTGTTATTATGAGTCTGTGCTGTTTACTCTGGGACAGTGTTATTATGAGTCTGTGCTGTTTACTCTGGGACAGTGTTCTCCGTCTCTCTTCAATAAAACTAATCACATTCTGTTTATTCAGGGCCCAGTATGAAGTTTAAAGGTGTCCTCCACACACTGATGATCTCTCCAATCAGAGTTCATGAGCTGTTTGAGGTCACACACACTTCAGAGGGTAGGTCCAGTCTGTCCTTTCACTGTTTATATGGACAACGAGAAAGGCACTCACAGAGCACAGACCTCTGCCAAGAGGTGTAGTTCTTAAAGCAAACTAGTTCCAGAGAGGGCAGGTGTGGCTGCAGACTGCTCCTGCTGGGGGGGAGTAAACCTGCAGCCTCACTGCTCCTTTGAGGACTGGGTTGACAGCCTTAAAGAAATCCTGGATCCAAGTATCACGATACTTTCTCCCGCGATTCGATTATCGATATGCATTTGCCAAGTATCGATGTCAATTAAAAAAATAAAATAAAATTTTTTTTTGTTATTTATTAACCTTTATTTAACCAGGAAAGTCCCATTGAGATTAAAAACCTCTTTTTCAAGGGAGTCCTGGCCAAGAGGCAGCAAAATATACAGTTTAAGAATTACATACACATTACATACTCATTATAAAAAACATTTACAAGAGGTTGACTCAAGTGCTCTCACTTTGGACTTAAATTCGTTCAATGGAATAAGATCAGTAATTTTCCAGTCTTTTTGCAACGTGTTCCATGTAGAAGGAGCAGAGTGAACAAATGCCCTTTTTCCCAGTTCTGAACGGGCAAATGGAACAGTGAGCAACAAATGATCATTTGAACGCAAACTATAAGAGCCAACGCTCCTCCGTGAGATTAGGTTACAGATGTAAGAGGGCAGTAGACCAAGCATGGCTTTATAAATAAAAGTATACCAATGACTCTGCCTCCTGGAGGACAAAGAAGGCCATCCCACTCGAGAATACAATAATACAATAATAAAAGATTGTTTTTATTTTATTTATTTTTTTACATTTTTACAAGAAAATTGGTATCAATTCTTAATATATGGCTACATTACGCATCTCCATTCCATTTATCATGAAATTAAGTGTATTTTTTCTTTTATTTATGCCATAATTTGGCATATTGTATATTTCTGACCAATATATCAATAATCGTCATATCGTGATAAAATCGTTATCGTGATAATATCGTTATAGTGATAATATCGTTATAGTGAGCTTTGTATCGTATCGTATTGTGAGGTACCCTTAGGTTCCCACCCCTAGTGACTAGTGCACACACATGTGTTGCAGGTGTGTGGGTGGTGTGTGGGTGGTGTCTGGGTGGTGTGACCAGTGCACACACATGTGTTGCAGGTGTGTGGGTGGGAGCCGGCTGCTCTCTGTCGGAGCTTCTAACTCTTCTACAGAAGATCATCTGTGAGAGTGGTGCTGAGCGCTCAGAGCTGTTCAGAGCCCTCACCAAACAGCTCAAGAACCTGGGCAGTCAGCAGGTCCGCAACCAGGCTGTGAGTGCAGGACACTGAGCTCATGTTTATTGAACTGGAACACACTAATCACACTCATCCTACTCCTTCAGTCTCTCGGAGGTCACATCATGAGTGCTTTTCCAAACTCAGACCTGAACCCAGTTCTCGCTGCAGGAAACTGTAAAGTGTCTGTGGCTTCTAGCTGTAAGTTTGATTCAAACATGTGATTGTTGAAGCAGCACAAAGAACATGTGTCTGTGTCACTGTTCCAGCCGACAGACGGGAGCTGCCCCTGAACCAGGACTTCTTTGTGAGTTTTGGAAAGACCCTGGTGAGACCGGAGGAGGTCGTGCTGTCTGTCTTCATCCCCTTCACCTCAAAGGTTCACACGATAACCACCCCTAAGATTCCATCCTACGTCTTGATGACATTTGTTCCCTGCAGGGGGAGCTGGTGAGTGCTCTCCGTCACGCTCCTCGTAAAGAGAGTGCCTTCTCCACTGTGACGTGTGGCATGCGGGTGCTGTTCTGTGAGGGCTCCTCTGTGGTCCGTGACATCAGCCTGTACTATGGAGGAGTGGGACCGACCACAGTCAAAGCTGCTCAGACCTGTCGAGCTCTCATCAACAAGTACTTACTCTCTTCTGGTTTCTAATGACGCACTATCAACACATATTTATGGTCTTTACATGGACTTGTCTCAGAGAGAGTGTGAGCTTTGAATGACTGTGTCCTCAGAGAGTGGAGCGAGTCTGTTCTGTCCCGGGCCTATGACGTCCTGTTGGAGGAGCTGGAGCTGCCCCCATCTGCTCCGGGGGGGAAGGTGCAGTTCAGAAGAGTCCTGACCCTCACTTTGTTCTTCAAGTTTCACCTGGAGCTCCAGCACAAGCTCAAACACATGGTACTGTGTGTGTCTCCACATCATGTGCCTGTCTTTCAAACACACTGTAACTGTTGTTCTCAGGGTTGGATCAGTGGAGAGGTTCCTCAGAGGCTCCTCCCTCTGCCCTCACACATCCAGCCCAGTGTGCAGCACTTTCAGGTACAACAGAAGAATAAGTCACATGACCACAGCAAACACGGAGCTCTTATAACATCAGGCGTCTGTTGCAGACCGTGTCCGACTCTCAGAAGTCCCATGATGCCGTGGGGCGGCCTATCATGCACAAGGCGGCTCTGAGCCAGGCCACAGGAGAGGCGGTGTACTGCGATGACCTGCCGTCACCACCAGGGGAGCTCCACCTGGCTCTGGTCACCAGCTCCAGAGCATACGCCAACATCAAGTATCCACATCGTACACTTGAGAACAGACAGAGATATATTTATATGCAGTGGTTTTGATCACAGTTGTGTGTTTCCAGACAGCTGAATGTGTCTGCTGCTCTGCAGATGCCTGGTGTGGTGGACGTGATCACAGCTGAAGATATTCCAGGGAAGAAAGTGCGAACAGACTTTGGCTACGATGAAGACATACTGGCCCAGAACCAAGTCAGTGTTCTGTCAAACGTTTGTGCTTCTCTGTGGATCAGGGTTTGACCTGTTACAGTCGGCTTTATCTGCAATGTCTGAATAAATGTTATCCACAAAGCTGCACAGCAGCGCCCTCTGCTGGTCATGTGACACATGTCTAACCAGAGCCAGTGCTCTCCTCCATAAGCAGTGGAGTGTGTGAACATAAACATGTGTTGTGTGTCAGGTGCTGTGTGTCGGGCAGATGGTGTGTGCTGTGGTGGCAGATACTAAAGCTCACGCTAAAAGAGGAGCAGCCGTTGTGAGAGTCCAGTATGAAGACCTGCCTGACCCCATCTTCACCATCGAGGTCCCGCTCTGCATTTATGACACTATTGGGACTTGAACACAAACTTAGATTAGTGTAAGTGACTTGTGTTGAACCTCAGGAGGCCATAGAGAGAGCGTCATTTTACGAGCCTAGGAGGAGCCTTGAACGAGGGAATGTGACTGAAGCCTTCAGAAGCGTGGATCACATTTATGAAGGTTTGTGAAACAGCATCAGACTCAGGAGGAGGAGAGCAGGGCCTGACTCTGCTGTGTTCAGGGGGCATCCGTCTGGGGGGGCAGGAGCACTTCTACATGGAGACCCAGAGCACCCTGGTGGTCCCATTGGGGGAGGAGCAGGAGTTCCACCTCTACGTGTCCACACAGTGGCCCACAAGCACACAGGTGTGCAGCACACACACTTCTGTTACATCATGTGTGTGTGTGTTATGTGGCTGTGTGTTGTGCAGGTGGCAGTCGCAGAGACTCTGTCCATCCCGTCCAACAGAGTGGTGTGTCATGTGAAGAGGCTGGGAGGAGCCTTTGGGGGAAAAGTCACCAAAACTGCCATCCTCACGTCCATCGCGGCTGTGGCAGCCTGGAAGTAAGACTCCAGCTTCACAGGAGCTCCCAGTGCAGAACATGGCCTTCAGACTCACACTGTGGTCATATGTGTTTTATGTTTCAGAACAAACCGAGCGGTCCGCTGTGTGCTGGAGCGTGGAGATGACATGCTGATCACAGGAGGGCGCCACCCGGTGGTGGCCAAGTACAAGGTGGAGCTGCTGTTTCTTTAACCCTTGTGTTGCCCTCGAGCAACTTTGAGCCCCGAAGGAGGAGGACGCCATTTTGACCTGAGGGTAGCACAATGTACTTGTTACTTTTCTAACATTTGGATGAATTTTCAGGTTGGATTCATGAATGACGGCAGAATCATTGCTGCTGATCTGGAGTATTTTGCCAACGCTGGGTTCTCTGCAGATGAATCTCCTGTGGTGGGTCTGGAATTGTTGAAATATCACTTATTCTGTTCAATGAAAGCCTCACAGACCAGGGGTGAAAATGTCTTTATTCAGAAGTGTTATGCTCTGTGATTTGAATAGATAGGGGAGAAAATTGTCCTACACATGGACAACGCCTACAACATCCCTCACCTGCGGGGCTCAGGGACCGTGTGCCGCACAAACCTCCCGTCCAACACGGCCTTCAGAGGCTTTGGCGTGCCCCAGAGCATCATGGTGATGGAGAACATGGTGACTGATGTTGCCATGGCGCTGGGCATGCCCGTGGACAAGGTACCTCTAAACTTATGAACTCACTGCTACAACTGAAAAATAATTAACACAACACCTGATGAATAGGTGCGTGAGCTGAACATGTACAGAGGCCCCTCCCTCACACATTACCAGATGGAGTTCAACGCTGAGAACCTGCATCTCTGTTGGGACGAGTGCAAGAGGAGGAGCGACTTTGAGGCCCGCCGTCGCGCTGTGGAACAATTCAATAAACAAAACCAGTGGAAGAAAAGGGGCGTGGCCATCGTACCCATTAAATATGGCATTGCGTTTGCAGAATCCTTCTTGAACCAGGTCCGTGTTCATCAGAGGTAGAAGGTCTTTGTTTATGGAGGCTACAGACAAAACACTGTTTTTGCCACAGGCGGCGTCTCTGGTCCACATCTACAGCGACGGCTCGGTGCTGGTGGCTCACGCTGGGACAGAGATGGGACAGGGCATACACACTAAAATGCAGCAGGTATTAAAGCCACCGCTCTCTTCATTTACTGTTTCAACACAAATCTGTAAAAGAGATGAGAGAAGAAACGGGTTCCTTTTCCACAGGTGGCCAGTCGGGAGCTGCACATTCCCATCTCTAAGATCTACATCAGTGAGACCAGCACCAGCTCCGTCCCCAACACCTGTCCCTCCGCTGCGTCCTTTGGCACCGACGCCAACGGAATGGCTGTGAAGGTCACACTGCTCCAGTCTCTGCTTTGATCCCAGTAAAAGAAGAATACACCGTTACATTCTGCTTTGATCATATGTTGTAGGACGCCTGTCAGATCCTGTATCAGAGACTTAGGCCTGTCATGCAGAAGAACCCTGAAGGATCATGGGAAAGTTGGGTACGGATTGATTTATGTAGAAAAAGACTTTAAATGAAACTGGTGCAAACAGTGAACTTTGAGCTCTTCAGCTTAGAGCAAGCTCTAAAGAACGAGTTCAGTCAGAGTCTAGAATAATCTGCTCTGACCTCACACACAGATGTGTGACGTCACTCACAGATGTGTGACTCACAGATGTGTGACGTCACTCACAGATGTGTGACGTCACTCACAGATGTGTGACTCACAGATGTGTGACGTCACTCACAGATGTGTGACGTCACTCACAGATGTGTGACGTCACTCACAGATGTGTGACTCACAGATGTGTGACGTCACTCACAGATGTGTGACGTCACTCACAGATGTGTGACGTCACTCACAGATGTGTGACGTCACTCACAGATGTGTGACGTCACTCACAGATGTGTGACGTCACTCACAGATGTGTGACGTCACTCACAGATGTGTGACGTCACTCTCAGATGTGTGACGTCACTCACAGATGTGTGACGTCACTCTCAGATGTGTGACGTCACTCTCAGATGTGTGACGTCACTCTCAGATGTGTGACGTCACTCACAGATGTGTGACATCATTGCTGACCTCACGTTGTTTTGGACGTGTCCTTTAGTTTAGAATGTTCATCTTGTCTTTCTAGATTCAGTTATTTGGTTCTTTTACAGCAGACTAATGTCTTACATTTGTCTGGTGCAGAAGAACCAAAAAACTTGTCCTTAAGGTGGTCGTGCTTTAAGCACCTGTGAAGTCTCAGGTTTGACTTGGGTTTTTATGGTCTCAGGTGAAGGCGGCCTTCTTTGATAAGATCAGCCTGTCTGCCACTGGATACTACAGGTATGAGCCCCATGTGTCAGAGGTTCTGTGGGTAACTGCTGACAGTGACTGTGTGCAGAGGGCCGGACACATACATGGACTGGGAGCAGATGGAGGGGAGGCCGTACTCCTACTTCACATACGGAGTCTGCTTCAGTGAAGTGGAGCTGGACTGTCTGACCGGGGACTACAGAGTAAGACCTCTTCTTCCTCTCAGATACATGTGACTGTGTAGATGCAGTAAAGAGTGTGTGGTGTGCAGACGCTGAGGACAGATATCGTGATGGACATCGGCAGAAGCATCAACCCCTCTGTGGACATCGGACAGGTCTCTCTCTCTCCTGTCTCGCTCTGGTCACAGTAGAATCAGATCCATGTTTGTGATGTTTGCAGATCGAGGGAGCGTTCATGCAGGGCCTGGGCTTGTACACTTTGGAGGAGCTGAAGTTTGGTCCTTCTGGGCTCCTGTACACTCGAGGACCATCTCAGTACAAGATCCCTGCGCTGTGTGACATGCCTCTGTCCTTTAACGTATACCTGCTGCCGGACTCTGACAACCCCCACGCCATCTACTCCTCTAAGGTCAGCCACGTCACACACACTTCTGAAACACATGTGTGTGACGTGTGTGTCTCCTGCAGGGCATCGGAGAGCCAGCCGTGTTCTTGGGAAGTGCCGTGTTCTTTGCCATTAAAGACGCCGTGTCCGCAGCGCGCTCAGACTCAGGTCTGTCCGGTCCCTTCTCTCTGGACAGTCCGGCCACAGCGGAGCGCGCCTGCCTGGCTGCTGCCTTCACATTCACCCACAAGGTCCGGACACTGACCACACTTTGTTTAATTCACTCATATTTATGACTTTTCTTTGGTGCAGGTCCCAGTCTGTGAACCAGGATCCTTCAAACCCTGGGCCTTGGAAATCTGAGACACTGACATCGGCCTTTTTGATACAATCTTTTTACACTTATCTGATTTCTCTGTGTCATTTTTTATATCCAATTATATTCAAAAGCAACATTCTTTTGTATTAAAATCCGCAGCAAAAACCTAAATGACGAAGCTTAAAGAATGTACCGCGCTGAAGAATCATGTTTGTACAGATCTTTCAATACAACTAAGTTTATTCTACTTTTTCATACATATATTATGACAACCTTACACACAATGTAAGGTTTACCACGTCATGTTGTGGCTATATCCAAATGTGGTCGTGGCTATATTGTAAAGAGTTTCTGATGAAGCTTTTACTTGTTTGGTGTCTGTGGTTCTCAGAAACTGCAGATCTGTGACTCTGAAAACGGACGATAAAAACAGCAGTTGTTACCGGTGCTGATAGTTTGAAAACGGTGAATTCCAAGGATCTTGTGGGACATTGGCTGCGTTGAATTCCATTTAATGTATTTCTGTATCAAAGGAAACTATAAAAACCTGTATAACCTAAAATACCAAATATGATGATGGTGCTGATCCAGGACATTTATTAACATTTATTAACGTTTGTGGACATTGGACCAATGCCTCTGTGTTTTTTATCATTGCATTTCTTGTGTCTGATCTGTGTCTGATTTGACAGTCTTGTTAAGTCCTCTGAGATTACTACTGTTGTGATTTAGGTCTGTACAAAAATACATTGAATTGTTGCATTAATAAAATAACGCTGTCATTGTAGAAGGATTTGTTTTTAATCTTGAATGTGGTGCTTGGAACTATACTGTGTTTTATTGTTGTAGGTTCCCTCCCATGTACTGCATATGTGATGTGTCTGTGAATGATTATCTGATCTGTTACTCAAAAGGTGAGGGTGGCATCCACATTCTTCCCTTCCTGACCCCGTTTTAGAGCCCATGACCTGCAGGTTGAAATTCCAGGTGGTTCAGTATTGTCTGATGCTGTGACTGCTCTTCACCAGTCCTCAGTCCTCAGTCCTGGTCCGAGATCAGCTTCAAACCGGCTCCATGTCTGCACCACAGTCCACTCTTCTCTTCTTTGTCAACGGAAAGAAGGTAAAACACAATCGGACTCAGACAAACACTAGGCCGGTCTCCTGTGTTAAGAATTTGACATGTGTTTACATTATTCTATTTTTTCTCTTAAAGACCTCGACCCCAAAAGTGCACACACAAAAGTTCAGATTCAGTTTGTTTACCTTTGCAGTAAAACCCCTTTGGAAAACATGTGCAAAAGTCCCCCGTGTGCACCAGACACGTACATTCATTAAACAGGCTAAAAGTACAGGAACAACACAAGCGAAAGAAGCTGTTAGCATATCCAGATGTCCCATATGGACAATATCTTCTGCCAGAGGGAAGAAGCTGGAACATGGCTTTCTAGGGGCAAGAAGACTCGTTGATTATTATACAATACAATAGAATGTATTCTTGTATAGCCCTAGGTCACAACAGTATCATCTCAGAGACTTAACAAAACCATTGAAATCACCAACACAGGTCAGAGAATCAACAGTTAAAACACATGAAGAATATAAAGCACACACAGAAGAAAATGTCCATACATGTTGTAGAATGCTAAAGTGTCCTGATCAGATTTTTTCAGATTCATTCAGATTCATTTATTTCGCCATTTGCAGTAACACTACATTGGAATACATTAGTAAAAGTTCCCAGTGTGCACAGGACAAGTACAGACATAAAACAACATTAAAAGACAAAAATAAAACAAATTTTAAAAACAGTAAACAAATGTCACTGTGAAGTCGACCAACTAAAACAGATCTATACAAGTGCAAAAACATTAAAGTGCCCTATTCAAACTGTTAACAGCTCGTGGAAAAAAACTATTAGCGTAACGAGATGTCCTGCATCTCAGAGAACAGTATCTTCTGCCAGAGGGAAGAAGCTGGAACAAGGCTTTTCCTGGGTGGCCAGAAGAGTCATTGATAATTCTCAGGGCACTGTTAAAAAGTCTGGATTGATAAAGAACCTCCAGAACAGGAAGTTCACAGCCCACGGTCCTCTTAGCAGAGCGGAGCACCTTGTTTAAAGCTCTCTTTTCTTTATCTGTGATGTTACCGAACCACACAGACACAGAACCAACAAGTAAACTCTCAATGGTGCAGCGATAAAAGTTCAGCAGAATCTTAGAGTTAGTGGTAAATTCTCTAAGTTTCCGCAGAAAGTAGAGACGCTGACGAGCTTTCTTTACGACCCGGTCAGTGTTTTTAACCCATTTCAGGTTAGACAGAGTTAGACCCAGAAACTTACTCCTCTACGATCTGCACTTGGGAGTTATCGATTGCGACAGGCAAATGAGAACTATTGCGACTAAAATCAAAGACCAGTTCACATGTTTTGGATGCGTTCAGCTGGAGGTTGTTAGCCTTACTCCACTGAACCACGTTTTGGATCTCGGCTCTATAAGACGATTCATCGTTATTACTGATGAGACCGATGATGGTGGTGTCATCAGCATATTTAAGGATCAGGTTGGAGTCAGAGGAGGACACACAATCGTGAGTGTACAGTGTAAAAAGTAAAGGACTCAAAATACATCCCTGAGGAGAACCAGTGCTCACAGAAACAACATCAGAAAAACAGTCATTGATTTTCACTCTCTGAGATCTGTCTGTTAAAAAGCTAAAAATCCATTTACACATGGCAACACTTAAACCGAGAGACACGAGCTTTTCAATCAGTTTACCTGGGACAAGGCAATTAAAAGCAGAGCTATAATCGATGAACAGCATTCTTGCAACAGATTTCCTATTGTCCAAGTGACTGTAGACAGAGTTCAGAGCAAAGGAGATGGCATCCTCCACACTCCTGTTCTGTCTGTAGCAAACTGGAGCGGGTCAACACTCACAGGGATCTGGCTCTTAATGAAGTCCAACACAAGCCGCTCAAAAGTCTTCATTAGGACAGAAGTGAGGGCCACAGGGCGGTAGTCATTAAGGCATGTCACAGGAGTTTTCTTAGGAACTGGGATAATGGTCGACTCTTTGAAGCAGTTCGGCACAGTACAGTTCCTTAGCGACAGGTTAAAAATGTCTGTTAGCACAGGGGCAAGTTGCTCAGAGCACAGTTTCAGGACGCGAGGAGGGATGCCGTCCGGGCCAGGGGCTTTCCGGACAATGGTACTGGACAAGACCCGCTGGACTGCCTCCTGAGTCACGGTGAACGCACCTTGATTGAGGCAATCAGGAAAGACAGTAGGACAGGCATCAGCAGATTCAAAGCGACAGTAGAACGTGTTCAGCTCATTAGGCAGAGCTGGGCCGACAGATCCAATTTTCCCAGCACTAGGTTTCCAGGACGTGATGGCTTTAATACCGCTCCACATGCGCCGAGGGTCATCTTCCTTAAAATAACCCTTTAACCTGTCCCCGTAACTGCGCTTTGCAGATTTAATAGAACGTTTCAATGCGTAACAGGATAGCTTATAGGCAACTGTATCGTTAGATTGAAACGCCAGAACACGCTCATGAAGTTTTTGTTTCACTTCCGCGTTCATCCAAGGGTTTTGACTGAGATGTACTTTAATGACCTTCTGTGGGACACAGCCGTCAATACAGAAGCGTATGTATCCAGTCACAGCGTCACAGAATTCATTAACATCCTCTGATTGAAACACAGACCAGTCAGTGGCATTAAAACACCCTTGTAGCTTCATGCTAGCCTCCTCAGACCAACACTGCACAGTGGTTGGTTTATGTTCCCTGCTCCTCTGAGTGTATGAGGGAAGAAGGAGAACAGAGGAGTGGTCGGACTTTCCAAATGGAGGTCTGAGACTGGACCTGTAAGCTCCCTTCACATTGCTGTAGCAGTGATCCAGGATCTGTGCTCCTCTTGTAGCTCGAGTCACATGTTGGTAGAAATTTGGGAGTACAGTCTTTAAATTACATTTGTTAAAATCCCCAGCGACAATGATCACTGCATTAGGATGAGCAGTCTCGTATTTATGAAGGATCTCGCTCAGATCCTGTAGTGCTACAGTATAGTCCGCCCGTGGGTGGATGTAAACAGCGCATAAAAATATCACAGAAAACTCCCGGGGAAGATAAAAAGGGCGACAGCTCAAGACCAGGCATTCCAGATTGGCAGTACATGTTTGGTTCACGATGCGAGTATCCGTGCACCAGCGCTGATTAATTAAAAAGCACACAGCTCCACCTCTGGATTTCCCCGTGGTCTCCTTCACTCTGTCCGAGCGGTGAGCGGTGAATCCCGGGGGCTGAACAGCAGAGTCCGGGACGTTCGTGTGGAGCCACGTCTCGCTGAGACAGAACACAGCGCAGTCTCGGGCCTCTCGCTGGCACTGGATACGACACAGGAGCTCGTCCGTCTTATTGGGCAGAGACTGTACATTCGCCAGGTAGATGGAGGGCAGAGCGGTCCTGCAGGAGCGGCATCTCACGAGCAGACCGCCTCGTTTTCCCCGGTGTCTGCGCCTCCTTCGTCGGCTCCCGGTACCCAGCTCCACACCGCGGAGAGCACGATGGAGACGCCCAGTCCCCCCGCTCTGTTCGCGGCCATTGCCGCGGCCCGCCCGCCGTGTTTGACGGGCCTCACGAGTGGGGCACTCAATGAAATCCAAGCACCTCAGTTCGGGTAAGACCTGCGACACTCCGCAAGCTCGGTCCCGAATGTAGAGAAGTGTCTCTCGGTCGTACTTCACGGTGGCAAGTGTATCACAGACAAATATAAACAACATAGAACAGACAGTGCACACCAGAGCTCTTACTGAGGCGCCCTGACCCGGCACCATCTTGCTTCTTGCATTTTTTTTGATCATCACCAATCCTTTCTGTTGGACACTAACTGTCCAACAAGACCCTCCTGCATCCACAAGGAACAACTCTTAAAAAACCCAGTGGGAAAAAGTGAGAAACCTTGGGGAGCACTAGGGAAACCCACAGGGAGGGAGACCCATATGAGAAAGGGATCCGCTCCTCCGGACGGACAGGCTAATGATCTAGGACCTAAGCTAGCTACAGGACGTGGACCAGTGGACGCTGAACGTGGACAGGTCCGGTGCAGGACTGAAGCACTCCCAGGCGGGTCGGGCGGGGCAGTCCGCAGGTGTAGATGGAGGAGGCCATGCTCAGAGATCCCGTCATCGTACCATGAAACAGACAATGGGACAACGGGCGAATAGCAATGAACAAACTACAGTCAAAATCCTAAAAAATGCTAAACAGATAAAGTAGGAAGAAGGAGAGGATAGTGCTCAAGTTACCATACTTCTCCAGCAGGGGGCTCCCTATGCAGCTTGACTGACAGTCTGAGGAGTTTAGCCTTCCCAGAGTCTTACCTTCCTAGCCATATGCTAAACTAAAGAGGACTGTTTTAAACCTAGCCTTGAATAAAGAGAGCGTATCTGAAAGGAGGCGAGACAGCAGCAGCCACGGCTAGGCTAGCCCAGGCTACAGCGCCAAGATTCATGGATTGCACACCAGGTGTGCCAAACTGATCCAAGCAAACCTAATTATATATTATATATCATATACATCATATATACCATACATACCATATATATCATATATAATACATAACATAACATACAGTATAATATATAACAT
Organism: Knipowitschia caucasica; assembly: GCA_964034765.1. Taxonomy (NCBI): domain Eukaryota; kingdom Metazoa; phylum Chordata; class Actinopteri; order Gobiiformes; family Gobiidae; genus Knipowitschia; species Knipowitschia caucasica. The sequence continues at coordinate 1,042,861 of OZ035844.1, read as the reverse complement.
AATATACAACATAACACAATACATAACATAATACATATATTGTATAATATATAACATAATACAGCATATATGTATATATATATATATAATATATACACCATATATTATATATGACCTAATTATATGCTAAATTAAAGTAGAGTGCTTTAAGCCTGGCCTTGAATGTGGAGACCGTATCTGCTTCCTTAACATAAATGAAGCTGATTCCACAGTAAAGGAGCTTGGAGCTAAATGCTCTGCCACCAACAGTGACCTTTGAGACCTTAGGGACCACCAGACGTCTGGCGTTTTGTGAGCGCAACGCTCGACTTGGTTGATACGACACTAACGTGTCTTGGAGATAAGAAGGAGCCAAGCCATTTATGGCTTTATATGTTAAGAGAAGGATTTTAAACTTTATTCTGTACTCCACAGGGAGCCAGTGGAGTTTTTAACACCGGAGTTATGTGCTCCCTCCTTTTGGTACCTGTTAAGATCCTAGCTGCTGTATTCTGAACGAGCTGGAAGCTCTTCAAAGACGCTTTAGGGCACGCTGCCAGTAAAGCGTTACAGTAGTCAAGCCTTGAGGTGACAAACGCGTGAATGAGTTTTTCCGCGTCACTTTTAGGAAGGAAATTCCTAATTTTAGCGATGTTCCGTAAGTGGAAGTACGCCGTTTTAGTTGCTTGGCTTATATAAGCCTTGAAGGAGAGTTCTTGGTCAAAAATGACTCCAAGATTCCTCACAGTGTTACTGGGTATAATACTGACATTATCAGAGTAATTATCTGGTTAGTGAGGGAGTCACGCAGGCGCTTCGGACCGAGTAGGATCACTTCTGTCTTCTCCGGGTTGAGAAGTAGGAAGTTAAGAGTCATCCACATTTTAAGGTCCTTTATGCAGCACTGAGCTTTTCTAGCTGATCTGTCTGATTTGGCTTCATCGACAGATAAAGCTGTGTATCATCTGCAGCAGTGGAAATTAATTCCATGCTTTTTAATAATGTTTCCTAACGGCAGCATGTAGAGAGTAAAAAGAATCGGTCCGAGTACCGAACCCTGCGGCACACCGAATTCTACTCCAGAATAAGGTGACGAGTTCTGATTTACGTTCACTAAGTGATACCGATCTGATAAATAGGATTTAAACCAGCCAAGGGCTGTTCCTCTAAGACCTATATCACATTCTAGCCTCTGCAGTAGAATGCTGTGGTCTATTGTGTCAAATGCAGCACTAAGGTCCAGTAGGACCAGCACTGACACTTGTCCATTATCAGCAGCTAGTAGTAAGTCATTTGTGACTTTGACTAGTGCCGTTTCAGTGCTATGATGAGCTCTGAATCCTGATTGAAAGACTTCAAACAGCAACGACCCTCAGCAGGGTCGTTAGATCTGCTCCCTTCTACATCAAGCAGACCTTAGATTAGTTTGTGTAAGCTCTCAGTCGTACAGGGATTAGTCAAAGCAAAGGAAGGTTTCTCACCCATCATCTGTACTTCTTAGCAAGTTTTCCCGACGTTTCGTCCTCAACCTAGCGGACTTCTTCAGGGAATGAATTCTCGGACCGCGCGTTGGAGATTTATAACCTATGGGTGTGGTTAGCCACACCCTAATCCTGATACTAACTCGTAAACAATCTAAGGTCTGCTTGATGTAGAAGGGAGCAGGTCTAACGACCCTGCTGAGGCTAACGACCCTAACTCCTTAGCATGTCACAGACCTATTGTCTGCTGGGATCATCAAGTGGAGTGCAGGTCTCACCCCTCCTAACTCCTTAGCATGTCACTGACCTATTGTCTGCTGGGATGCTCAAGTGGAGTGCAGGTTTCACCCCTCCTAACTCATTAGCATGTCACTGACCTTGTCCCAAGTTAGGGCGTTGTTTTTAGGATGTCGTCATAGATGCGAGGCAAAACAAATCTTAACCCTCCTCCTCTGTAAAGAGAAGGTTTTTGTTTCCTCACAAAAATGGCTTCTTTCACTCCTCTCTCTAGACTCTACAGAAACGACTTTACCAACATCGTAGAGAAAACTCTAGTGGGCCACAGTCGGCTGTTCATCTCCACCTCAAGGCCTCCAACCACACGGTGGATGACACAGAGGTTAAAATTCTGGCTCGGGAGAAGAATTGGTTTGAGAGAGGGGTGAAAGAAGCCATTTTTGTGAGGAAACAAAAACCTTCTCTTAACAGAGGAGGAGGGTTAAGATTTGTTTTGCCTCGCATCTATGACGACATCCTAAAAACAACGCCCTAACTTGGGACAAGGTCAGTGACATGCTAATGAGGTCAGTGACATGCTAATGAGTTAGGAGGGGTGAGACCTGCACTCCACTTGAGCATCCCAGCAGACAATAGGTCAGTGACATGCTAAGGAGTTAGGGTCGTTAGCCTCAGCAGGGTCGTTAGACCTGCTCCCTTCTACATCAAGCAGACCTTAGATTGTTTATGAGTTAGTATCAGGATTAGGGTGTGGCTGACCACACCCATAGGTTATAAATCTCCAACGTGCGGTCCGAGAATTCATTCCCTGAAGAAGTCCGCTAGTTTGAGGACAAAACGTCGGGAAAACTTGCTAAGAAGTACAGATGATGGGTGAGAAACCTTCCTTTGCTTTGACTAATCCCTGTACGACTGAGAGCTTACACAAACCAATTCAAACATATTATTTTCCTGCAGGTGGCAGCAAAGCTGCTCAGCTATAAGCTTTTCCAGGATTTTAGATATAAAAGTGAGGTTTGAGATCGGTCTGTAGTTTGTAAGTATTTCTGGGTCCAGGTTTGTTTTCTTCAGAAGGGGTTTGATTACCGCGGTTTTAAAAGCTTGTGGGACATAGCCACATTGTATGGATGCGTTTATTATATTTACGATAGGCTCAATTATCAAAGGAAGTATGTCTTTGAAGAGCCTTTTGAGGATGTGACCACAGAGATCACCTCTGCTTGGCTCACAGCCATGAATTTATCGAGGCCCACTGAAGAGTCTAAGTGGGAAGTCACGTATGCCGCTTCAGCCTGTCCACTACCAACAGCAGGAGCTTATAAGAGCTCGGTTTAAGAATCTGAATTCATATAGAACCTTCAGCAGAGCACACCTCAGGTCTCTCTGGTCTCTCCCTGGTCTCTCTCTGGTCTCTCTCTCTGATCTCTCTCTCTGATCTCTCTCTGGTCTCTCTCTCTGGTCTGTCTCTGGTCTCTCTCTGGTCTGTCTCTGGTCTCTCTCTGGTCTCTCTCTCTGGTCTCTCTCTGGTCTCTCTCTGGTCTCTCTCTCTGGTCTCTCTCTCTGGTCTCTCTCTGGTCTCTCTCTCTCTGGTCTGTCTCTGGTCTCTATCTCTGGTCTCTCTCTGGTCTCTCTCTCTGGTCTCTCTCTCTGGTCTCTCTCTGGTCTCTCTCTGGTCTCACAGTCCTCTTTCAGAGTGATGTTGCTGAATACACTGAGTTAAGTTTGTTTTGGAGCGTGGCTTGGGTTAATGGTTAATCCTCTGTTGTTTCTGTGCTTATGCAGTCACAAGCGTACATCACTGACAATCATTACTGAGACATGTATTTGTGTTTACATTACATAATACAGCAGGCATGTCCAAACTCAGGCCCACGAGCCAAATGCGGTCCCACAAATCTCCCAAAATAACATTATTGCTTGTTTCTACAGTTCCATCCTTTATAAACCAATAACAAACAGTTTATTAAGCTGCTTTGCCAAACTACTCTCCCGGTTGTCCACGTGGATCTTTTTGGTCATACTTTAGTTTAGGTCACTTTGCCTGTCCCATTGGCAAATCTTGTCAAATTAAGATTTTTGACTTTTCGTCACTTTTTGCAGTGTATTTCAATATGCCTCCATCTTACTGTGAAAATATTTTACACCCTTGTTATGCAAACATAAAGTGAATACATTTGTCTTTTTAGGTGGAAGAGAAAAATGCAGATCCTGAGACGATGCTTCTGTCCTTCCTCAGAGACAGTTGTATCCTTTACATTATTGTCGTTTCCCAAAGAGACACCAGGGGCCTCCAACCTCTTCAAATGAAGTGAAGAAAAAGACTAAGTCTGGGATTGTGTCTTTAATTCAGACAGAAGACATGTTTTATTGTCGATGGTAGAGACAGGCACGGACAAAGATGTTACAGTGCTATTATACAGCGGAGGAGCTTTAGCCACGGTGCCAGTAGCTTTGGCCTTCAGACATCAAAACATGCAGTGGAAAATACTGCCTTGAGCATTGTTAGAATGATGAGATAGAACTTTAACCACAGTTGCTTCAAAGTGTCATGAAATTCTCTAAAGAAGGTTTGATAAAACCAAAATAGCAGATGCTGCTTTTAGCTGTCCTCATACAATCTATTCATCAATTTATAATATAACAAAACATTTATGGTTTGAACATAAATGTCATGACCCAAAAGTGAATCATTCAGGACCATGTGTTAAATTTGTGATTATAGACCAACTACATGTATATGCTTTGAGTACACATATATATGCTTTGAGCATATAATATTTTGCTTTGAGCGCTGTATATAGTCTTTGAGCGCTAAGCTTTGAGCGGTCTACGTATGGTCCGGAGCGACCCGGAGCGGAGTTGCCGGTAACAAATGGTGAGAGGGCTGCTACAGAGCCAGTGCGCGCTGTGCCGATGCTTTGAGTGGTATAAAATACTGATAAACTGTGCAAAATCCCGAGGTGTGGAGCAATGGGGCTGTAGGCAGTGAATAAATGACCGGGAGCCGTGTCAATAGCTTGGAATACTGTTTGAGCGCTGTTTGAGCGCTGGTCTCTGTGACGTCAGGACAGAGCGCTGTTTTGGTCACAACCCTCTCTCGCTGTTTGAGCGCTGGTCTCTGTGACGTCAGGACAGAGCGCTGTTTTGGTCACAACCCTCTCTCGCTGTTTGAGCGCTGGTCTCTGTGACGTCAGGACAGAGCGCTGTTTTGGTCACAACCCTCTCTCGCTGTTTGAGCGCTGGTCTCTGTGACGTCAGGACAGAGCGCTGTTTTGGTCACAACCCCCTCTCCGTTCTAGGGAGAGAAATAAAAATATATTAGCAATATACACTCCCAGGGTTAGGACCAAGCAGCCTGGCTGTAATCCCCCACCTGGTACACTTACCAGAAGGGGCACTGCCACTACCATGGGGTGCATCTGGATGAATGGTTGAAGGTTCTCCGCTTGAAGTTTCTTTTAGCCCGTCCGTTTGTGAGAGGATCTCTACTGCTCTCCCTGTCGCACAGAAAATAAAAATACAAGTGGCCTTTAGGGGAAAAAAATCATACATATTTTAATAATATCAAGAATTACCTTCAGGCTCAATTTGTATCTGGTCGAGGCTCTTTCCTTCGAATTCCGTCACTCTTCCCTGCTCCATGGCCATCAACACTTTGCTGATTTTGGCCAGCTCCAGTGTCCCCTCTGGTAGTCTGTAATATTGCCTGTGGATGCGAATGTCATGGCCGAGGAAGTTGGCAAGTATGTCCATCTCATTCTCTTTCATATTGAGAACGTAACTGTATGTGCTTTCAAGTTTGGTTGAGGATAGCATCTCTGTGCACCGCACCACATTCTTTGGCTACCTGCTAGGGAGTCTGATCCCCTGATGTGGGTGTCTGCGCCCGGCGGGAAAAGAAGTATGGGTTATGAGGATGGAGCCCTTCTGTTCTCCACCAGCACCTCCATCGAAGCATCATTTCAGGAGTCAAAAGAACCGGCACTTTCCGACTTCTTTTCCCTTTCATTTCAATGCGTTGAAAATGCTGACACAGCTTTTTCTCAAGTTGGGACAGTCCCAGAGCAATGTCAGAATGGATCCCAGTCTTACTTCTTAAGGTAAAGGCTGTCAGTGGCATCTTTGAAACCTCACCTTCCCTTCTTCGATTGAAAATGATGACCTCACAAAGAGTCAAAACTGCCAGTTTAGACCAATGCTTAGACGTTGGCTCACTTATTAGGGTTTGCACATATTCAGGTCGACATACCTCAATATGTGCATGCATGGCTCTAACGTCCTCAGTCAGAGGGAGCAGGTCCGGAGTGTTCCACTTGGCTTGCCGGAGGGTCTGTAGGGCAGCAGAAGAAACACAGACGTCCCACCTCTTCTCAAAAAGCAGCCGGCTTCGTTGGAGGTTTTTAATAAATAGTTCATCAACACAATGCTCCATTTTTGAGTCACATTCAAGAATATCTGCTAGCTTTCTGAGGCTATGGCCGAGTTTGAGGGCCAAGGATGGAGTCTTGTATTGATTTGTTTCCTCATCATATCCAGCCACAGACCTGACTGCATCAATCACATGGTTAAAGTTGGAAGGAATAAAGAAATCCTTAATTGTTTTAAGTTTCCCTGCGGTTTTTGCTTCGTTAATTAACCTACCGACTTCTCTCATTTTCTGCCTAATGTAATCATGCTTAGTCTTATCATGCCCGTGTTTTAAGTACAGGTGCTCTCCGAGTCTCAGAATCCCCTTTTCTGCTTTGACAACACCCGTGACCTCATCCTGATGCATTGCCGAAATTAAAGACCACAGCTTTTTGCTGATGCCCTCCGGTACAGGCTGGGCTAGGGAGCAGAGGGACTGGACCCTACTTCTAGCCTGTTTAGCCTGGGCATGGCATCTTTCTGTGAAAGCCGGCACCTGGCCACATGCCTCCACAGCGACTTTCGCTTAAGCAATGCCCCACAGTCTATACAGTGCAAAAACTCACTGGATTTAACTGGGCAATTTGGCTGTTTAGCTGGGACTAAAGTTCCAATGCCGGCCTTTAAAACCTCAAAATTGTGCTCACGGTTTCCACTATTCCTGATCAAATCAAACTGAAGTTTACGTGCTTTAGATTTCACAGGTAGAGCCAATGCTCTGGCTACGTCACTTTCATTTCCATGTTTTCTAGTCAAATGACGGGACATTTTGTGGCAGGACATTGAACAGTAGAGGCAGAAGTGTCTCTTGCTGTAAACTCGCCCCCCATTTTTCTTCTTTTGCAGCTGCATGATAACAATCTTATTTGCCTTTGGTTCGTCACTTTCCGAGTTAGTGAAGAAAAGTGTTTTTTGATTTTTCTTTTTCCATACTTTTTTACAGGTTTCTTCTTGACAGTTAAATCGTCAGAATCTGAGTCGACTTCTGGGACTCTTGACTAAGCTGCACAAACAACAAATCCATTCTATATAACAATTTGAAGTCATGACTTGTAGCAGCACTTACCAGTGGTTTGTAAGCGTGCGCTTCAGTGTGCTGGATTGGCTGCAGCCTAATGAACCACACACTTGCACCTAGCCTGACACTGTTGTGCTGCTCCATGATTGGCTCCAGCCTCTGTTGTGCTGCTCCATGATGGCTGTGCTGCTCCATGATTGGCTCCAGCCTGCTGGACTGAAATTGCCCCAGTGTGCATATCCCGCAACCCACCACCAGGGTTCCGACACATAACCACACTTTTTTCAGGAAAGTAAACCTCCAGGGGTCCTTTCCATATTTTTACAGAGACTGCATAAGGACCGTTAGAAAAGCATTACCCATTGATTATTAAGCTTGGACCAGTGGGGTCCGGTGTTCGGGCCCCACCACGTAAAACCAGTCCCCATGACGTGAGTGGAATCTCAGGTTATGGAACCCACCAGGAGTTGAAAACAAGTGCACTCTCACACACACACACACACACACACACTCACTCACACACACACACACACACACACACACACAGACACACACACACACACAGACACTCACACACACACACACACACAGACACACACACACACAGACACACACACACACACACACACACACACACACACACACACACACACACACACACACACACACACACACACACTAACCTCTCTGTCTGTGAAGGACGCCATCAAACACAGCTCCTACTTTGAACCCCAGAGGACGATCGGGAGAGGACACGTGGACGCCATGATGGAGACGGCAGAACACGTGCTCCAGGGTGAGACCCAGTATGACCCAGTATGACCCGGTGAGACCCAGTATGACTCTGTATGACCCAGTATGACCCAGTATGACCCTGTATGACCCTGTATAACCAAGTATGACCCAGTATGACCCAGTGAGACCCAGTGAGACCCAGCGAGACCCAGTTTGGCCTGGTGTGGTTGGGTCCGGTACAGTTTGGCCTGGTTGTGTCCAGATGAGATGTACATGGGAGGTCAGGAGCACTTCTACCTGGAGACTCAGGGGCTGGTGGCGGAGCCTCGAGGAGAGAGCGGTGAGATGGACCTGTACGTGGGCACTCAGCACGCAGCCTTCACTCAGGTAACTCTGCTCTCTCCTCCTCTTCTCCTCTTTCTTCTTATTCTCTCCTCTCCCCTCATCTCCTCCTCTCATCTCCTCCTCCTCCTCCTCCTCTCCTCCTCCTGCAGGAGTTGGTGAGCCAGGCCCTGGGCGTCTGCTCCAATAAGATCACGGTCCATGTGAAGCGTCTTGGAGGAGGCTTCGGGGGGAAAGTGATGAAGATCGCGGCGCTGTCGGCCATCACCGCCGTGGCCGCTCACAGGTGAGGACACGGCGGGAGTATTTATGTGTGATTTTAATGTTTCTTTTTGTTTTGTTTAGCACTTTGAGTTTCCGTGTATAACCTTTGTTAGCGTCGTCATGTCAGATATAGTGCAAATACTCTGCTGGTTGTTTGGTCTGAATCGGAGCTTGCGGTCTCCATGTTGGATGTGTCCAAACAGAGAGATGGAGTCTGACCCAAAGTGCTGTAAAGTTCATTAAAGTGCTGTAAAGTGCTGTGTGTGTCTCAGGACGGGGAGAGCTGTGCGCTGCTGTCTGGACCGAGGAGACGACATGCTCATCACCAGCGGGAGGCATCCTTTTCTGGGGAAGTACAAGGTGCGTCACTTTAGGAACCACTTTATTTGTGGCTGCAGCACTTGGTCCAAATGTTTAACCTCTGCATGAGTCTTTTATACTGACAGGAACAGATCTCCCTGGTCTCTCTCTGGTCTCTCTCTGGTCTCTCTCTGGTCTCTCTCTGGTCTCTCTCTGGTCTCTCTCTGGTCTCTCTCTGGTCTCTCTCTGGTCTCTCTCTGGTTTCTCTCTGGTTTCTCTCTCTGGTCTCTCTCTGGTCTCTCCCTGGTCTCTCTCTGGTCTCTCTCTGGTCTCCTCTCTGGTCTCTCTCTGGTTTCTCTCTGGTCTCTCTCTGGTCTCTCTCTGGTCTCTCTCTCTGGTCTCTCTCTCTGGTCTCTCTCTCTGGTCTCTCTCTCTGGTCTCTCTCTGGTCTCTCTCTGGTCTCTCTCTCTGGTCTCTCTCTGGTCTATCCCTGGTCTCTCTCTGGTCTCTCTCTGGTCTCTCTCTGGTTTCTCTCTGGTTTCTCTCTCTCTGGTCTCTCTCTGGTCTCTCCCTGGTCTCCTGGTCTCTCTCTCTGGTTTCTCTCTGGTTTCTCTCTCTCTGGTCTCTCTCTGGTCTCTCTCTCTGGTCTCTCTCTCTGGTCTCTCTCTCTGGTCTCTCTCTGGTTCTCTCTCTGGTTTCTCTCTCTGGTTTCTCTCTCTGGTCTCTCTCTGGTCTCTCTCTGGTCTCTCTCTGGTCTCTCTCTGGTCTCTCTCTGGTCTCTCTCTGGTTCTCTCTCTGGTCTCTCTCTCTCTCTGGTCTCTCTCTGGTCTCTCTCTGGTCTCTCTCTGGTCTCTCTCTGGTCTCTCTCTGGTCTCTCTCTCTGGTCTCTCTCTGGTCTCTCTGGTCTCTCTCTCTGGTTTCTCTGGTCTCTCTCTCTGGTCTCTCTCTGGTTTCTCTCTCTGGTCTCTCTCTGGTTTCTCTCTGGTTTCTCTCTCTGGTCTCTCTCTGGTCTCTCTCTCTGGTCTCTCTCTGGTCTCTCTCTCTGGTCTCTCTCTCTAGTCTCTCTCTGGTCTCTCTCTGGTCTCTCTCTGGTCTCTCTCTGGTCTCTCTCTCTGGTCTCTCTCTCTCTCTCTGGTCTCTCTCTGGTCTCTCTTTCTGGTCTCTCTCTGGTCTCTCCCTGGTCTCTCTCTCTGGTTTCTCTGGTCTCTCTCTGGTCTCTCTCTGGTTTCTCTCTCTGGTCTCTCTCTGGTTTCTCTCTGGTTTCTCTCTCTCTCCCTGGTCTCTCTCTGGTTTCTCTCTGGTCTCTCTCTCTGGTCTCTCTCTGGTCTCTCTCTCTGGTCTCTCTCTGGTCTATCCCTGGTCTCTCTCTGGTCTCTCTCTGGTCTCTCTCTGGTCTCTCTCTGGTCTCTCTCTCTGGTCTCTCTCTGGTCTCTCCCTGGTCTCTCTCTCTGGTTTCTCTGGTCTCTCTCTCTGGTCTCTCTCTGGTTTCTCTCTCTGGTCTCTCTCTGGTTTCTCTCTGGTTTCTCTCTCTGGTCTCCCTGGTCTCTCTGGTCTCTCTCTGGTTTCTCTCTGGTGTCTCTCTCTGGTCTCTCTCTCTGGTCTCTCTCTGGTCTATCCCTGGTCTCTCTCTGGTCTCTCTCTGGTCTCTCCCTGGTCTCTCTCTGGTCTCTCTCTGGTCTCTCTCTGGTCTCTCTCTGGTCTCTCTCTGGTTTCTCTCTCTGGTCTCTCTCTCTGGTCTCTCTCTCTGGTCTCTCTCTCTGGTCTCTCTCTGGTCTCTCTCTGGTCTCTCTCTGGTCTCTCTCTGGTCTCTCTCTGGTCTCTCTCTCTGGTCTCTCTCTCTGGTCTCTCTCTGGTCTCTCTCTGGTCTCTCTCTGGTCTCTCTCTGGTTTCTCTCTCTGGTCTCTCTCTCTGGTCTCTCTGGTCTCTCTGGTCTCTCCCTGGTCTCTCTGGTCTCTCTCTGACCCTCTGAGTCCTCTGTGGTACCAGGTGGGGTACCAGAGCGACGGGACCATCGTAGCTGCAGATATCACTTACTACAGTAACGGGGGCTGTACTCTGGACGAGTCTGCTTTTGTGAGTATCACAGATGAAAGACACTCGTGGAGGAAATGTCTCAGATCTCACCTTTGCTCAGATCATGGACAAAGCTCTGCTCCACATGGATAACGCCTACAGGATCCCTCACCTCAGGGGCCGGGGCCTGGTGTGTCGGACCCACCTGCCCTCGTTCACCGCCTTCAGAGGCTTCGGGGGGCCGCAGGGGCTCACGGTCATGGAGAGTGTGCTGCACGAGGTGGCTGTGCGCTGCCGCCTGCCCCCGGAGACGGTAATGACCTCCACGGCCTCCTTCAGAATGAGTGCTGTAGATGTAGCTTCTGCCTATTCCTATTTCAGACCTTTTTTCCAAGTGCCAAACGTTTTTTTATTTGTCAAAAATGTCTGAAGTAAATGAATAAACTGATCTGAAACTGATCTGAAACTGAACAGACGGTCCAGACTCCGTGTACGAGTCTTGTTCAAACTGACAAACTGACTTGTTCACACAAACAAGTCAGTTTGTGTGATATTAAAGTATCAAAAAACAGACGTTATAATTATATAAAATGGGAATTAAATCTGTGGAAGAAGGCCCTCCATAAACCTGGTCCCAGGAGTCCAGAACAAAGGGCCTTAACACATTTCACCAAGAGAGGAGGAGTGAGAGGACTGGGGAGTCACATGACCT